>BMAW01128110.1:348884-537114 GCA_019974015.1 Nephila pilipes | reverse complement strand
GTTATTCTGTAATCGATTTTGTTTTTCAGTACAACTTGTTATAATGGAAATGTTTTCATGCTATTGTTATTGACATTAAAAACGGTCTACAAACAGTATAGTCCTTACATGTTGATTGAAAATTATTTTTTCTTGTGGTAGTGCATCCTATATAGTTCGTATCCATATTAACGTATATTTATGTCAACATGATTGCGTTTCTGTTTATATGTGAAAACACCAGATGGCGTCTGGTATTACAGTAGCCACGACAAAACTCGAAAATATTTTTTTTGAAAAGTAAATTATCAGTATTAATCCAACAGTTTTGCGTTAGTAGGAAAATACTATCTACTTACAAAAGGTAAATGCTTTTTATTAACCTGTTGCTATTGTTATATTTATGACCATTGAATATTTCATATCAAATATTCCATTTCTAAAGAAAACTGCAGTTTGACTCCCTTAATGCTATCGGGTTTTTTTTTTAAGTAATCACTGCCCACTGTTCTATAAATTATAATGCCAAATTCACCGTCGCCTGTTCCCACTGCTTTCGTGTGCTCTGTTCATTACGATCTTCTCTTACCGGGTAATTTGTCATAGTAATTCCTGCCAAGCGACAAATGCATTTTTGATGAGTGGATCGATCATTGGAAAATGGCTCGGAAATGTCGGCAATGTGCTCGTGTATCACTGGAAAATAACGAAACGTCATTTCTAATCATGGTGTTAACTACTCCGTAGTTAAAAAAATGGCGGAAAATGACTTTGAGACTCTAGTCTCCGCATGTGACCTTCCGCTTTTAAAATGTATTTCTTTAATATTTTCAAAACTATTTGTCGTTATCTTTTCCCAACGTTGGAAGTGGGCTTACCTTCTTTTGGTAGAAGTGTGGGTCACGATCCCATTGAACCATAATATTTACTTTCCCTTGGGGTTTATTGTTTTTGATAAACACAGGTGAAGCGCTTCCTGGAATACCCTAGGGATCCTTCTCTATTTTCGACCCTGCTTGTAAACCCATTTTTACTCCCCACCACCTCAGTTTCACTATGTTTGGGTGGCTGCAGTAGTAGTCTAATATTCAAGGTCACGCTTTCGCGGTCGACGGTTTTCGTCGAGTCGTGGGTTCGAGTTGTGATGCATCTAAAGACCCGCCGTGTAGCCTAGGCTGATGCGCGTGAAATCTGTCGAGGCTCAGTCCTCCCTTGGGTGTGAAGTGGAAGTTAGAGCGTGCTAGGATGTCATCCTCGTCACTTGACCCGGGTTCAAAATTATGAAGTTCGTCGTCAATAGCCCTCGTGATGCTTCTAGTGCGACGTTATTAAAGCCAACCAACCCACTGTGTTTGGCGCAGTATAACCAGATCTGGGTTCTTGCGTTTAAAACCTTGACTGTCGCACGCTTATTAAATATATCAATGTTCATTCAAGGTACGCGTCAAGGCCGTGATAGCCTAGCCTCAAGGGCTTGCCTACGGGTTACGCTCTCCCGGGATACTTTAGCGATCCTTCTATATTTTCGACTCTCCTTGTCATTCAATTTTTGTCTTTTCTTCAATTTTTTTTCACGTCTAGACCACAGTTAAATCTTATTTGGCGCAGTTCAGCCACATCTGACTCTTGCACCAATAACCTTTGCATTCACTCACTCACAAGGGCTTGCATTCTCTGGGTGGCCGCGGTAGTCTAGTGGTCATGGTTTTGGATTCGTGGCCGGCAGTTTTCGTTGAGTCACGGGTTCTTGGCCGCTAAAGACCCGCCGTGTAGCCGGGGCTAATGCCCACACTCCTCCTGTTGGCATGGTGGGGAAGTTAGGAGAGGGGATGCCAGCTCAGGTGTCGTCCTCGTCACTCGACTCGAGGCCCAAAATTGCGAGGTCTGTTGCTAATAGCCCTCGTGTTTCTTCTCAGTGCGACATTGATAAACAAATATTTGTCTTGTTTGCTTCTTTTAATTAGTTTTTATTTTACTGTTAAAAGGGAATTTTCTTCTGGGGGGAAAAGGTCACACATATCAGCATTAAAAGGAATAATCTCGTATGAAATTTGTAGTTGTAAATTGCTTTTGTATCCGAAAATGTAAATAATTCCACGTAAATAGCAAAGAGTTAAAAGAAATTCCTGTTACATTTCCATTTTTTTTCCTTGTTCGTCTGCCTTCGACGACTTAAGTTGATTTTGTTTTTTTTTTTTTTTTTTTTGCTCGTTGTAGTTTCCAAAAAACGCTTATTTTTAAATTCTTAAGCATTCATTCAGATATACATATATTTTTTGAAGTGTATTATACTTTGACAAAACTTTATTAACTGGAATTGCCTTGAATACCTCGTTGCTCCGAGATAATTCAATAGCTTCTTGCAGTCGAATTCTGACTAATACTTTCGGATGCGCAATATTATTTGACGTTAGTGTTTGTCTTTTCGTGCGTCATTCTGAGATACAACTATCAAATGATCGCTTGATAAAGTCAAGTTCCGTGTCTTACCATCGATATGACGCATCTTTTGTTCCATTTCAGACGTAATAAAACGAATCTTAAAATATATTACTTTGCATTCTTATCAAATCGGAGCGCGCATACAGAATTTCGGGTTAGAATTATTTTAAAAATTCATCAGTTTTACTTGTGCGATCTGGATAAAACGGCAATTTCATTTGTCGTTTATGTGTAGTCCTTACTTAAGATTTCAATCGATAAGATAAATGAAGTATCAAATCTCTGTGGAGAGATTTTCTTACTAGCATTTTAATTAGATTAACATATATTGAAACCACCATAGATAAGTTTCCTTTATAAATTCGATTTTTGATCCATCGGGGGATTACATTGCTTAGGAAAGTACGGGCATCATGACCCCGAGGTACGCTAGTGATCTTTCTCTTTCCCGAGGGGTTTATTGTTTTTGATAAACATGGGTGATGCGCATCCGGGATACCCGATCCTTCTCTTATTTTCGATCTTATATAATTCCCCCTCGCCCCCCTTTTTTTTCAATAGTGTCGATTGCAAACACACAGCCAGATTTGGCTCTAGCGCCATAAATCTTTCTCTCATTTATTCTTTCATTTTTGAAGTATTATCAAGTCTCGGACTGCATTTTGTCAGTCGTGTGACAAGCATTAGCGTTCTTTGGTTTTCTTAACATTTTTCGTTATGTTTTTCATTTTCTGTTTTGGCATTAACACCTCCCGAAATGTCGAGCTTAGCGTTTATTTATTGGAGTTTATATCTCCTATGTAATTGTAACTTAATTAGAGCATTCATTTCAGCTCCTGATTGTTGACTCATGTTAACTTAGGATTTATTATCTTGGTTGGTAAAGTTGTGGCTTGATATTTCAAGGATAGTAAAATTTCGCACGTGTTATTACAGTACTAGTACCCTAGAACTGTCATACGACTTAAATAAGAGTTGCTATTGATCATAATTTTCATTTGAAACTGTTAACAGTCCTGAAAGGTAAGTCAGGTCGGGATGGTCAGGTTTCTATGTTATGTTTCAAAATATGGCTAATTACCAATATTCTTATGTGCAAATATGTAATACCATAGTAAACTGGATCTCTTAATTTCAAAATAATGTAAGAGCCATAGCAGTGATTGCAGTATATGTCATTTTGGCTGTGCAATGTCTTAATTATTTAATCGAAGAAAAATAGAATGAATTGTGCGTTAACAATTTCTAAATTTCCTACTTGAACAAGAATGTTTCTAATCGAGAATGTGGCTTGTAATACCGACTGACTAGCGTACAAAAGTCAGGAAATTTTGATTCTAAAATTGTGTTGGAGTCTCCGAATTTAAAGATTGTCTTCCAATTTGGTATTTTGAAACTCGGACAGTGTTTCTATTCTTACGACAATAACGATGTGACGTCATGTCTTTGACCATCTGTCCGACTGACCGTTTGTCCATCGGTCAAATGATAATAATAAAAAAAAGATGGTCCGTCGAACGCCGATCAATAGGGATGACGTCTCCCAAGAAGGAATTCCGGCTCCACTTTTATCTCGGGGGATTGGGCGTGAGTGCGTTGTCATGACGACACCTTCGCATGTGAGACGCTAATGTTTCAGGGTGGAGCTCCCGAGATCAAGGAATGCCACCAATTGTCCCATTGAAAAAGACAAGAATTCCGGAATCCATTATGCTTGTGACGCAAGAACTCGCCCCCCCCTTTTTTTTTTCACTTTTATGTCGGTGGACTAAATTTTTAATATTCATGAACTCGTCGAAATGAGATAAAAGTTTGGACGAAGGATGCGGTTAATAAGTAATTTTTTACGTGCGAAGTATTTATAGAATGTCGTCGGGAACTTATTGTCTCGAGTTATGTACATTGTAATTAAAAAGGTATGTGGGATATTTCTGGAAAAAATTTGTCAAGAACACCTTTTATTTCAGGGGCTTTGATAGATTGATAGAGTTGCCATCGTGTGCGCACACTGTAAGAGATCTGGTAGATTATTTGGGCGTTGCTGCATGTTTAATATGGCCAAGAAGTCGAATTTCTCACGTTTATGTATTTTGGAATTTTAAATCTTGAAGTACTAATTGAGCGTTTTATCTTCTGATCGTTGCGTGGTCATGGTCACGAGAATCAAGGTCGGCTTTGCCTCCGTTGAGTCGTGGGTTCGAAACCTAATGCCACTAAAGACCCGCAGTGTAACGGAGCTGATTCACGAAAAGTCTGTCGAGGCTTCAAATCCTCACAATTGCACGGTGTCAAAGTTTAAAAGTGGAGTGACAGCTCACGTGTTGTCCTCGTTACTTGGCCGAGGTTAAAAATTACAAGATCCGTTGCCAATAGTCCTCGTATTGCTTCTGAGATATTAATGAGTTCTGATTGTGACTCGCAATATCAACATAAACTTGTGGTGCCAAATGTAACAGAATTGTTTATTAAACCAAATATAATTTTTTATTACGTACAGTGACTTTTGGGACAAAAGACTAAACTAACAGAATACTTCAAACTGTTCTTCTCGACGTTTCGTTTCTGTATTTCAACAATCGTGTGAATTAATGCAATAATTGATTCAAATAACAGATGTTAAGAAATGAATCTCTTTTAATATTAATGATCAAAAATCTAATGCGCTTTTTGGAAGTTCTGTAAATGAATTGTAATAAAGATAATATATTGCCGATATAGTTTTACACCAATAGTATTGCATGAGATATTCGTTGCTATAAAGGCCTAATTTTTTCGATCCCAATTTTTGCTCTAAAACTTAAGATAAAATAAGGATAAAACTAAAAAATAGGATGCCTAACAACTAATTTATAGACGAATGTTGGAAATATTTTTCCTCTGTGGGAGTCTAGTATTCGAGATAAGCTGTTCTATGAGGGGTGTTCCGCTAGAATTCTCCCAAATTTATATTCTAATTGAATAAAATCGTGCTTCTTTTATTTTATTTTTTTATATTCTTATTTAACACAACGTTTAATGTTGTGCCTTCTTTATAAAGGGGTTGCAATGCAAGGGTTTATTTTTGCTGCTTCTGTTCTGAACAACTTACAAATATTGTTTTTTCCTGGAGCATGCTAACCATAATTTCAAGATTCCCCACTGCAATGTTCCTCATGTTGGGGACAAAACGGATAAATGCTTTCCTCTGACAATGTTTACAGTCTTGATAAGCGCCGCGTGAGGAAATTACTTAATGAGCCTGGCGTCGAAAAACTGAGTCAACCTTGTACAAACCATTCATTATCGGTGGCGAATCTCGCTGCTGTGGGTTGGCACGATTGAATTTTCGAAATACCGAAGAAAGACTTCCTGTGAAATAAATCAGGTTATTATTTAATTGGGTAGCGCTGAAGAACTCGGCTACACCTCGCTGGCACCGAACAAATGGAATGCCTATTGCGAAAATTTCATTCAATAATCGATGTCTTGTCTTTTTTATATTTTTGTAGACACCAATCTCTTGATTGTACTTAATACACTGTTCTGTGGATAAAAGTATATTGTTATAGGACATGTAAACTCGTTTTGTATTTATGTAATCCTTAATATTTAACTGATGGACCACGCATGTAAAATATTTTATTTGTGTGATGTAATAATGCGCTACTTGTATGACGAACTTTGTGACCTTGGCGACAACAATGACTTAAGTAATTAATTTTTTTTTTTTATTGTTTAGACAGAAGTATTTTTGTTGTTAGAATGTGCATTATTCATTATAAATGATGGATGAATAATTAATGATCAGATTTAAGAAATGGAATTATTATATTAAAAATGTAGTGTTCTCTTAAAAAAAAAAAGAATTGCATGCAATTTTTGCATAATGTATACAATTCTCAAAATTTTAATATTTTTTACTAGGAAAAGTTTTCTTGTGGTCACCAAAGATGTTTTCTTGGAAAAGATCTTTTTTCGAATGAAGTCTAATATTAAAAAAATGTGTAATAGTTCCAAAAATAATTAAGACATAGATAGTCCTGGACGAATAGGTTAATATAATTTAATAAATTATATTTTTTGTGTTACCTTCAAGAGCTGTTTAAAATTATGTTGAAATTACTGAAGATTTTTCTTTTATTTTGGGTTCTATGGGAATAATTTTTCTTAATTCATTTAATAACTAACAATATTTGTGGTAAAAGAGGTGAAAGTTCAATCATTTGGCTTTTAGAATATTTTTTTTACATGCCAATAATTTAATGTAAAAAAATGTTTACTTTTTTCTTTATTCTCCCCCCAGGCTTTAAGAAGCTACAACATACTTGACTAAAACTAGAGTGGATCGCTGCATATAAAAATTGTTTCTATCAGTATAATTTTTAATAAATTTGAAGCTAATCCAATGGATTTTGAACATACTGTATAGTTCATATACAAGTTGGCGGTTGAATACCTATTGGCGGGTGTATTTGTTTTTGGGGTTTCCTACTCATTGTGGGTCGCGGTAGCCTAGTGGTCAAAGTCGTGGACTAGCTGCCGACGGTTTTCGTTCAGTCGCGGGTTCGATCCTTGGCCGCCAAAGATCCGCCGTGTAGCCGGGGCTGATGCGTGTTAAATCTGTTCGGGACCCAAAGTCCTCCCTTTGGCGTGGTGTGAATGTTGGGAGAAGGGGGTGCCAGCTCAGGTGTCGTCCTCGTCACTTGACCGTGGTTCAAAATTACGAGGTCCGTCGCCATTAGCCCTCGTGTTGCTTCTAGTGCGACGTTAATAAAAACTAAACTAAATTCCTATTCACTGTTGCTGATTGTTGCATTCACTTAATAATTACTGTGGCCGAAGAGCCAAATCGACATGTCTTCTCTCTGGATATGCTCGCTTTGCACATCTTTTGTTTGGCCAGAGTGTTCATGTCATGTTATGTTCTTAATTGATGCTGTTTTAAAAACTTTCCTGACTTGGTTAGAGAAAAAACCCTATAACTTGTTTACATTTTTGTTTGAATTTGACTTTTTATCCAATATTTAAGATTTCAACCCTATCATTTTTTCACAATCTTGGTATTTTATTTATATTTAGCTATTTATTTGATGAAGCAAATGTTTGGTTCTTTGCGCCATAAAAACCCTACACTCTCATACACACATCGCAATATCAACGAATATAATCGAAACTTCGCACACACATTTCCAAGCAGAAAATTGCTCCAATTTTCTATTGTGTTTGCGACGTTGCAACGCATGGCATCCAGTGAAAATGCAGCATTCTTAAAATTTAGGAACATTGCAAAATACGCCATTTTTCACTTGAATACGAAAAATGTTATTTAGCATTACAGTAGACGAAACGTAGCAAACGTTTTACGCCAGATGAAAAGATATTTATTTAGATGGAAATTAATAGGTTATAAAATTAATGTTCGAGGGCTTTTTTTTTATCGGAAAAATTGTTCCAATTTATTTACATAATTTGTTTTTATTCAGACGGTTGGACCCATTCCAAACACTTTGTAATTTTAAAGTTTTGTTTCCTTCTCTCCGTGATAAGCATTGTTTGATTTAAAGAATCGTAAAGTTGTGTCGTATCGCGAAGTGCAGATGGGGGGGGGGGGGCGTAGAACTATTCAAATCAATTCCAGAAGCTGAAACAAAATGTCTGCTGTTGATCCGCACAGCATTATCTGCATCGGTACACTATTTTCTTCGGTAGTACCCCAACACGACTTTGATAAAAGGGCGACCTTCTTCTATTTCCCGCCGTCACGTTTCGGTGATAGATGATAAACGTGAGCGATAAAAAACACCGTGCGCCCGCTTGTTTATTGGAATCTTTTCGACTCTAATAAAACAGCTGGTTGTCTTGACTGTTGTTGCCCCAAGTGATGTACGATCCCTTGGCATTTGAAAGGTGCCTAGCGCGATTGCCCCGGTGTGCTGCAACTTTTAACGTTATGATCTATGATGACGATTTCTCTTTTGTTTCCCTAACAAGCTCCGTTGATGTCTCGTTACTTTTAGATCAGATTTTATGATGGATGGGGTTGAAGTGATTGATTGAACTCGATTTCGGTGAACGAAATCATTTTCAGCTGTGGATTTGGTTTTGAATATTGGATATTTGTTGAATATAGTCGAAGAAATTGAAGACTTAAACCAGTGTACCATATTTAAATGTGTTTTTCACCAGATCTCGGTTGCGAGCACCATTGCCAGTTGAATTCGAATCCTAATTCCTCTTGGTCGGCCCTTAAGAGGGATTTATCTTCTGTTATAACCCCTCGGAACTTAGTATCTCGACGAAAGTTCCTTTTTCGACAAATTTGTTACCCTATACTTTCACTTTTTATTTATCCTACTGATTAGATTCTAAATTGATTGTATTAGGGAGCCGACAGCTCTCGTAATACTGGCAAATACCAGAAGTTTCTCGTTATAATTAAATAAGTAGCACATTTTACCTTGTGTGAGCATTGATTATTTCACATGGGAGGATTTATGAAATGAATTAGAATTGCACTGAGTTTGAAAAATGTATCATTAGACACGTTACGGAATCGTGAACCCCAGTGTACGTAGTGACCTTTTTATTCCTGGTGGGGAAAGAAAAATTTCTTTCCATTTTGTTGGTAAACACGGAAGACCTTAGCGATACTTCTCTACTTTCGACCGTTCCTCTTGTCAACCAAGTTTTACACCCCCTCATTTTTACTTGCGTCTAGATTACAGATACATAAGTTTAGCACAGCGTAATCTGATTTGGTTCTTGCACCGTAAACACCTTTAACTTTCAGTAACTCACTTACCCTGTATGTAGTCGATTGGTCATTGTTACGAACTTCATGGCCTATGATACTCACGTCGATTCCCAGCGAAAACCGACGGGAAAAAGAAATAAAAGTCCTGCAAAATAAAAATATGCACATCATCGCTAATGTCCTGTGGTTCAATAGAAGTTCCGTCATCCACTTTAGACTAGTTGGAATAAAGACAGTAGACTTTCACATTAAGAAAACCAAGATCTTTTTTCAAAGCATCGCGAATCGTTCAAACTCCGTTATTCGAGCTCAAACAATGTTCACCAACAACAATGGAAAGTACTAGAATGCATTCTCCTTAACCACGAGATCAATTTCTTTAAAATCCCCCTTACGTAACTCCAGTTTACATCTCTGTTACAGCGACGTTCGTCTCTTCTTTCAAGACTATCCCACGAATGGGATGGCCGAGTGTTCTTGTCATCGCGATAACACTTCTGCCGAGTCGGGAGTTCTAATCCTGTACCAGTCAAGACCCGTCGTGTAGCGGGGCTGATGCACATTAAATCTGTTGATATTCAAAGTACTCCCTTTGGTGCAGTGTTGATATTTGAAGAGGGAGTAACAATTAAAGTGTCGTTCTCGTCTCTTGATCGAGGCTCATAATTACGAAATCGTCACCAATCACCCTGTTTAAAAATAACGAGTTCTTCCGCCGATATTTGTCTTGGGTGCAGTGCAACTTTTATTCAATTGAAGGTCATTTTGTCGTATATGTACCGCCCAAGAACTTGGTTGTAGTTCAAAATGAAAGGGATTTTTCACCACGAATGTGTTCTAAAGTTATTGTACAATATTAACCCATTAAAAAAAAATAGTTTAATATCCTCGGAGAACATTCTTCGCTCATAAAAAAGAGCAGAGAATGTTTTCTCGGAAGATATTCAAAGGTGTGTTAGAAATAACATTATGCATATTGGTATAACTCGCAATATTATTACTGAACTCATAATTTTGAATCTTGAACGGATAAAGAAAACATTAGTTCTTACATTTTGCAATGTTTAATCAAGGGTTTCAAATAAGTCCCATTGTAAAATATAATACAAGGGAAAGGGAGAAAGCGCGGAAATTTAACTCTAGCTTAGTTCAAAACCTGTGTGTGCCGTAATGTGAAAGCTGGGAAGTGTTTTATCGTTTGAAGTATATTATTATAGTCGTATTTGTTGTCTCGGTTTCACTTAACATTGTGCGAGAGTGGTTCAAAAGCTACCTGTGTTTAAAGACAGGTGTCGTTAAAGCAAGTGGGTATTGTTCGCTGCCATCTGTTAAACTGCTTCAAAATTATTATTACTACTAATTCATTGGTTAGTTTTGGTTGGTGCCTCGTCCAGTTGTCAACTATCGATGAAGCCTTGATTATACACTGGAAAACAACCAAAACGATGAGTTCGTTTTCTCGGAACAGATTCACCAAAAGCAAAGATTCTCATCGGCAGGAAAAATTAAAGCGCCGATGATGTGGGAATATGTAGAGCATCATACTCATAAATAATTCAAGATAAAAACCAACGTTTTTATATGGTGGCAAAATTTATTAAAATTATTTAAATATTAGTTGAAACTTTGTAAAAAACCTCATATCTCTCTCTCGTCGTAAGATCACTCTCTCTGCGAAATTCAATATATCTCGCCAGGTTACTACACAAATTACGTTTCTAAAAAAAATATTGAAATATTAGTTAAAACTTGTCGCAAATGTCTAAATATTGCATTGTAAGGCGAATAAGAACGATTCCCAAAGTTCCAGAGATCCAGCTTAATGGGAAGTTGGTTAAATTAACGATCCAAAATTTGATGACTCTCTCTCTCACACACACACACACACCAAGTAAAATTCAGAAAAACGTTTTAAAAAAAGGAGGAAAACTATGAATGAGTAGTAGTAATAAATACTACAGTGAGTTAACCTATTCCTTGCATCTACTGAGCTACTTTCGTAGCGAGTGATTAAATTTTAGTTGGAATGTGTTGCTGCAATTACAGTTGACATTTTATTTCTATAAAAATAACTTAAAAAACAAATACTGTGTTTGCAATTCGTTTGTTTGAAGTATTCATAAATATTAGATTTTTAAAAAAAAAAATCGAAGTAGAACCAATTCAAATATCAATATAGTCATCAAATATATTTTACTTAATAAGGTACAACTAAATATTTCGGTTTTCTTTTATTGCAATAAATAGAACTATTTCCTAGTGGAACAAATGTTACCAATTAGAAGCATTTTGTTTCAATCGAAGCAAACAAAAATGTCATTAGTCCAATTGGCATTCAACAAATATTTATTTTATTTCCCCTTTAAAGTAAATAACATTCGATGAATTGGAGAGTGCCTTTTTCTGTTATTCCTGGTGCAATTGTTCCGAAACTTCCGGACTCTCCGGTTATCGTTTGGCTGCTGTCCAATTCTGGAAACTTTTATTTCGCACAGAGCCATGGATTTTCTGGAAAGTATTGGATCATCCAATTAGTTAGTCTGAGGAAGAATTTAAAAATTCGAACCGCTAGGGATTAATACAATTTATCGGGGAAACTGGTTGGCCCAAATGCTTACTAACCTGATTTACGGTACGTATATCGAAAGGCTTAGCTGTTAAACGGATTACGATTCTTTCCTAAGTTTTATTTCCTATTTAATCTGTAAAGTTTACACTATATTCTTTGGATTCTTTTACGTTTGCTTGTGCGTAATATAATTTAAGAATTTTTGCTGTAATTAAAATTTGTTACTGCAGTAGTGGGAATATATATAGTTAAAGCAATCTAAAAAAAAAGAGTTCTTAATTCACAGGGAATATTGCTGTAAATTAGCATAACTCCATAAATATAAGATTTAATAATGTATATAAGTATGAAAAGAAATACAAATTTTTATGGAGTTTGAAAAACTATTTAATAGCAAATTTTACAACAAAATAGATTGCGTTCATTCTAAGATTTGATGTTTTTTAATTCAAACGCAAATGATAAGTTTTTGTGTAACAGCGATATCTGTAGGTATTGAAAAATATGTATGTATACTGCTGGTAGATAACTTTTTAAAAATAAAAATATCAATTAAAATATATCTCGATAAAAATATTGTTATCCGACGTTTTGTTCCGGAATACAAATGTTGAAATACAAAATATGTGTATTATTTCTTGCTTATGAAATTCATTTGAATCTTTCCCTGTGTCTTGCTATATATTGAAAAATTCCGGGTAAAAATAGAAAAGAAAGGGAAAAAGTAATTTGGTGAAAGGAAAAGTTTTGAAACCAGCTTTTTCCGTTTGAGTGACATTCGCCCAATACCAATTAAGTTTTCGCAATCCTCATTCCGGCTTAAGTTTGTGTTTTGCGGATTTCGAGAATGTGTGATGTTCTAAAGTTAGGAAAATTCGACTTGGAAATAACCTTTCCTTTTGTTGTATTTAAAATTCGTTTTCAACATTTATCGTATTTCTGTCTTGGAACATTTTTGAAGAAAATTGTCAAAAACGTAAAATTTCTTAAGCATGCAAATCTATTTCTTTTAAACTAATTATTGGTTTTTTTTGTTTTTGTTTATACTTTGTTCTGAGGGAAGTCGCTTTCGTTGGAATAGAAGTTAATAATTGAGAATTCAGGCTTGAAGAGTTATCCATTATTATAAATTATCAAAAATGAGAAGAAATGGTTATTTTAACTCTGAAAAGGCTTTGAATTGTGTAAAGATTTGTGGCGTTTTTCAACATTTTGATTATAATGGTTCGTTGATGGACAATCATTATTTTTCGCCCGAAAATACGTGACACATTGATATTTGTTAGAAAAATAGTTTTATTCTTTTTTCTGAAGGTGAATAAAATGAAGTAAAGAATTAATTTGATCGTAAATATGGTAAAATCGGTTTCGATTTTATGTTGCTTATCAAATTTTCGTAATTACTTTTTTATTATTATAGCTACAATTTTGTCAATGTTTTTTTTTTTTAAAAAAGTAGAACCATGATGATTTTTGAATTTTTTTAATAATTCCTTTCTCTCGCCTTTTTTAATAATTCCTTTCTAAAAATCTCTCGCTTCCCCCCTCTTCTCTCTCTCTCTCTCTCTCTCTCTTTTTTCTTCTCTCTCTCATAGAATTGTTTTGTTTAGTTTTTAACGTTTGAAAATTGGAATTATTAAATGCTTCTATTATGTAAAATTTAATAGTTGAACTTTAAAAGTATTTGAACTTGCATCAATCACCTTTTCTTCCCCCCATTTCAGATCAGAAAAAGCAAATATTCTTTTATTGATAATGAAATTTAAAACCAAAAGTAATTTGCTCGAAAAACGTATTTGAAACAATTTTTAGGAAATAGAATTTTTTTCTATACATAATTTGTAATCTATTTTTATTCACACGATTACGTGACAAAGTTGATCGGCAATTTCAATTGAGGAAAATATTCAAAAACTCTTCGAGTTTGATTTAAAAAAAAAAAAATGATGCTGTATTTGAAATCGAGGATTGTAGATTTGAATTGCTCTCTCTCTCTCTCTGTATAAAATAAAAATTTGTAGCTAATAATCCATTTAGTTGGAAGAAAATAACGGTGGTGGTTAAGTACTAAACTCTTCAGTTAAATGATCCAATAACTTTTTGTTGTATCATTTTCCCCCAGAAGGAATTATTATCGAATTCCATACAATTGAAACCTTAGAATTTCTATGCTGAATTTTTAATGTTCAATTTCAAAATGAAACTTTAATCATCTTATTAAGAACTAAAAGAATGTTTCAAAAATCGACAAAAAGGTTTGACCTTTTTTTTGTAATGTATAATCGGAATACGTAGCTTTAAACCTGTATCAAGTTTAAAAAAAGATAGAGAGAATCAAAATATTTTATAGTCTTCAATAGAAAGATTTATGGAATATATGGGTTTTAAAATATTAATTTGCTCAAGCTTTCAAAAAAATTTTGTCCCTAAAAAAATCATTTACACAAGAAACATCGATATTAAGCTTCTCTTTTTAATTCGGAAAAAATGAGAATGTATTTTTTATGTATAATTTAACATCAGCAATGAGGCAGTATTGAGCTCGAGTGAGTTCAAAATTTCTTGCTTCTTTCATTTTTAATTTGATGTCCTAAATATAATATCAGTGTGATGTTCAATACGTTCCAATTTTAATTATTAATTTTTCTATTCCATTGTATTCATTGGATGTGAATGTTTGTAGGGGATTTAAAGTTGTTTATTCATCCGCTGTGCAGCTGCAACTGCCTAAAGTAAACATGACGCACCACACGTCTAAAGTTGCATTGGATTAGTTGAAAGCTAAAATCGTTAAGGATTATTTGTTTTGTGGCAGAACCCCGACATCACTGCGATAGACACAACTTTTCATCGCGCATGCCTGTATCTTTGCCTAGAAGTTTTTTGATGCTAAAAGATTTGATTCTGAAAGCCACTCGGGGGTTGGCAAATTGGGTGGCCCTGGTAACTTAGATAAACATCTAGGGTGTCTCTTTACAGTGAAAAAGAACAACTATGACCTTTAGCTCTAAAGATCCGGGCTATTTCTAGAGTGTCGGCAATCGTCCTGGGGTGTTGGAACTTTTTAAAAATAGGAACCACCTGACGTCTTTACCTACTTGTGGATCTTTACCAAACCTAGGTTCAAGGTGCAGTATTCTGATTCGTTGCACAAAAAAAAAAAAAAAAAAAATTGTTATCGGTATCTTAAGAAAAATTGCATTTGTTAATGTTACATTCTTGCATATACATCTGTCATCCCCAATAAAATCAAGACAAATGCAATTTTAAAAAAAAATTAACTTGTCTTTGAATGTATTGGAGTAGTTAGATCGATATGTACATTTTAGTTTTATATCTATATATGGTCACGATTGAATTTTTTAATCTTAAGTGTGTGATGGAGGTAAAGCAGTTGAAAAGTATATTGTTATTTTTTATGTTATTTTTCTCATTCATTTATTAGAATTTTTGGAATCCAATAAAATTGGACATGAGAAAAACCTTATCTGTAAATTTATTGCTTATTTTAAATAAAGCTTTTTAACTTCTTGGCTGAACTAGTTTAAAATAGTTTTTGAAACTTATCTGTGTCTTAATTTCCGTAATATTAAGAAGTAAGAATATTGATATTCATATCTATTTTAAGATTTGACCTTATACACTTAACAAAGCTAAATTAGAATTAAGTAAAAATTTTAGTACTGTATATGGACACATTAATTTTCTAATTATCTAAGTTTCATTTGTTTTTATGACAAAAAAATTCCTTTTAAGTAATCCTTATTTTTTTTTTTCTTTTTCGTAGCCTTATATAATTTGAAATGGCAGTGCCAGTTGTCTCAGCATTCCTTCTGCTGCTGAGAACCCCATCACAACGGCAGTCTGTGATAGTTCCTGTCTCAAAGAAATCCGGCTAGCCATGTCTTCCAACGTCAGTGCAGAGGAGCAGCCTTTACTCAAGAGTAGCAACAACAATAACAATAATAACAACAACAATATGGGCAAAGGACTCAGTTGGGAGAGCAAGGACCATAGGGACCATGTGTCTGACTTGCATATCCATGTGGACAGTTTGCATAATGGACTGAGTAGGAGAGAAAAGAATGGAGAGACCCATGGGTCTCCCGACAGCACAGTGAAAATTAACCTACCTCCCCCAGAGAGGGATGAGCCCCGCTTCCCACCAGAAAAGTGGAAGACTCTTATTGCTTTTCTGTTCTTGGCCACCTGCATGGCTTGGACACTCACAGTGCTGGCCATTGTGCACGAGAGGATGCCGGACAGGAACATGATGCGTCCGCTTCCAGATATATTTTTTGACATTTTCCCCCCAGTCGATTGGGCTTTAGATGTGTCTGAAGTGATCATTATTATCTCTGTGTGGTTGACTGTACTTATGATAATCATGCACAAACACAGGTAAGGAAATTTTTGGTCATGGAACTTGCTTTTTTTTTTTTTTTTTTTTTTTTGTGGTGTAATTTAAAGTTTTCAACCACAAAAGTTAGCATGAAGTCAAATTGGATATTTCAAGGGGTGAAGACATCCCGACCTTTCCATCTTCACTATCTTCCTGAGCTGTATTTCCTCCTTATCTCTTATATGAAGCCAGATATTGTGCTTTATAATCACTTTCCTCTACAAGTTATATAGGAAACCCAAAAACCAAATATTTGACTTTCATTAATGTTAACTTCAGGCAACTTTCAACTATTGATAATGAGTTACATGAGCACTATTGGCAGTGAATGTCGTAATGTTGAAATTTTTTTAGTTATTTTATTAATTTAGTCCAATTTTTTCATTCTACTTTTATTACTTTCATTAAATTTTCATTTGCATAAGAACTTAATTTTTTTTTTTTCAAAGTATATTTTTAAAACCATCTGAGTCTTTCATTTTTTTACTCAAATTGTGCCTTTCATGTAGCTTATGTCTTTTTTTTTTTTTTTTTTTTAAACCATATGTGCTCTTCTCTCAGATTAAGAAAAAACTTTCTAGCTTTAAGGTACTTATAAGTTAAGGAAGTAATTAAACCACATTCCTAACCTAAGACATATATGTTACACTGTAGTGTGTAGAAATTTGTTTTAGTAAATTACATTATGTAAATTTTTTTCTTAATCTTAAGGAGATTTTACTAAGAAATACATTACGTATGTTATGGAGTTTTTTTTATATATATAATTTTATTTTATGCAATAAAATGAATTCTGGAGTGGCTTACATTAACAATTTAAATTTAATTGTGAATTAAATATTTCTGTAAAATTCTACCTGTTTTACATAAAATAACTAACAATCAGTACAAAGTTAATCTAGTTATTTCTTGGTTGAAAGACAAATAATTTTATCTTCTTATAATAGCATAGTGATATAATTACAGAAATTCTTCAAGTGTAATTTTGTCCAGTTTGTATCGAATTTCACTAAGAATTCTAGGAAAAGGGAGTGTAATGAAAACTTGCTTCTGTACATGGTAGTTATTAATATAAATGTTAATTCT
The DNA here is from genome assembly GCA_019974015.1 of Nephila pilipes. Classification (NCBI taxonomy): domain Eukaryota; kingdom Metazoa; phylum Arthropoda; class Arachnida; order Araneae; family Nephilidae; genus Nephila; species Nephila pilipes. The sequence continues at coordinate 519,903 of BMAW01128110.1, read as the reverse complement.
TTAAAGTTATGTGTCTGTGTTAGGCACTCAAACATTATTTGAAATTTAAATTTTTTTTTTAAATAAGTGCCTAGCATTAGAATTTGAAAAAGCATTAGAATTTTTAATGTTAATCGTTTTACTTATTGCATTTGTCACGTTGATTCTCTATATCTATTAATATTGTCTATGTTTCAGCTTTTGTTTTGTTCCGAATGGCAACGGTGTTAAAATAGGTATATGTAGTTTTTTGGAATTCATTAAAAGAAAAGGTTGTGTTTACTTCTGAGAATGGCTTTGAGTTTTTATTTACGCCATAAATAAATGCCCTTTCATCCAAGAAATCCAAAGCAGAGTCTTTAATGAGAGTTTCTGAATAAGAATATTATCTGATTCGATGTCAAACCGTGACATCTGGCGTCCGCGACAGGACTCGGTTGCTTTTTAAGAGTAAGTACGAAACACTTCAGCATTTATTTCATTATGGAAACTGTTTTGAAAGATAGGAAGCAGCTGAGAAGACTGTTTACTATAGCATGCAATTCCTTTGACAAGGCAGAAAATCAACTGAGTTGTGTTGATAAAATCAATAAATTAAAGCTAATTGAGGAGAAAGCTTTATTAATGATGGCATGTGAAGAAAAATTTAAACAGTTGTTGTATTCCGAGAACACTTCCGATACTGAAATAGAGAGAGAAGTAGATGAGTCGGAAACTTACATTGATCGCTGGAGATCTTTAAAACAAAAGTTAGAATCATTTGTGATTGAACAGTTATCCTCTAAAAATGAAAGTTTTAATATTGTTACGAATACCTTATTAAATTATCCAAAAATAAAATTACCTACTTTTGACGGTAATGTACGCAATTGGTTATATTTTTGGGGACAGTTTCAAAAAATTGATGAGGACATTAATATCGATTCTCACAATAAATTTTCATATCTATCTCAAGCAATGGAACGAGGTAGTCCTGCCGAAGAATTAAGAGTTTTCCTCCAGGTGGTTATAGCTATGAAAAAGCTTTAAAACAATTAAAATTGCGTTTTGGCAGAGAAGAATTATTAATTCAAGTATACGTTAGAGATTTACTAGCATTAGTTCTTCAAAAACAGAACTGTTCAAAAAATTCATTAAGAAAGTTGTTTGATCAACTCGAGAGTAAACTACGTTCACTTGAACTATTAGGAGTTACTAGGGAGAAATATGCTGCTATGCTATTTCCTCTAGTTGAGTCATCGCTACCCGAAGAAACTTTGATTGCTTGGGAGCGTTATAGATCAGCTCATCGTAGAGTTCGTGAAACGAACACGAATGAATCCGACCAGAATTCAACTAAAATAGAAAAAAGTGATTTAGAATTTATTTTAGAATTTTTACAAGATGAGGTTGAATCAGAAGAACGCATTCTTCTTGCTTCTAAAAGTTTCAACGCTTCTAAACCGAAAGCAGAAGTGAAATATAATAAATTTTCTGGTGATAAAAAAATGAGTGAAAATAAGACTAGGAATGTAAAGTTTTATGAGGCACCTAGTGCAACTGATCTTTTGACTTCGTCGCAAGTGACAAAACAGTGCATATTTTGTTCTAATGTACACTATTCGGGAGATTGTTTTAAAGTAAGAAAAATGCCTTTGAAGCAAAGAGAGGCAATTGTTCAACAATCTCATAATTGTTTTTTATGCTTAAAAACTGGACATTCTGTCAGAGATTGTAATGTCAGAGCTAGTTGTTTGTGTTGTGGCAAAAAACACCACATTCTTCTGTGTAGAAAAATGAATCCGATATCTGAGTCTAAAGACAAAGAATCGCCTGAAGTTGATAAGAGAACTGATAGTAGTTCTGAAATGGATCAAGCTCTTTCCAACTTGTCTACCAATCCAAACGTAGTCTTGCAGACATTCAAAGTTGTAATTAGAGGCAACGGGAAAAAACGTGCAGCAAGAGCTATTATCGATACTGGTTCACAGCGGTCATATTTACTACGAGCTACAGCTGAAGAAATGAGCTATGAGCCTAACAGCTGTGAATATTTGCAGCACTCCCTATTTGGTGGCAAGCATACTGGGGTATGTAAACATGATGTATATACTTTGTATTTATCGAGTGTACATGAGAATTATAATTGTAATTTTAAAGTTCTTAGTCAACAAATTATTTGTAAAACTGTGCCACCTACTGTGAATGAGTTTTGCGTGAAAGAGTTAGCTGCTAATAATGTGAATATTGTGGATAATAGTGAAGATCCTATTGAAATCCTTATCGGAGCTGATGTAGCTGGGAAGCTCATGACAGGAGGTTATCGTGAAATGTCTTGTGGACTCGTAGCGATTGAAACAAAACTTGGGTGGTCTGTAATGGGACGAATAACTGATACTGCGAAAAGTGAATGTTCATCTTTATTAGTTAAGTCCATGTTATCTACAGCAGAGACAATAACAGATTTATGGTCCTTGGATACTCTTGGCATAACTGACCCATCTGTGAAGAAAAGCCAGATCGAGTTACAAGAAGCTGCTCGACTGCATTTTCTAAATACAGTTCATTTGGTAGATGATCGTTTTGAAGTAGATTTGCCTTGGTTGGAAGATCATCCACCACTCCCAGATTATTTTGATTTAGCAAAGGGAAGACTGAACAAGACTGTTAAACGTCTTAAAACCGAGTCTAATTATGAAGGTTATGAAAATGTTTTTAGGGAATGGCTTGAGGAGGGAGTAATTGAGGAAGTTGCCAAAAATGATCAGGCTTCAGTACATTATTTGCCTCATAGAGAAGTTATCAAGGAGAATAGTACTACAAAAATCCGGCCTGTCTTTGACGCTTCAGCCAAGGCAAAGGGATTTCCTAGTCTAAATGATTGTCTAGAGAAGGGGCCGAATCTAATAGAGCAGATTCCGAGTATTTTAACTCGATTTCGAAAAGAGAAGATCGGTGTTATTGCTGACATCCGAAAAGCCTTTCTACAAATAGGTGTTTCACCCACGGATAGAGATTACTTGAGGTTTTTGTGGATTGGTAATGATGGTCAGCTGAAAGAGTACAGACATTGCCGTGTCGTTTTTGGTGTATCGAGTAGCCCTTTTCTTCTAAATTCTACAATTCAGCTTCATTTACAAACTGTTTTGGAAGAAATAGGAACTGGAAAATCTTCGTATCCTAAAGATGTCATTCAAAAACTTGCGCATAGTTTTTATGTCGACAATTGTGTTAGTTGCGTAAAAAATGAAAAAGAACTACATCGTTTTATTAACGTTTCGACTGACGTAATGGCCGAGAAAAAATTCGAGCTTAGAGGGTGGGAGTTCAGTGATGTCAATGCTGATACTTCTGCCGATACAAATGTGCTCGGCCTGGTATGGAATAAAAAATCTGGCACTCTACGAATTAATACTGCAAGTGTAAAAGAATTATGCTTTGAAAAAGTAACTAAGCGATCAATCTTATCTACAGCTCATAGATTGTTCGATCCTCTTGGTATATGTTGTCCTGTCATCCTAATTCCTAAATTATTGCTTCAAGAAACGTGGAAGCAGAAAATAACATGGGATGAAGAAGTTGATAAAACTACAAAAAATACATTTTTAAAATGGCTAAAAGATATTAACTGTTTAGAGAAAATCCGTTTTCCAAGATATTTTGGTTCAGAGATTGCAAGTGGAGATATTTCAGTACATATTTTTTTCTGTGATGCTAGTAAGCATGCTTATGCTGTCGCTGCTTTCATCCGAATACAGACTTGTGATTCAGTTAAAGTACAACTTATACAAGCCAGGAGTAGAGGTTGTTCAGCTCAAACTTTATTGAAATCTAACTGGTGGCTAGGACCAAGTTGGCTTTACTTGCCTAAAGAGGATTGGCCAAGAGGAAATCTAAGCTTAAATGAAAACGAGATTGTTCGAGAAAAGAAAAAGACCATAGTTTCATCTGTGACAAGAAGTTTGATTTCTACAAGTTTTGTTCCTAAGGAAGACTGGTATTACAAATATTTTTCGAAATACCAGAAAATGGTTCATCTAATTGGATGGATTCTAAGGTTTACCTTTAATTGTCGAGCTGAAAAAATTAAGAAAAGACATGGAGACCTTGATTTTGATGAAATTTTTGAAGCCGAGAAATTATTAATCAAAATGGTTCAAGAGGATTGCTTTGTAGACGAGAGAGATAATAAATTAAAAACTTTAGGAGTATTTAAGGATCAGAGAGGAATCCTCAGACTGAAAACGAAACTTACCTTTCGACAGGATTCAGAAGAGTTTAAAACTCCAGCTATTCTTCCGTCCGATCATGAGGTGGTCAAGAGATTAATACGATATTATCACGAGAAAAATGCACACGTTGGTACCCAAATTTTAATAAATATTCTTCGAGAGAGATTTTGGGTTCTTAATGCTCGAAAAACGGTGAGATCTCTGATTAATAAGTGCACCGTATGTAGAAGATTTTCTGCAAAAAGCATGCAAGTTTGCACAGCAACCCCTCCAAACGACAGACTCCGAGAAGCGGCTGTGTTTGAAATTTGTGGCATTGATTTTGCTGGTCCAGTGATCTTAAAAGGTAACACCAAATCCTGGATTTGCTTATTCACCTGCGCCGTATACAGGGCAGTGCATCTAGAATTGGTTGAGTCCATGTCTACTGAGAGTTTTTTACTAGCCCTTAGAAGATTTATATCCCGCAGAGGAAGAAGTAAAATAATTTACTGTGACAACGGAACAAACTTTGTAGGAGCTTCAAATGCGCTACGAGATCTAAATTGGAAGCAGATCATTGATGATACATCTATATCACCAATTCAATGGAAGTTCAATCCACCAACTGCCTCATGGTGGGGAGGTTGGTGGGAGAGATTAATAGGTATTCTCAAGAGTTTACTGAGACGAGTACTAGGAAGAGCTTCTTTAACTTCCGAAGAAATGATCACCATTCTCTGCGACTGTGAAGCAGTGATCAACTCCCGTCCATTGACCTATGTTACTGAAAATGATGTTACTTTGATGCCTTTAAGTCCATCTTTATTTCTTCAAGACATTCAAACAAGTGGTGTTCCTGATCTTGATGAAATTGGACACAGAAGTCTGAATAAACGAGTCAAATACAGAGAAAACTTACAAAAGGATCTGCGGAAAAGATTTAGATCCGAATATCTAGGAGCACTTATTCAAAAATCGGATAAGACAAGATCAGTGAAAGTTAATATGGGTGATATTGTATTGATAGGAAGTGACAACACCGAGCGACTGAATTGGCCACTGGGAAAAATAATAGAGATTATTCCAGGTCAAGATGGAGTAACAAGACTTGTGAGACTTAAAACGGCAAATGGAGAATTACTAAGACCGACTCAGAGACTGTATCCACTAGAAGTCTCTAATGATGATCTTATTGTTGAGAACTTTTCAACTAAGAAGTTGGGAACATGTAAAGAGTCTGGCTCTAACGATGTGTGTGATGTAAGCTTTGAGCCACAGTTTCAAAAGACTAGAACCGGTCGTACGGTCAAAATACCTAAAAGACTGGACTTGTGAACAATTTTTATTTTGTTAATTTCATATTTCTTTCTTGCAACTATGTGTAAGTTAAAGTTTTAATGTAAAATGTTAACTTAGGTGGGAGGATGTCGCGTTGATTCTCTATATCTATTAATATTGTCTATGTTTCAGCTTTTGTTTTGTTCCGAATGGCAACGGTGTTAAAATAGGTATATGTAGTTTTTTGGAATTCATTAAAAGAAAAGGTTGTGTTTACTTCTGAGAATGGCTTTGAGTTTTTATTTACGCCATAAATAAATGCCCTTTCATCCAAGAAATCCAAAGCAGAGTCTTTAATGAGAGTTTCTGATTAAGAATATTATCTGATTTGATGTCAAACCGTGACAGCATTTGTCTTGAAAAAAACTAATGTCATTTCTGTTTTAAAAAAACAAAAACACGAATGATTGATTTTACTCGATAGCTGACCCTGTCTTCTCTTTTAGATTAATATCTTTCAACCTGTCTATTTGCCTTAATAATTGTCTTGATGAGAGTTTTATAAATTTTTGTTTACCATTTTCTAATGAATTAGACAGTTTTTGATAACAGTGTTACCTTTTTTTTTGTACTTTTACACATTGTTTTCTTCGGCTTGGGTGACACGCTCCTGGGATACCCTATTGATCCTTCTCTATTTTTGACCCTCTTTGTCAACCACTTTTTATCTTTCGTTCAACTTCACGTCTAGACCACATTTTAATCTTGTTTGGCGCAGCATAGCCATATCTGGCTCTTGCACCAATAAACTTTACATTCGCTCACTCACTCGCACTCTTCTTCGGCTTAGAATAAACTTTTTAAAAATAAGAATTGTGTTAGATCATTAAAACTATTTAAAGGAAACCAGCAAAAAATGTTGAATTTTTTACTATTGATGACATTTAAATTTTTTAATCCAATTTTATTAAAATATATATATAAAGCCTAGTTTGCATTTTTAAGATCCATTCTAAAAGTGAGCAAAAACCTTATCTCGGAACCTTGACACAATTGTGTTAATATGTAAATAGCATTTGTTAATACCGCATTCCATTGTAACTGAATATGGATATTAACAGTTAACTAATACACGGAGGAAACACAATCTGGAATCGTCAGTAAGTTCATTATGTGTTATCCATGCACAAAAAGTCTGAAAATAGATTATACCATTGTATTTAGAAGAATGGAAAAAAATGAAAAACATATTTAAAACTATTCTTATTGTATATAATTGAAGATTCAAATATAAAATACAACTGTTTTTAATTTTTAATATTTTCGATTATCTGTTCATTCATTAGAATGATCAGTTAAACTTTCCTGTTTAATTTTTGACTCTGTGATTTTTTTTTTAAATGTAAAAACTTGTAAATTTTTGCTTATGGTTTGTCCATTTCTTTAAATGCGATGGTTATTGTTATCTCTTTTTTAAAAAAAATTACTTAGTAATATAGATACTTATTATCATTACTGTTTTAAATGAAAAAAACAAATTGTTATATGGGGGAGGGAATCTGTTATTGAAACTGTTTGTGTGAAATAGGAATGGTACTATGTATGATATTTGATATCAATAAACATGATTATTTTAATAAAAGACAGGAAAGTTGATTATTTTGCCCTTAATCCACCCTTTCTTGGGAAAAAAATTATGTAAATTTTGCTTTTAATACAATTTATAATTTCAGAAACTCATCTGAAGAAATTATCACTGTAGTTGAAAGGTTTCTAGAGGTTAAAAGTTTATTTTTAATTTTAATATGCATCTTTTTTCTTGTGGAATAGTAAATATCAATAGAAAATAGTCATTGTATCAGTTTTGCATGGTTTTTATTTCCTTAGAATTGATCATTAAAATTTTATGATTTTTTTTTTTTTTTTTGTATTGTTAGTTATTGAAGTTTTATTTTTTACTCCCTCAAATATTTTTAAGAAACTATTCATAGTTTATAATAATTATCAAATCTTCTGAGAATATTATTAAACACAATTTTCAATATTGTTTATTTATTTTCATTAATATTTGCCTGCATCTTTCTTGGGTAAGTGCCGAGCACCATGATCCTGAGGCACTTTAGTGATCTTTTTCTCATGGAGTTTTATCTTTGGTATAAATGGATGGTGTGCTCTCTCCATAGTGATACTTTTCTATTTCGACCCTTCTTGTCAGCAGATTTGTATTCCCCACTCCCCTTTTTCAAGTGTCTAGATTACAGATACATTATTTTTGGTGCAGTATAATCAAAGCTCTTTATCATAAACCTTAAATTTTACTTACTCACTTTATAACTGTTTACTAATCGGATTTATGTATAGAAAGGTAATATTTGTCATTTGCTTCATGAAAATGTTGAAACTATTTGAATGTTTTAAAATCTTATTTGTATTACAACTATTGATGTGATGAATAGTTTCAATACATACTTTTTGCAAGAGGCATGGATTTTGTAAGAAATGAAATGTTAATTTAAATTGCTAATCTTTTAAATTCTCAATCACAGGGTATTGTGATTTATTTTTCTGCTTATCCTTATTATGTTTAATTATTTATACTGGTCTTCAAACAATTTATTACCTTCTAATTAAACTTTTTTTTTTTTTTTTGTTTGTATTTCAATAATTTTTGAAGTGTTCAACTCTTTATTCCCCCACCTTTCCATTCATAACATTGTAAATTATATTTATGAACTAAAACTACTGTTGTGTAAAACAATATAATGTACTAAAATATTTTAATTTTCAGGTTCATCATTTTACGAAGATGTTTTGTAATAATTGGCATCTTATATTTCATGCGCAGTATTACAATGTTCGTAACACAAGTTCCCGTAGCTAGCACAACATATTATTGTTCTCCAAAAGTAAGTGTATTTTCTTTGTTTTTGAAATATCCATTTTGCTGTACATTTTAAGAAAAATAACCTTTAATGCCTACTTGTTTTTCAAGAGCCTTTGTCTGGTGATTAGCGGACTGAAAACTAAAATATTAATAAAAAGATTGATCATCCTTCTAATGTAGAGAAGTGTAAATAGTTAAAACTTAGCTGTCTTATCATTTTTATTAATAATTTAAAATATAACATTAGAATATCTTTATTATTATTGATTCTTTCACTTGTTATTTTAGCTATGTTTTTTTTTTTTTTTTTTTTTTTTTCAATTTAAAAAAATAATTAAAAAAAAAAAAAAAAACTCAGTGAGCATCAAGATACATTAAAAAGTTCTTTAAAAGGTTGGAAATTATGAGGACATGGGTGTTTTAATGAAGCAATACTAATAAAAAGTTCTTTCATCAAATATTTAGGTAAAGATTATCCAGATCTTTTTTGAATCACAATTTCAAACCTTTGTGAGAAATTTTTTAAATTTGATGGGGGAACTACTATATATACTGGCTCTCTGCTTAATCTTTGATTGGAAAAGACTTCTATTATATGTTGCCTGTATGATAATCATGTTATTTTATCAACTTTTAGTTCAGGGCACTTAAATTTGTCATTACAAAATGCTACATAAATATTTTTTGACCTATGGGAAGATACCATAAGGTTTTTTTTTTTTTGCTTATTTAAGGCTGGATTTAAAAGAGTTGTTTGTTCTTTATATATTTTATTTCTGTTTATTCAATTGTCATCTCTGTTTTATATTAAACCTTTTGTCTTAAATTTTTAAATTTAAAGGCAAAAGATATAACTGAAATATTTTTTTAAAAACGTTGCACTCATCTCGAATTCACACTTCTTAAAGAGATCAAATTGTAAGGATTGTTTTAGGACTGGAAAAATGATCTGTATATCTGATTTATTTGGTATGTACTTTTAATTTTTAGGACAATTTCAATAATATTTTTAAATTATTTTGTGGCCTGTTTCCGAAATCGGTAGGCAAAAGAGACAAAACACAGAAATACCATATTTAGACAGCATTATGTGCATTGCTTTAATGAACAGTGGCATGTACATTACATTTACAAAAATATAGATCCAAATTGCTCTTTATCTTAAGCCATGTATTTATGCAGTTGGCTTTTTTTTTTTTTTTTTTACTTTTAATATTTATGACAACTTACATGGGGCTATAAATAATTTATTAAAGACCAAAAGATATTTTTTAAAAATTAATTCCAGTTTTATGACATTATTTAAAAAAAAAAAAAGTTAATTTATTCTTGATTTTGTAGGATTTATTAAAAATTTTCATTGCGCATTTCATTCTAATAAATCAAAGAATAGGGAATTGTGTGTTCCATTAATTGCCATCTAAAATGTCATATCCAGGCAATTAGTTTTCGTTATTGAAATTTGATTAATATAATCAGTTTTGCCTTTCTTGCTTATAAGCTATTACTGTATTTTAACTTTCTCTATATAATTAATGAACTTAAAAAAATGTTTTAAATTTTTTTTTTTTTTTTTTTTTTTTTTTTGTTCTCAATATATTTTGGAGATTCAATAACTTTTTTATTTCAGGCCAATACCACAAGCCCCCCAATTATTGTAAAAAGAGTCCTAAGTATGATGTCAGGGTTTGGATTATCTATAAATGGAAAACATACTTTTTGTGGAGATTATATATACAGTGGCCATACTGTGGTATTAACTATGGCTTATTTAGTAATTAGAGAATGTAAGTATTTTCATATTTTTTTGTTTGTTTTAATGCTTTATATAATCTTAATATCTAGTAGCATTTTTTTTTCTTTCTCTTCCTCCTCCTGTATTGGATTTGTAACTTAAAAATTAACTTTGCTTTTAAGTATTAAATAAAACTAATTTTTAATTATTTAACTTGTATGTAATGCTGTTTGTAATTCAAGGAAGTGTATTTGTTAATATTGGACTGTTTACAATATTGAAATAATCTTAGTGTTGTAAAAAAATGTCTGAGAATCATATTTTATAGCATCCAATATCCTTATAAAAATAAATTATATATTGCAGGTCTACCTTTAAAAAAAAAATTGTTATTTGGATTTCATATGGTATCTTTCAATTATAAGATTGAATATTTTCTAAAGTACTTTTTTTCCTTCAAAAAAAAAAAAAAAATTAGAATTTAAGCTTTATACTACTTATTAGGACAATGTTTACTTTAAATATTTCCTGCTCCCTATTTCTGCTGCTTATAACACAATGGATATATCTTGTAATTTTGAACAGACATTGAAAATATATAAAACTTGAGCCTCGACACTTGGAACTGGTTCCCCATTCTCTACAGGCATGTCACTCCAACAAATTAAACATGTTTTAGTCTTACTACTCTATAGTTTTACTGTGGATTACTGAAATTTGTTATTTAATCTGTGGTAGCGGTAACCTTGTGGATGATATTTTTCTTGTAATGGGTTGAATTATCTGTCACTGCAAGCCCACCATGGGCGAGGTTTCAGCTTGGGTGTTATCCTCGTCGATGATCGCAATTTGAAATTACAAAGTCCATCCCCAATAGTCTTCCATATTGCTTCCAAATACAACATCAATCTATAGGATTATAAAGTAGAGATCTTAGGAAAATCTGAAGTTAAGATGAGCATTTGTAGTTTTGAAATTTTAATGTTTCAAATATATCTTGCAGATAGCCCAAGGCGCTTTTTTTTACTGCACTGGATTGTGTGGTTGTCGAGCTGTATAGGCATTTTTATGGTGCTTCTCTCCCGAGGTCACTACACTGTGGATGTTATCCTAGGATATTATGCTTCTACTAGAGTATTTTGGATCTATCATACTATGGCTAATAATGCCGCCCTCAAAGTAAGTTGTCCTTAAATTATTTTACATTAAATAACTTATGGTATACAGAATTATAAATGGATTGAATCATCACTAGCATAAATAAAGCAAATTTGGTATTCTATCAAAAGAAATCTTTTGTATATTGTATTGAAGCCATGTAATAGTATTTCAGAGTTTCTTCCCAAGGCACAATATAGAGATAATGTAATTTACTTGTTCCACACATTTTCTTGAAGTATACAGCCCATACTTATTTTATTAAACTGGTAAATTAAGATATCATGGAAATTTTATGCAATATATTTTTGAAATTATAAAATTTAACTTGAAAACTATTCAATGAAATACAAGATTATTTGCAAATCAAGAGAAAGGTTTATTGAATAAATGATAAATCATGCTTTGATTCTAATAATTCAGTTGGAAAAGGAGTTTTAATTTGCATTTACTATGTATCATTTTGAAAATAAAGATTTTTTTTTTTCTGTAACTTTAGGCTTTTAAAAATTTTTAGTTGATATAACTTGCAGAATATATCGAATTGTCTGTTGAAATGTTACATAAACTATTGTTTAAATAATTTTTATTACTTTTATTATAATCTGTAGCATTTTTTTTTTTTTTTTTTTTTTGGTATTGATTTAATGAGGGAAAATTTCAATTTTCAGAATTTTGTAAACATAAATATAATACTTTTTGAACTGTTGTTTCTTTGTTAAATAATTTCTTTTCTTCCTTTTCTATTAAGGTACCCGGAAATAACAATTTCTTGGCAAGGATATGGTGGTTTTCAATTTTTAATTATTTTGAAAGAAATGTTGGAGGTGTTGTCCCCAGGCAGTATGAGTGGCCTCTGCCTTGGCCCCGAAAGTTTTCACGTCACACTCGGATATCCTAGCACAGTTGAATATGTGGTAAATAGCTACTTTTCCTTTCTCTCTCTCCCTCCCTTCCATAAGAAATGTTATTTGTTTTATTTTTCTATTCCCATATATACTCTGAAGATAATTTTGATTCTGGTTTGTTGTGTATTATGAACTTTATTTAAATTTAATATTTATTTGAAGAAAGTATTGTGACATTGAAGGACTATTTCATTTTGATTTAGATATGCAATCGTTGTTTAGGATTAAAATTACTTCTATTGGGCAGTTAGGCCACAGTAACCAAGTGGTTAAAGTATTGGACTCATGGCTGGCAGTTTCCATTGAGTCGTGGGTTCGAGCTTTGATGCCACCAAAGTATATCTATTTTCGTGGCATCAAGGCTGAAAGTATATCTAAAATCAATGTTCACAGAGGTCTTGAAGTTCAATATATAATTATTGAACTTCAAGACCTCTTGAAAATAGATTTTAAATTTAAAAAATTTAAATTAGTTCGGCATTATTCTGCTGGTAATGCTCTAGAGTTTGTAAAACAATTATCTTGCCTTCAATCATAATAAATTAGTTTTTAAAAATTTAACTTGAAATCATACATTTTGTTTAGTTAATAAATTTGGTTCAAGTGCTTTCCTCTTTTTATTAAATGGTGTATTATCCTTTTGGTGAAGTCATTGCATAGATATCTTTCATTAATGTTTTAACTGATACATATGAAAATTTAAAAACTAAATGTGCAGTTATTTCTATTTCTATGAATTTTCATTCTAGGCACTGCTTTTATGATCATATTGCTGTATACTTAAAGTTATTACCTTAAAATTATTCTTTGTATTAGTAGAATTAAATGTGCTAAAATTTGTCTTGGTAATGTAAATTAATAAAAGTAATTGAATTGAAATATTCTTTTATTTATATGTGTGTGCATGAATTCAACTAATTTCTCTAGGGAAAAGAAATGATATTCATTTGTAATTTTATGAAAATTTAAAATTTTCTGTTCTTAGGTTAGCAAGGATGTCGTTGACGTTCTCCAGCTGGCCACTCTACTCTGACATCATACTGCTGACTACCCAATCTATATTTTATTTTACATTGAAGAGATCTGAACTCATCTGTAGTGTGAAGAAATACAGGACTGAACCGACTTTTTAATAAATTCATGAACATGAACTTGACCGTCGTTGTAAAAGTTGATGAAATGAACTAGTGCATGGTGGATAAAACTTTTTATAACAGATGGAGGCCAAACCACTATCAAATTCAAATGACTTTTTCTTCTCATTACCCTACCCTGTGAAGATATCTCATGCAGGGAATATTTTGAGGATTTTGTTTAAGTAGTAATATATGTTTTTCAGTTGGCCACAGAGTGATGCTCAATTTATTATATTTGTGTTGACCATTCCGATTTTTAACCTATTAGAAATTCAATTGTCTTTTCTTTTATTTTTTTAAACTTTATATCATACAAGATTCTTTACTGTGGTGATATGTATATTTTTCTTAAAATTTAGAACTGCATTTTTGTAGAGTAATCTAGATAGGATTTGATTAATTTTTTTCTCTTTTAAAATTGAAGTCACTTGAAGTGAGATCATTTGTTTGTGATACTTAACAGCAAAAAGCAAGTTGGCTCAAAGATAGCCATAAATAATACTGAAAATTCTCTTTATGTAATATATTGGGAAAACAGTCAAAAAATATAATTTTTGGTCATAATGTATTATCATATGTGTTCATTTTAATGTATTGAATATTTTAATTGCAAAAATACATTTTTGTAATATTTTTAGTTTTAAAATAACATTTTTCACATTTGCTAGATATTAGTGACAAATGTTCTGCCACAATGTTGAAAAAATCCAACTTTTTACATTTTAAAGAAAATAATAGAGTTTCTTTACTATCAAATTTCTAACAAAGGGAATGAAATCATTAGTATCTTGTATAAAAATTGTCACTTTTGTGTGTGTTTTTGCTGATAAATAAATATATAATCGATTGCTCAATAAAAGTTTTTTGAAAATAATTTGGATATTAAAATGTCTTTAAAAAAATCTTATTTGTTTGATTGTTTTATAAATTTTATCATAAAATGATTTTTTATTCCTTTTTAATTAATTTGAATTTTGAAGTGAAGTTAAATCTGTGTTATAATAAAAAGTCAACAGTCAAATGCTTTTTCCCCCCTCTAAAATTTTAAATACATTAGTACTGTAAACTGTTAATGCAATTATAATATCATTGTAAATTTCAAAAAAATACATGCTATGTAAATCATTATTTTATGAATTAACTGAAGATTTGAAATGTGCAATTGAAATAAAAGATGGTGGATACTTTATTAGTTTTATTTCATAGCATTGTTATATAATGTTTTAAAGGAATAGAAATTATTGTATTATGCTTTTATAAAGTAGAATATTTCATGAAATTGTGACTGGCATTGTTAGGAAGAAATCTTAATAACCAATTTTTGGACTTAAATTCTTATTTTATAGTTAGTTGTTAAAATAGCTCAGAACTTATGATGGGTTTATATTTTTGGAAATTTTTTAATTCAATATCCTTATAATTTTTTTTTTTTTTTATCTATTTCAAATATTTGTATTATGTTACAGTAATTCAAATCTATAAAGGTTTAATTTGATAAATGAAATTTTTATGTAGTCTGGTTGAAATTCATGTAAAGAAAAAAAAGTAATGAAAAATCAATTCATAAGAAATGTAACACAAAGCATATGTCATTTATTTATCATGACCAGTTCCAATATTTAATGTTGAATATATGCGTCCTTTGTTTTCAAAAATAAATAATTCAAGGATTTCATTTGTAGCTCATGGTGCTTATTATAAATACTGATAATCAAAATACCAGTATATTTATTATATTATAAGTAATATATTTGTTGGGTAATTTCCTAAAAATCTTGAAATAGTGTTATTTGTATATATAAAGTAAATATATTGTGTAAAATTTTAGATGCATAAAAACTAGTGACATTCTGTGATGGTTATTCTTGTACTTTTCCTCTGCATTTTGATTAGTATAAAATTTGATGCAAGAAATTTATATTTCGAAGTGTATCAATTTTTATTTTTAATTTAATACTGATTTATATATTTATAAATTCTTTGGCATAGCTTCAGTTCTTTTCTTTTGAGGATTAGAATTGTGAGAAATTTTATTACTTCTAGTAGCTCCTGTTTATTTCATAAATACAACCCTTCAGATTTTAAATAACTTGTAATTAGCGATTACAAAAGAAATGTTAATTTTTAAATACATTTTCGTGTGAATTGTTACAATTTTTGAAAATTCTATGTATTTATGAAATAATTATAATCTGGCTTATTCTTTTTAAATTTTTACTTTTTGTAGATAGGAAAGGGAAAATAACTTTTCCTCCCTTAATTTTTACATCTATGTTGCTGTTAATGAAAAAAAGGTTGATACATTTTTGTAAATGTGACATGGTAACAGTATATATAAATGTGCATATGAAATTTTGCATAGTGCTATGCTAGAAAAATAATTTGCTTGATGTACAATCTTTATTGTAAAGTAATGAATAACATAAACAAAAAAATTTTAAAGCAACATTTGTTAGTTGCTTTCAGATGCTGTGGATCATTTGCTTGAGGGAATTATTTCAAACTTAATGATCCTAATCAGTAAAATTTTTAATTTACTTTTTTTCCATCACAAAATGTTTAGTGTTTACTGTGTTAAATTTGTACATTTGAGTGAAAAATTATTAAATGCAAGTCTTCCGCATTAAAATGTACTTAATAATTCTGATCTTGCCATTTCTTCCAATTTCCTTGATTTTAAAATATAAATGTACGAGTATTCTTGCATTAATTTTTTGTACTCTTAGTTATATAGAAAACACTTGTATATTTCCTTTCCTCACTCTGAGGCCACTATCCTATTCCTTCCTCTTTTTGTCAAATGTTTTTTTTTGAATCTATTAGTCATATTAGGAGCTTACTTCATATATACTCCACAATACTAAAGTATAAATAAAGTTCCCTATATTTATTCAGCATACTGACTGTAAACTGTGGCATATTGACTTTGGACAATTGCATTTTATCCAAAATGCTGTTTACACATCAAGTGAATACAAGACACAGGATCCATATCCCTATTTCATCTGTGATCACAAGTATATAAAAAGAGAACATTTGTGTTTAGAAAATACCAGCAAGTTGCCCAAGATGTAATGGATAATATCATCTAGTTTTGTGCTTTACACAATAGCAAATACTTCAAAGTATTCTCTCCAAAATGTTTTGATACTTCTTGCATTTCTATTTATAAAAATTGGAATTGTTGTACTCGTTTGTTTCTATAGATTGTATCGTGTAACTTTATGAGAAATGTCAAAAAAATTTGTCACTTGGCTGTTGTGGTACTATTGTAGTGTCAAGTACATTTTTGTAATTGAAAATTCTTCATCTATATTTTTTGAAGAAGTAGAATAATCTGATTAGCTACAAAAAAAAAAGACAAGTGCAATGAGAAAATATTGATTGATACACAGCTTAGTTTTTGAAAATAATCAAGTTCAGTTTCATCTAGGTTGAATTTTTCTCAATACAGTAATTTGAATGTATTTTTTAAATAATGTGTATTTTACAATTTAATTTTAGGTATTCATGTCTATAAAGTTTTATATAAAAAAATAAAATGTAGTTAAGGCATCTTTTTTTTAAATAATAGTAGTATGAAATGAAAGTATATAGTTTGTGCTGTGATCAGTTTTATTTTTGTTAAAGGAACTAACTTCGTAATAAATAAGCTCTAGTTTTTTATCGGCAAAAAATTGTTTGATTGTAATAGTTCCTTCCAATGTTAGTTGCAAATTTTTATCAATGTGAGAGAAATGTGTATTTAAATCTATTTAGCTTTTTTATAAAGTCCGATCTTAGCAATTATGTGTTCAAAAAATTCTTAAGGGCTTATTGATAATCATTCTTGTATAAAAAATAATTCGATTTGAAAATCTTCATAAATATATTCAGATGTGTAGTTTTTTATTCTTTTGTATGTTTTAGCACTATCTAACTTAGTCGTATTAGTTTAAAGTTAAATGAGAAAACCTTCATGAGAAGCTGTAAATAAGGTTCGATAATGATATGAACTCAAAGGCTTCTAAATTTATATTAATTGCAAGTGATTTAATTGAAGGTCACAGTTTATGAATAAAACTTGGTTGATAACAATGTTTTGAGTTGTACATTTTGGTTATTCATTTTAAATTCAGATATTTTAGGGAAAATATTCCATCTGCTTTTTGATGCATAGTTTAATTGCTTTTGGAGCTTTTTTCTTATCTAATACTTAATTTTTTTCCTGGAAAATAATTAATCGTAATAGAACATGCAATAATGGCAAATTTGCAATATGGTCATTTTCTGTTTTATTTCTATGATAGAGCTTTAAGCATTTGTAGCACAAAATCTATATCTTTGCATTTTTGTGTTTACTATGCTTGGTTATAACTTTTGGAATATAAATATAGTATCTAGCAAAGAGGAATTTGAAGTTTACTGGAAATGTGTTGATTTATAGGTAATTTCATTTTGTTTATGATCTCTAAAATATTGTTAAGAAATGTGTATACTTGCTTCATAAAGGAATCTCATTTCATTTTGAATGAAATTGCACCTATGTTTTTGGACACATAAATTGCTAAAAAGTGTTAATTTATTTGTAAATAATTTAAATGTGTTGTTAAATGTCTCTTTTTAGAACGTTTTTCTCCTTTATCTACTTTTAAAATTTGACCTGCATGATGAATTGTAAATTATTTTTAAAGTGAATGAATAACCTAAAAATTGTAACATGTCTTTTCGTAAAAAGTAGTTTTTTTTTGCAGTTGAATTAACTTGATGGAAATGTCGCATCTGGATATGTTATTAATAAGAATATCTTTTTAAAAAAACTTTTTGCTGATTTTTCTTTAAAAAAAAATCGGATGTAACATTACATAGTTTAACCAAGAAAGAGTGCCAAAAAAAAAAATGAATCTTTGAACTATGTTCAATAAAATCTACGTGATTTTCATATCAGTTATTTAGCTAATTTTTCTAACTTGTAAGTTTTCTGGAATTCCTATTGAATATTGTCAAAGTAAATTTTTGAAACACTAATTAAGCTCTTACAATTATCATGCAGAGCATATATGAATGTGAATATCTTAGTTCTTTTCGGCTTTAATATCATTTAATCAATCTGTAAAACTTTTGTCAAGTGCTATAAATGTGAATATACTCTTTATGTAAAAAAAATCAAAGCCCTAGTAGATTATGTGTATATAAATGTTAATTAAAACTTCTATATATATACACACATATATATCTAATATTTGTATAAGTATTTCTGCTATGTATCTTCAACAGAACGTTAAAATATAGTTGTATGTGTAAAGATCTAAATTCGTTTACAATAAATGTATTTTTATATTTCTCTTAATTTTTTGACCAATATAGTTTTCTTACTGATACTAACATGCTAATTCTTTTTTAAATGTAATTAAGGTATTATTCCAGAGATACAGTTATAGTTAATTTTTTTCCATAATTAATTGGGAATAACAATTTGATAATATACAAGCATACCTAATATTGTTTTACTGGATACGAGGAATATGTTCTACTAAAACAGTATTAAGATATTTACATGGAATTTAGCACTGAAAAATGTGTAAAAGAAATTCGATAAGTTTTGATTAAGACTATATATGGTGAAATAGAAAATTTGAAACATTTTTTTAGTTTTAGTGACACATACGGAACATTCATTCAAAAATGAATGTTTTATCTCATTTCAATAGGATAAAGTTACAAAAACATTTTCCTTAAATGATCAAGACATGACATCTTCTGTAGATGTCATGTCCCGATTTCTGAAAATCAAACAAAATTGCATTAACTGTTAGGTTTTTATGGAATATAGAGCTGCAAAGAAGTACTCGACAAATGTGAAAAGTACTCAAATACAAATGTACACAATTGAACATACCTTGCTGGTAATAGTGAGCAATGCTGTAAGATCATAAAAATTCCAGTTTTGCTATCACTTTCAGATCTTTGATGCTTTACTTTAAGAAAAAGGGACTTTGAAAAATCTGTAAGTTGCTGTAACATAAGGCACTTGAGGTTATGATACAAGAAAACTAGTTTTTGCTCAATGTTTGAAGTGACTTAGAAGCACAATCATGTTTTGATGAGAAAATTGGGGTGAAAAAACACTGCATGTCACATTCCTTAAATGTACTTTAAATATGAAACAGCTAAATAATTTCATTATTTGAAATGAATGCCAAATGTATTAAGAAAATTTGTCCATCAGAAAAAATGTAAAATCATAATTGGGGTTTTTAAGAATGTTCTATTTTTTCTCCAAAAAACAAAAACTCAAAGTGCATTTTCTTGAAAACAAATACGATTACTTAAAGATTGGCTGTCCTATTTTGAGGGATCAAAATGTTATTTTATTTCATCTATATTTTAAAAAAAAAATGTGCTGCCATCTGTTGGCAAGAAATTAAACTGAAGAAATAAATACCAGTTAAATTCAATATACAGTTTGAGTTTCAAATCATTCATGCAGTTACTAGTCTGTTGACCTGCAGAAAATTAGTGTCCCATAGAAATCATCTCTGGAATATACAAAGATGGATCTATAGCACTGCAATACTTTCAAAGAGTTTTTGGACAGTGCAATGGCTAATAAACAAATTTTTAAAATATTCATGTTAAAGATGAAATTTTTTTATATCTATTGAATTAAGATTTTCAAGGGAATGTTTGTAAGTTAACATTAAAAATATACTTACATTTAGGTGTTGTTAAAATGAAGGTTTCATTTGAATTGAATACAATAACTCATATTAATATAAAAAAAATAATAGCCAGGAAAGATGGACATGCAAATGAGCTGGTAAGCTTCCAATAAACTTAGTGCATTTCATGCTCGCACACATGCAATTATCACCACCTTTCCACAGCCATCATATTTGTTAAAAAAATTTGTGCCTTTTTTGGAAATTGCTTCAGTGGGATGCACATTTTGAAAACATTTAAGGTATGTCAAAGCTATGTTTGGAGACAAAGAATTGATTGGTTGGTACCAAACACAAGGTAAAGTATTTCTAAAAGTTCGATAAAATATAATAAAATTACAACAGTAAATTAATAAAATTGGAGATAAATGAATAATCTTAAAACACAGGAAATAGTTACATTAGTAATAACCTCTTTATTAATTTCTCTTTCACTGATTAACAATATTCTAAAATATTTAAACCTCAAATCAAGAAAATGACACCAGTTTTCTAGATTATGGTTGAAATATTGAGGGGTAAGGATTTGCATGAGAGTGAGTCTTGACCAATTCAAAAGACAAAGAAAATTCTGCTGTGAATAGTTAGGGTAATTTATAATTTGAGAAATGAATCAGTAACATCAGATTTATTTTTAATTATGGCTCCATTTTAAGAAGTGGAGAAAACTTTATGAACTTTTTTTTTAAGAACAAAAAAAAACTCATTGTTAAATTAATTTTATGAACTGGTATCGGGATCCCTAGCCTAGCTTGACATTTGCTTATATTTTTCTAATGATAATTATCAAGCAGGAAACAAAATTTTTAGTTAAACATTAAAATTAAAAATTCTTACATTTGGGAAAATACAGTTGTCATTGTTTCAACACATAGCATGAAAAAAAAGATGTCATGAGGGTTTTTCAGTCAAATACTCCTAATGGTATTTCTTTTAGGAAATTGGAGAATTTAATATTGCTGTTTTTATTGTGCATAATTTTTATACCTTTAGGCATAGTATTTCAATAAATATCTATCGTAAAAAACAAGAATGCAACATTTTCAACACTTATAGTTGCTTGTTAATATTAGATTGGTTTAATGGTATATGCATAAACAAGATCACTTAACTATAAAGTATGAGAGTAAAGAAAACTTATATCCATACAGAAAATATAATCATGCAAAAGTTGATAGGGAAGCTAGCTTCTATAATTGTGAGGGGCCGCGGTAGCCTAGTGGTCAAGGTCGTGGATAGCGGCTGGCGGTTTTCGTTCAGTCGCGGGTTCGATCCTTGGCCACCAAAGACCCGCCGTGTAGCCGGGGCTGATGCACGTTAAATCTGTTCGGGGCCCAAAGTCCTCCCGTTGGCGTGGTGTGGATGTTAGGAGAGGGGGGTGCCAGCTCAGGTGTCGTCCTCGTCACTTGACCGTGGTTCAAAATTACGAGGTCCGTCGCCAATAGCCCTCGTGTTGCTTCTAGTGCGACGTTAATAAAAAACTAAACTAAAATTCTATAATTGTGATGACAATACTTTCTAGGTATTGCATACTGTAAATATCTTTTACTTTTCATATTTAAAAACTCTTTTTTCTTAATTTGTTGCTATTCCAAAAACTGATTGCATTTAATTTTTCTGTGAATCAAAATTTTTACTTTCATTTATACACTGTAAGCAATGAGTTAATAAAATGTACAAAATAAAATATTTTGAAAAAAAATCCTTAGCAAAATAATTTAAGATAAATATATATTTTCTTGGTTATTCTATGAAATATCTAAGGGGCACGAGTACTTTCAAATGAAATAAGTATATATATATTTTATATTTTTACAATAAATTCTGTACTTTAAAATTTGAATCAGTCAGAAAAATATTAATTTTTTTACAATGGAAAGAATAAACTTTTCGAATTCCAGCATAAATTTATTTACCACTCATCTGTCTTTCGTACCTGTTCCATGTATTTGCTTGAAAGGAAAATTCTAATAGTAACAGATCTTTATTTTCTAACAACTTTCATGAAGTGATATGATGAAATTAAACATGAAAAAATTTAATAAGTTAATGCATTTATATATGTCAGTTCTCATTTTAACTGTAATATGCATTTTTATTTTGTAGGCTGTTTAATTTATTAGCAAAATGTGCTAGATTTTTGAGAAATGTGAAAATGCTCCAATTAAAAAAAATTGATTGACATGGTGTAAGTGAAATATAATAATGCTTTGAACATATAAAAACCAAAACCTCATTTAAAACGTTTTTATTTTTAATCGGCCCCTGCCAGTGGGCAAAATACACAGATTTGAGTCAAAATAACTTGACTGTATCAAATACAAAGGGATGTACAAGACACTGACACCTTGTTCAAAAAAGAAAATGAGATGTATACAAAGAGATTCAACTTCTCATCATAAATAACCTCTATGTTTCTAGTCGACAAAAACATGCTACAAGTTATATATTACACATCATGCAAAGTCCATTTTGGGATGGTTTACAGAAGAAGAAAAAATCAAATGCTCAATTTTACAAGTAGAATTTTGTTTTACTTTAATAGAAATTTTATGAAATGAAAGATGAATAAAACTATACAAAATGATATACTTACAAAGAAAAATATTTTTTGATGCAAAATTACATTTAAGAGAAAAAAAATACAACATGAAAGAAATGAAACTAGGCCTTATGTGTTATAAAGAGGCTCTACAGCTTTGATGAAGTTACAAAGTTAAAAACCTGAATTTACATATAATAATAATTTGTACTAGTTTATCGTTTGATAAAATAGTTCATTTCAATTGACAATGCCGCACTCTGATACAACAATAAACAAAACACTGTATTGTAGTACTAGTTTTATAGAGTCCATTGAACCTACTTGGCCAGAATGACTATGTACAAGTTCATATAAACAAGCATGTTTTTCGCAATTGTAGTGGCATATCTAACAGTATTAAGGTCTGGAATTAAACATTGGACACACACCATCTGTTCTGAAATCAACATTCTTTGGTAAGTTCTTTACTAACTTGTTCACCAACTTAAAAGTGCATTTATCCTCACAGAAAACCATTTTTGATTTTACTGGCATCAGTCCGACAATGTGTGATGATGTCAAATGCAACTCAAGAGTGATGTTTGATCAGGGGATCAACAAAAGAAGGGGAGAAGAAAAGACATCCTCAATATTCACTTGTAAATATTTCATACAGCAGACACCTGGGTTTCATCATCTGGAGAAAAAAAAGATAATGATTTACATTAAAACGATTCAAACAATTTAAATAAGAAAAATTTTAACCCATTTTTACCTCATTACAACCTATTTTATCTTAGGACTGTCATGAACTAATATCAAAGAATAAAAATCAATTTATACAGAAACAGTGTTTTAGATTTTTTTTTTGAACAATTTCAATTCCAAACTTCAACCTCAATCTGATTTAGAGAGTAACATTTTAATGTACTACTCCCTATTTAAATTGTTTTTTCTTCTGTTGTCTTCCTTACTTATGAAATCAAGTGTTTTGAGATTTTAAGAATAATTACCATTCACATACATTAGTTAAGATTTTATGTAAAAGGCTCTGTTCTTAATGTAATCAAAATTATGGTCTTTAACATTATGCAAAAATAGCTTTAAAAATATTTATAATGTCAATTAGAGTATGCTTTACATTCATAATTTTTTTCCTGAAATGCCCTCAATTAAAAGCATTCTTAATTAACAATATTTACAATTTGCAAATTTCACAAGATATTTATTTTAACATTTCTTTTTATACATGCATTGCTTTAAAAATATGAATTAAACTTTAAAAAAAAAAAAATTCAAAGAAATCATTGCCAAGAACTTTTCTCTTTCAAAAAATACCACTCTTTATTTAAAATTGATAATTTTTTTTCAAAACATTAATAATTAATATTCTCAAAGTTTACAAAAAACATACTTTTAATTTCATAAAAATGAAAATTATATATATAACCTTTTAAACATTATTACCTTTTCCCTCTAATTATGAAGTACTAACTAATGCGAGTTAAATCGAGTACTGAAACTGTTCTGCGATTAAGCTTGCCATCTAGCAGCTACGGGAGGAGTGATGACAACTGAAGTGCTAATAACCAGCAGTCCAAGCAGAGGAATAAACAAGTAAATATGGTGTTCTTCCCAAGAATTATGTAAATCTGTATTATTATATTAACCCTAAATTGTTTGTCCTTAAGTGTAATATCTGAATATATGTAATTAATCTAAGAAGGTATTCTTTATTTAGACAGTTTTCTCTTATTGAATCTGATAACCCTAACGGAATTCCAGAACATGGCGGCCATGAGGTTACAGTACTTACAAATCCAGAGAAATTTACTATTTTCGAATGAATGAAGACTTGCAAAATTTTCATACATCCAACAAAAATAAATTATAAACAAATAAAAAGAATATATTTAGTTTTACAAGATTACAGAAATGGTATATAAATCCTCATTGACCATAAAAATTGGCACAATTCCAATAAATAATTTCTTATCCAATTACACTAATCCAATCATCATTTGGCAACATATTTCTGGTTTAATGAGAATAGTAGATGGGACTTTATGCATGTTCCAAATAAATTTCTACATTTTGAATTATAGGTGTTTACTTACAATCATTCATTTCAAAAAACTTTCTTAAAATTACTTGGCATCTCTTCAGATTTATTAATAGCACATTTATAATCATGATCAAGAAAGCAGTGTACATACAAATACAGTTTCTTTATATTCATGGCAGTCTTCTTCAGACCTTTTATTTAGAAACACCACAAATCACTTATATTCTGCAGTAAAATTTACAGTTATTTTGAAGAGCACATTTATGCCAAATAACATGAATCCAAAAATTTTAAGGTTTACAAGGACAGCATTCTAATATGAATTGACATTGTATTGAATTAAAAATACAATAATTAATAATAAAAAGGAATTCACACAACAGGTATTAAAAATTACAATCAAAAATTATTATCATAAATCAACATATTATTCTGTAATTGAACAGATTTTATTACATTTGTTCTAATGATTTTTAAAAATTTATTCTTTTATAATTTATTATTTACATTACTAAAAAGTAAGTTTTAAGAGCACAGAGTAAAATGTCTTCTAAATGAAATTTATTTTCAAAATTTAAATGCAGTTTTGCACTCAATACATCTTTATTTCAAGGGGAGATGGGAGGGAAAAGATGCCCTGTATTATTATCAGTTTTTTTTAAAAAAATGACAAATTTTTCATGAGAGTAAGTCTACAGTTAAAATAAAAATAAAGTATAATGAAATTGTTTGATCTTACACCTGTTCTTAAAATTTAAGATCTATGAGTGTTACATGTAAAAAATACTGCAGTTCACAAAATTACTTTTAATAATTTATATGATAATTTATATTTAAGTAATATAGACATAGCATGAATCATACAACAGTTACACATAAAATAGGTACTCACTGCTATGCTTCTGTAAAATATACAAAGGTAGCACTTATAGGAAAGTGATAGTTTAAATATACTAGAGCTTCCACAACTAGAAATTTTTACTGAAACTATCAACTTCAATTGCATGGAGCTAAGATTGTACTTATTTCAGTTAACAGCAAACTAGGACTCACCATCATCCTCTGGATCTGTCACATCATCGTAATAGTTGGTGGTCCCTTCCACACTATGTGCCCTTCCTAGGACCATCTGACGACTCCGTGCAGCCATTTGAGCTGCGATGGAGTAGTCGGGGGGTCGCTGGGAACGAGGATAGGGAGGAGGGGGAGCATTGCGAGGGGGGGGGGGTGGAGGAAGAACATGGGAAGGATGTGGCACAGCTGTAAATAAAGGGAGAGATGGTTAATTATAGTAGAATTAGCAAATATTAGTCACTAATTAAAAAGGATATCTGGAAATGCTGCTGAAATGAAGTTAAACACCAGTAGACAATCAATGTCAAGTTAGAAATTTATTTTCTAGATTAAAAATCTAAATGAACTCAAACAGATATTTTACTTTAATTATATTTTTAGGAGAAATAGAGAACAGGATAAAAGAATGTTTATAAAAATATTCTAAATAGTTACATTTTACATAATTTATCTTTTTTATAAATCATTTAAAATGTGAGTCAGCCAATCAAATATTAAACAGATGTAGTTAAAATCATATATTTATTCTAATAATGTTAGAAATTAACTGTTAGCTTTAAAAAATTACTTAAAAGGCACAATACAATTTATATCACTCAAAGAATTTTGACCAACTGAAAAATTTTAATGCAGTATATTTTGTTAATAATGCATAAATTATATTAAAAAACTATCCAGTTAATTTCAGCAACACATTTATAATTTACAAGTCCCTTGCAATATTTAAACACAACTTTCAACAGTTGGATCACTTTAAAATAATTGATAAACTGAAAAATTACAAATACATTCAAAAGAGATTTATAAGTAAACTTGTCCATCAATACAATAAATATGCCAAAATAACAAATATTTTGATCTTCAAATTATACCTTGCGATCCAGGAATAGTTGGCATGACACTCATGTGAGGAAAAGATCGCATTCGCAACATGGGAGGAGAATGGGAGACTATAAAAGAGAACAAAATATGTAACTTCAGGAAATCCAATGGTAAATGGACAGCAATTCAGTTAACAATGTTTTAATTACTATTACAAATTAATGCATTTCTAAAACATATTTAAGTTAAAATATCTACACAATTCTAAAAATCAATTTTTAAATATATATATATAGTTCCAGGATTTTTATGAAACCATTCTACTTATAATCACAAGATGAAAATCGATTTACAAACAAAATTAAAAAAAAAAAAAAAAAAAAAAAAAAAAAAATGCACATATATTTCAGCAAGGTCAACAAAATGTTAAGATATGATTGGTAACAACTCATTTTGAAATGAGTGAAACTGAATTTATGACATGGCACAATGAAATAATTAAAACCTAATTGCAATGGGAAAGATTATATTTAAACTTTACCACTTATGTTTGCAACCAAGAATTAATTTTGTGAACAGTTACACATAATATAGAAGAAAATTACTTTATGTAATGTGGTTTATTCTCTAAATCGTGAAATGCAGGTTATTTGACAAGAAATAAGATCATGCTTTATCATGGCAGCAAAATAGAATTTCTTTATTGGAAGATCCAAAGCTTTGATTATCTATTATTTTAATTATTAATAATAATAATAAAAAAAAACACTGTACTTTTGTACCCAAGTGAGCTCAGCTACACTTATTAGAACTTACATTTTTATGAAGACTAATAACAGAAAACTAAACATTGAATTTATGTTCAATAATTATTACTTTTTATACTTAACACATCAATCAATAACTCCCGAGACTAAACCAGAGATGGCGCTCGTAGTAAACCAGTAACCAGGTCTTTCTAGAGTATGAACCTTTGCTTGAAACGTGTCAAAATTTTAAGTCGATCGCACCAGAAACAGCTGAGTTATCGAGGTTGGAGTAAAGTCGTTTTGTAGTTTGTTTAAAAAATGGAAAAAACCGAGTTTCGTGTTCTGATAAAACATTGTTTTTTAATGGGTAAAAAACACCGTGCAAGCGAAACAATGGATTGAAAAATGTTACCCGGACTCTTGTCCATCAAAAGCAACGATTTGTCGGTGGTTTGCCGAGTTTAAACGTGGTCGTACCGACACAAATGACGCGGAACGCTCGGGTAGACCTGTGGAAGCCGTTACACCGGAAAATGTGAGTGAAGTGACAAAAATTATAATGAAAGATCGTAAAGTGAAGCTCCGTGAGATTGCTGAGATGACACAGATATCATATGGAAGTGTATTTACTATCCTTCATGAAAAATTGAGCATGAAAAAGGTTTTTTCCAAGTGGGTGCCGCGATTGCTTTCGATGGAACAAAAACAGCAACAAGTCGATGATTCAGAAAGCTGTTTATCGCTATTTACTCACAACAAAAAAGATTTCTTGCAGGGGGGAAAAATTGGGGGGATTTGGAAAAGCGTTGGAACGATTGTATCACCCTAAAAGGTGATTAACAAAAGGTGTTATGTTGATGAATAAAAAGAAATTTTGCAAAAAAAATGTTGTTTTCAATGTTAGTCTCGGGACGTATTGATCCATGTATTACAGTTAAAGCATTTTCATTCTTACGATTTTTTTGAAAAGTTCAAATGTGAGTTATTTTTATTTTCACTCAACTTTTAAAAATGTCACCTACTGTAATTTCAAGAATATTGTATGAAAAATAATTGTTATGACACACATCAAGCTTTAAATTAATGCAAGAAATATGTGATAATATATTAATTCTAGATTCAATTTAGTAAACTTTTTACAACATAGTAGGACATACCCATATGTTGATTTCTTTGTTGTGGCGGGGAATTCGAAGAACCCAAAGAGCTGCTACTATGACTGTCCAGGCTAGTTGCATGACCAGAATCAATTTCATAAAGTGTGTGGTGGTGATAGCTGCCAGTACTACTACTATCACTAGAGGTTACAGAACCTACAAAAGAACAAAATGATCATTCAAACAATCTTTTTTTCAAAAACTCTATTAAAAAAGTTATTAAAATATTCACGAAAAATAACCCACAAGCTTGTGTTGCATCTAAAAAAAATTTTTCTAAAAAGTTATTTACGTTTTTACTCGAAATTTCCCGATTCCGAATATAAATTGAGTCAAAACTGCCATTTGATAAAAATGATCAACATAATTTTTTGACATTTCAGCAATTATGGTGGTTCGCACTACTTTTGTTTACATCTTCATTTGATGAAATAATTTATTCCAAAAAATAAACCAATAAAAAGATAGATTGAATAAAAAAGGATCAAATTTGACCAAAATAAATACATCTTTATATTAAGTAACACTCTCTCATGAAAAATGCAGACAAGCAAAATTGTCACACAAAGAGGTTGATTATCAGATATACATGTACACCTAACTCACCTGATGTTTGCGACTTCCTGAGTGGCAGGCTGCTGAGGGCAGTGACGCTGGAGCTTTCAGCACTCAGGTCCACAGGCAGGACAGAGGGGTTGGCTGTATCGCTATGAGAGCGGCCATGCCCTTGCCTCCCATCATGTTTTCTCCGAAGGGCATTCGGAGATGGGGAGGGGGACAGGGAGTGGTGGTGGCGGGGAGGCTGGTGAGGTCGCACCTTGTTCTGGTCAGACAGGGCGAGCAGCTTGCGAACAGCCTGGGGTGAGTCCGCACCTGAAAAGATTTCACGTTTATTCCAATTTTTTTTTACCAGTAAAATACTGTTTAAATTATCACAAAACAAAGTTTTTCAGGTATTTATTGCGGGCTTCAAAGTTTCTAAAACTCCCAATTCTGACAATTTTCAACACTACAGCTACAACATTTGAAAGCCCTCTCTAATTGAAATCACAATATTTCTAATTTTCCCAAATAAATTAGCAATATTTGTCACCATGAAACTGCAAATGATAGTGAGTAAATATTACTTTTTACTAACTGAAATAATTATAAAAATAAACTTGTATTCTTTGAAATATTTAATAATTTCAACAAAGAAGGACTTAAAACAGATATAAATACAATTATAACAGATCAGAAGCAAAACCTTTGAAAGTATTTAATTTGCACATTTGTAATTATTCATATATTACAGTTAATATTTTACAAAACCATGGTGTTCATAAGTTATGTTTTTTGAACGAAAAAAACATTAGAATATGAATAATTAAATTTTTAAAAAAATATTTATTTACTAATTAACTTTCTATTGTATTTTTTTTTTCTTTTATGAATTTTAATTTTTTATATAATAAATTTCTTGGAGATAATGCTCACAATGCAAACTATAATGATACAATTTTAGTTTGCATATAATAATCAAAAACTTGTTAAATATTAATAAAAATGAAAAGAAAGAAAAGAAAAACAATATTTTAGAATATATTAATAAACATGTCTCAAAGGACAATAAGTTTGATACTAACACGATATTTTTTATTAATTGGAAAACTAAAACATACAAGTTAATTTGAGGCACAATTTCATTTCTGGCTATTTTCGTCATATTGCCTGCTCTGTATTTAACTGTGATATTTATTAACTACCTCCATTTTAATTTAAAATGCATTGAAATTTAAATAGAGATAGTTCATAAAATATGGCTGCAAACCTTTGTAATCACATTTTAAAATTAATTTAAATATAAAGTCATAATCAAAACTGAACAAATCAGCTCTACATGTATAATAACTTATATATTGCAAAAATATACAATCAAAATGGCCACTTTAAAAATAGTTTGTCGATAAATTTATGATGTATGTTTTCATTTATTATGCATTTATATCCATAAATATTATACTTTCTACATTTTTAGGAATAAAAGAAAAAATAGCTTTTAATTATAAAAATACAAGTTATTTTTTAGTATGTGCAAAAACTATTATTCCAATATCATTTATATATTAAATTTGTTTTTCTTAGTAAAAAAAATGTGTAATTCAAAAGTTTATTATAATTACATCTCTTTTGTATAACATTGAACACTTAACAATAGAAAGCTTTTTTTAAAAAAGTTGCCTTATTATACAGTATTCTTAATCATTTCCAAAGTTTTCATTGTAATGCATACTAATTCAATAGAACACTTAAATATTAATCCAATTTTCAGAAAAATAAAATTATAATGGATCGTCGCAATCCCTGTAACTCACCCAAAAAGATTACAAGAAACAATGACTCACCAAACTTGGGGCCCGCTGTCAGCGATTTCTTTCCTTCTGACGTGCTACTAGCACTACTTGTTGTGGACGAAGTGGGAGAAGGATGCCTTTTCCTCTGTGGTTGCACTTGGGGTACCACAGGCATTGTCATAGGCACTGAAGCAGTCATGGGCTCACATTCTACGGACATGGTTCGTAGTTTCTCCTCATCTGATATCACTTTTAGGTTGGAAAGATATGTCTTTACTCTACGAACCATTTGCGCCTAGATATAAAAATAAAAACAGATGACTCAAACATATGAAATTATTTCAATATAAAAGGACTTTCTTTGTTCAAAATTATCAGAAGGAATATTTAGAATAATTATCAGATACCATCAAAATGCTAATAGCTTTCTCACATAAACTTTAAATCAGTTCTTTATTATTTGATAGAACTAAATCTATTTGAAATTCTGTTTTAGACTTATTTAAAAGTATGTACTATCACATGAATTAAAGACACTAATGAGTCAAAGAAAAACTTCAGTCTCAAAATCTATTTCAAAGATCTAACTGTTTTTAGCTTTTTAAAGCAATAAAAATTAAATAATACACAACTATTGTAATTTACAACTTGAAAATTTTTTTCATATGAATTTTCATACAGTAAATTAATCTTAATCACACATCATTCCTTATAATTTTCTTTTTTAAACACCTTTGGAACAAAAGCCTTAACAAATTTTTAAAGCTTTAAATAATTTTTTAAAAATACAGATAGATGCTTTGTCATTGCAAAATTAGTAATCCAACGGATAACAAACCTGTAATAAAACATACATATTTGAATTCAAATAAACATTTCATTTTAAAGAAATAATACATTTAAGACAACATTTGAAATAATTACCTCTTCAAACATTTTCTTTGGATTGGGTTGAGTTGTGCTTTTCTTTCTCTTTTTAACAGTAGCTGCATTGGTAGTAGTTGCAAAGCTGTTCAAAGAAGCCATGGCAGCAGTTGGATGAGCACCACCAATTTCTAGCATGTTGAATAAGTCCTGATAATAAAGGAAAAACACAAAAATTATAAAACCTGTCAAATTTACCAAATATATTTCTTTATTACAATTTTCTTAATAAGTCTTCTTATCTGGAATACATAAAAAAAAAATATTCACAACAAAAGAAAAATTAGAATCCTAAATTTTCAAATGAGTTTTCATTCCAAGTAATATTTAAGAATACCAGAGTGACCACAAAAAACAGAAAATAATACATCGAGATATTTATACTTTAATTCGACAGATTTTAAGTGTAACACCTCAAATGTGGAAATGAGGTAGAAAACTAATACACAATTGAGATAGTTTAGTAATATAATTTGAACTCAATATTTCTTTCTCAATTGCTTACAATATTATATACAACATCAGGATCAATACAATAAATTACCTTTTCAACAGTAACATTGCCAAATTTAGAAATAATTTTTTAAAATAATAATGCAAAAATAACTTTCAATTATATTTGTGATCTGATACAACAATTTAAATCAGGAAATACAATTATAATATTCATGAATAAATTAAGTTATAATTATTGAGCAATTATTTTATTTATTTTTTTAAGGAAAAAAAATCTCAAGGGAGTAATATTTATACAAAAAAAGGGTGGGGGGAATTATAACTCCTGAAGAAAGTATTTCAATTTTCGATTGGTATCTTTACACAAACTTACATAAGGAGCAGAACACATATTCATCAGCTGACGAACTTCTTTTGCAATCATGCGCAGTTTCTCAAAGTTAACCTAAAAGGGATACATTTTAATATGAAAGTTAATAAAGTATGATCAGTAATTGATTTCAAAATCATAAAAGCACACACTTACACAGGAGAATACTGATATAATTATCAAAATATTTTTTTTAAAGTTAATAATGGAGATATTCTCACCAAATTATCGACAAAAGTGTCATTTCCTAGATGAATAAATGTCAAGTCCTTTTTTACAACTGGATAAAATGGAATCTGAAATGAAAATATCAAGTAAGATACTCATTGTGAAAAATAAACAATAAAAAATTTCACACAGAAAAATACACTTACAATGGGAGGCTGAGTATGTTCACTATTCAGAAGATTTCTATACTTGCACATATTTCGCGATGGATCCATTAAATCTTGTAAATCCTGTAGAAACATTAATAAATTAGTTACTAACGTTCTTTTGAAACATATATTAATTTATAAAACCTACATACAAAATACATCTTAATAATATAGAAAAGGTAATATATTTTACTTTATATATATTTCATATAAATAAAAAAAAAATTCCCTTAAAAATATTAATATTTTATTCTACAAAAATCAATTGTAAAGGAAAAAATTTTGAAGAAAAAACATAAGCAACATTTTCAAGGAATATATCTTTCAAAAGATAATCATTAAATACTAAAAATAATAATAATTGGCATTTTAAAACACAGTAAAAATACACATACTGAAAACATTTTTTGGTATTTGGTTGGAAGCTTTTCCCAGGTTGCCCTTAGTCTTGAGACAGCACCATGTCCCAATCCACTTAATATTGCAAACATAGAATTAAAGTTTTTACAAACTTTGCATTGCCCTGAAATATGAATATATAAAATGAGATATAACTGAAGCCAAAAAATAATAATAATGAATAACAGTTTTAAAGGGTGAGACAATATAATATGGAAATGGAAATGAACTTCAATACTCTCTATAGTAAATTTTTAATCAATACCTTTACAGAAGTAAAAACAAAATTTTTACAATTTCTCTTAAGAAAATTTACAGTGTAATTCAGCATTAAGTAACTTTATCATGAACTTAAGCTGATTTTTAATAGCTACAGATCTGTATAGTGGTAGATAATTTTATATTGTAAGTGAAAATTCCTTTTTAAAATAACTAAGTGGAATGGAAAGCAAGTAGAAAACAATATAAACTCCTAATGATAACTTACTCGCCACTTTGATGAACTGTTTCACAATTCTCATTCTTCTGATTAGTTGATGTTCTGCACAAACTTCAGTGACTACCCAAAACATCTCACGGTTCACCAACTAAGATCAAAAATGTATTTAAATCATCTTTTGAAGTTCAATTAACTATATCAACAATAATACAATAGACATATTTATAAAGAAAATTTAGTCAACATCAGAAGATTAAATATAAGCATTATATCATTAGCACTTATAATAAACTACAATAATTTTTATTATAAGATAGAACAATTTTGATAAAAAAGAAAAATATATTACAGAAAATTAACAACACTGAATTATATTTTTTTTTATGAAGATTCAGTAGATATAAAAATTTATGATTAAAAATACAGATAGCTAACTTCTTTATGATAATCTTAAAAAAAGTCTCACCTCAGCAAATTTTGAAAGCTGAGGGGTCCCATATTTTGAATTAACCTCAAAAAGGTCATCTATATACTCTGTGGGTTCAATTTGCCTAAAAGTACTGAAGTCTTCAAGCGTTAATTGTGTAGCTACTTCTACACTATTGAGTTGTAAAAAGTGCACTTGACTGTCACGGAGAAGTTCCTGAAAAATAATAATAAATGTTAAATGTTGTTACAACAGTTTAATACAGTATCACTTGATTAAATTTATTAGGTTTTTTTTCTTCCAAATCTGACATTACTTTTTTATTACTTAATGTATTTATAAAAAACTACAAGTTTAACACAATTGGTGATACAGTTTAATATAAATAAAATTTGAATATTTCTTCTAAATGATCAAACGAGGCAAGAATTTGATTGCAAATGAAAGATAAGTGTTTTACTGCACAGTTTGCAAGATGTATTTTTATGTTAAACACATATAATCTAACAAGAAACTTCAGAATCTATAAGTTTAATTATTGTAAATATAGAGAATTTTATCTTATTATTCTAAGCATAATCAACATTTATTGAAAAAGAGCTAGAGATAAATTCTATATATATTTTCCTTCCAGACCAATGGCCTATTTTGTACTCTAAGGCAATTTAATTCATAAAATAATCGATTTTAGTAATCCAAGTTTTAATAACTTTCTAATTGTTAGTTAAACATTCAAACATTTTTCTATCAATTTTTATTCCAAGTCAATGTTTCAAAAGACTTTTTCAACACTATCAAACAGAATTCAAGAAACTCACATTAAAAAGAACTTCCAAAAAATTTAAAACTTACTGTTGCTAATTCATCAGGAACCAAAGGCTCAGTTGAGGAATTATTTTTTAAATAATATCGGCTACTCAGACCAATTCTTTCTGCCAAATTCTGCAGCTGATCTGGTAATCTGCGCTGTTTAACCACTCCACCATCTCCAACAGACACTTCTCGTAAAGAATAATTACTGAATGGCAAGAGAATCAGAAAGAAAAAAAATTATTTAAAAAAAAATGAAACAACACTCACAAATTAATTTCTAGCAATATTATAGCCTAAATCATTTTAAATTTTATTAACTTACCTACTAGGGTCAGTGATACCAAATTCTCGTAATGACAGCATGACAACTTCTCTTGCAGTAGTTTCCTATAATAAATTTATTTAATATAAGAGCGATCAAAAACATTTTAATGTGAAGTAAAATTTCTTAAAACAAATTCAAAAATTTAGAGAACTAACATTTCAGATGTTAGTAAAAAAATTTGTAAAAAAAATACATAAATTCGGCCTAAATTTTTTTTTAATGTCATATCTAAATCTAAAAAATATTTAAAGTTGATTGATATTTGTGTTATTACATCAGCATACCAAAGAAATATGAATAAAATGGATTTAATGTCCCCCCCTCCACATATGACTTCAAAGTTGTGAGAAACAAATTGACCCCTTTCTTTTGGAAAAAATGATCTATAGCCATACAACACAAATGGAAGAAAACTTTTAACTTCTTCAATAAGTCAATAAGGTACATGCAAAATAATTAAATAAAGATATTCATTAAATTATTTCAAATACTAAAAAAAAATTACTGAAATTTAAACTCATTAAGTTAGATACAATATTCATACTTTACTGCTGTCTGAACATAATCATGCATTTAGAGCGGGGGGGGGGGGGAGAGACTTGGCACTGTTACATTTAAAAAAAATTTTTTACCATTTTCTCTGTCATTTACAATACTTTCAATGAAACTTTTGTTACAAAACAAAAATACACACACATAACAAAGTATTTTAATGAAAACAAAGCCTTTTAATATGCTTTATATCAACTATGTTCATTTGATTTGGAACATACTGAAAATTCCTACCAACTAATATTTTGAATCAACTAATTAGAGAATAAGAATAGATTTACAGGCATACACAAAAAAGGAGTTTTTTCATTTTAAAAATATGATATAAATAAATATTGTTTAGTAATTATGTTTACAGCATACTAAAAATATGTAGGGGAAGTAATATATTAAAGGTAGCACAAGAGTAAAAACATTTAAATATTTAACTTACCTTGTGAACAAGGAGGAACTTAAAGGTTTGATCTGATTTATACACTTTGAGGACATGCTCAGGGTAGTCGAGAGACAATGAGGGTTCGTTCAAAGCAGCCACCGATGAGAGGTCAGGATTACTGTGGCTGTGATACAAAGTTCCTCCAGCAGTTCTGTGGGGAGATGCAGTCCGCACTCCCAGTCCACCAGAACCAGCACTACTGCCACTGTGTATGGAGTATAGACTGTCATCGGAACTGTTTAACTGAGATTCACTACAGATATAAAAAAAAATCAAGAATAAAGAAATGAAAATTGAATGTGCTTTTTCAGTAAAATAAAAATGTAATTCAGATATTTGGTCCTTCTGAGTATTTTTAAACCAAAACAGTTATTCAAAAAATGTATATTTATTTACATGCAGTGCATTTACCAAAATAAACAAAACTAACCAGCAGATAAAGAAAAAAAATCTGTGGATTAAAAATAAAAAAAAAAATCCAAAGGTAGAACCAAATACGAAACAAAACTTGATGATAGGATGCAAATTACTACTCACACACACACACAAAAAAAAACCCTGAATTAGAGTATTACACACATTTTTAAAATGGGATTAATATGAACTCACTAATAATTACATAAAAAAAAGCAAACAAAATTCCTATGGAAGAAAACTGCAAAAATTAGTTACATATGAGAAATCACTGAATTATTCATACAGTAATGAGTTGAAATGAAATTCAATTTTTAACTTCTGCATCTCAAACTATTATAAACCATATTTTTATCAATTAGACAACTGTAGACCATTCAAAAAGTTTAAAAAAATTAAATTAAACAACAGCCAACACATAAAGATATTTACTCATTTATAACATTTTGTTGTTTTTTATTTGAAGGAAAATTAATGTGACACAAATTAAAGACTTTAAAAAATTACTCAAACAACTTTAGCAATATCAAATTTCATAATGTTTCCTAATTTTAAAAAGAAAAAAGATGGCTGTACAAAAATCTTAATAATACCTTTACAAAATGTACATAATGAACATATACCAAAATATTAATATGTGTTATACATATGAGATTTTAATTTTAAACCATTCATTCCCTTCCCCTTCTCTGTCACAAAAATTTAAAACTAAAATACACAACTTTAATTTTGAAATGAATCCTTTTTAGAAGAAAAAATCATTTCATGCATTATTACACATGATCAGAGCAGGGAAAATAAGTTTATACACACATTTTAAGGGCATCAGTATAAATACTCAAACTTACTGATTCAGAGTCTTTGGTATGATCATTTTTACAAGAGCTTTTTTCAGTTTAGCTCTATGACCTAAGGTCATAAATCCCTTTTTGTCCTCTTTCTTTAAGTCCCCACTGTTATTACTGACAGACCTGACAGCTTTAGCTGGAGGTGAATTGGGAGCTTTAAAGATAGGCACTATACTTAGTGGATACCCACTCACACCCAATGGAAAACCAATGTCACTCCAATCTAACTGAGTTGATAACCTTGCTTGAGGGTCATGTTGAAGTCTGGCAATTTCAGAAGCTTTGCGATTCCTTGGTCTTGGTGAATTTTCTGGGGTGTTTAACATTTCTTTGAAACCTAGAATAAATTAAATAGGTGTTAAATAATTTTACATTGTAATAGGGATCTTAATAAAAAGATAATAGGATGATTATTTTATCAGATAATATTAAATTCACAGAGGTTTATACTTGCCTAATAAATTAGATCGTACAGTAATACATAAATGGGTTGTCCCTCTCAAAACTTCCAAAGCACGAGCATGACTCATGTGCTCAAAACTTTGTCCATTTACCTCCAATATCTGAAAATTATACAAATGAAAATAATTATGAACATTGAATTTAATATTTGCTAGCATTTATGTCACAATCTTTGGCAATTCTTATATAAAAAGTAACAGTTAAAGTGCAAAAATCAAAAGCTGCTATATTTACATTCAATTTATTTAGTTGTGCAACAATTCTAGAAATCTCGATTTCCATATAAAAATTAAATCCTGGGCGGACACGAATGTGAATTTACTTTGTAAAAAACACTAATAATTACATGAAATGAATCAATTAAGAAGGAATTCACAAATATAAAAGAAGAAAAAAAATTACCAACAAAATGGTTTATTAAAAAAAAAATCCTTTATAGCGGAAAAAATTGTAATTAGATTTAAGAATAGTAACTTATATTTGAGATACCTATTTTAATTATTTCTGCAGAATAAAATATGAAATGAATTATTTGGTCCATGAAGGATACATACACATTCACACAAAAACATATTTAAATATTTTCTTTGTAAAACATTTATTCATCAAAAACCTTTTCAAAATCCAAAACCAACTTTGTATATGTTTAAGTATCACAGAAAGAAACTTATGATGAGATAACACCACTGATCATATCAGAAATTCTTATTTAATAATAAAAATAAAAAAAAAAAAAAAAAAAAAAAAAAACTAGACAATCAATAAAAAAAATTTATGAAGTAAAGTAAATGAATAGAAAGGAATTTTTTTGAAAAACAAACCTGATCTCCTCTCTTCAACCCCACATCTTCAGCTTTAGAGCCTTTGTCCACTTTTGAAACAAACACACCAAAGCCTCTTTCATATCCTCCAAGAATATGGAAATGTAAAACTTCATCTCGTGTAGACCTGGCCAAAGTTACAGTTCTATTGCGGGCTTTGGTAGCACAAGCAATATTTAGCAGTCTCAGTTGGCTCTGCATTTTCTACAAAGTTAAACAATCTATTACAACTGGTCTAAAAAACATTCATAGAATAAATACATTATAAAATGAATATCATAATCAGTTGCATAATAAAAACAGATTTTATTTTCAATATCAAGATAAATGCCATGTCACACCATTCACAAAACAATGACCATATATCAATACAAATTGTAAATAAATACTAAAACATAATTATTAAATTAGAACTTAAAAATTAGAATTAGCCTAATAACAATATAATTTTAAGTACAAACTACTAGAATTAAAAAAAGTACTAGATAAAAAATTTGAACATAAACCTTTAAAGAAATTATTTATTTACATTCTATGACATCTGATTACCTCGGATGTTATCTTGTGCCATCACTAATATCTAATATTAAACAATATGACACCAATAATTACAGAACCACCAAAACCACTTTCAACATTTATTAATATATATCCTCTAAGACAATAATGATATAGCTCTCCAGGTCAAGTTTACTAATATTTTACTTCAACCCACCAATAATAATTTAACAGCTTCTTACCAACTGCTAGACTGAATCTGGAACAACTGCTGAAACTTCCGAACAATTCTAATTCGAGTGTTTTACACTCGGACCTCAACTCTAATCTTTAAGTCAACTTTCCAATATTATAACCTTTAGATTCCACCTCCTCTCGTTGCAACGCCTCTCTGATCCTCCTTCTCCTCTCTTCTCTACTCCTTCAGATGGAGTTTATATACTTCTTAATTTAACTGCTTCACTTCATTCCTAACTGCTTTACATATTACATTCTTCATCACGTTTCATTTTTGGTTGGGCAAAGGTTGTTTAGCGAAAGCAATCAATCTCAATTGAAAAAGTCCCCAAGGTTAGTGAAGAGAAACCGCGAATAGCCCAATGTCACAATTCAATTAAGGTATAAGGAAAAATACCCTAGAAATAACAGCATATAAATAAATAAATAAATTTAAAAAAAAAACTGACTTCTTTTTCTAATCCAGCTTCAAACATTTCTAAAAATTCCATCATCTCTGGATCAGTTTCAAAGTCTGTAAAATGATTATTAACCCAAAGGAGTACCACTCGCGTAACCTAAAAAAGTAAATGAAAATTATCAGTAATGGTAAAATACATCACCAATAGGCAACATTTAATCAGGTAATATTACTGATTTACAATTTTTCCAACAATTAATCAAGTTACTTTTTTTACATAAATTAAGACCATAAAGTATTTACATCCTAGAAAGAGTAACACAATAAATAACTGTTTAGTCATTTTTTTAGTTTGTTTTTTCAGAAGTTTGAAATAATATTCCTGAATAAACGACTCTTCTCATGATGAAATAAAGATGTTAGTATCATAAGTAGAATTGAGGTACTATAATATTGTTAAACACATTTTAAGGTTGTCTTAGTCTAGGATCAAAATGTAGCATTCAAAACTTAAAATACCTTTCCAGATTAAAAAATATACTTCAATTACAACTTCACAATCATATGGAGAGTAATATACATTGCATAATGCTATTAATTTTTGTTGAAATAAATTTCCTCTTTACCCCGAATGTAAGATATCTGTAGTATTTTTTCTCCTGTACACTACAATAGTGAACAGGAAGGGGGGGGGATTCATTTCTGAATGCTTTTAATTTTAAAAACCCAGAATAATAAACATATAATTGATCAATTCTTATGAATATTAAAACAATTTTCAGCCTGAATATATGCTTGAATTTGGGTTATACTCATATAATTAGATGAAGACATTAAGCTACAAGTGCAATTCAAATTATATCTTAATACAGAAAACTGAGATAAATAGATACAACTCTTTAAACTAATTCTATATAAGATATGAGGGGGAAAAAATGGTGTTAAAAAATATCAGAGAAGAAAAAAATTACTTTGTCTCTGAGATGAGGATCTGTAAACCATCTAAGAAGATTTTCTGTAATGCTTAATGGATTTTGAATAAAAGTTCGATATGTAAGTAAGAAATCTTCCACATAGCTAGGATCTAGAGCATTGTCTTCAACCAGATGAGCCATTAATCTCTCCACAGTACCCTAAAACATAATTATAATTACTTAATAAAACAAAACCAACTTTTTTGTTTCTTTAATAACAATAAAAAAATTAAAAGCTTAAGTTTCAAATTAAGGAAACTTATTACATGGTGTAAATGATTAAAGAAAGAATATTTTCAAATAATTAAAGAGAGAGAGAGAGAGACAGAAATCGTAAGAAATTGCAAATATAACAAAAAAAAAATTGTTAAGAGGAAATTCTTATCTAGCACTACTAAGCGAATTCCTTATTGTGCAACAACATAGGGAAATGTTTCACAATAGTTTCTAATAATATATTAGTAGATCATGGCCAACTAATATATATCATTCATGACAATTTTGTACCATAAATATCAAAATACATATTAAAAAATTCTTGAATTAAAATTAATGATATTAACATCTAATCTTATAACTTCTTAAATTAGTTTTATATAAAAATAATTGAAAATTCTCACAAAAAAATAATATTGAATAAGTAAAAAATTAACAATAAATTTGATATTCACATTAATTTAATTTAAAGGGGAAATCTAGCTTAAAAAAAGAGCAAATTAACAGCTCAACAATACATAAATAAGTATATTCAAAATATTATAAAACTCCATTTAAATTAATATCCTGCACACCTCGCTAAATTTCTTTATTATCTACATTTATGAAACACCAACATTAGATTTTTAAAAACAGAAATGTCATGTTTCAATTCAAAAAATTATCACAAATATACTTAAATTAATATACAGCATATTTTTCATAGCTAAATTTTATGCTCAAAAAGTTTTCAAACCATATTACAGGACGTTCCTCTGATACATATGCACACACAAAGAAATCAGAGTTAACAAACTTAATACTCACAAAAAAAAAAGGATCCCCCATTTTTGTTAGATATATTCTTAATAATATTTATTATCAACAAAAACAATTTCTTTTGTAAAATAATATCAATCTTCACAAAAAGCTTACCCTTATGACAATGTGACCTCGCCGACTTCCTCCATCAAGAACTCTATGTTCAGTGACTAGAACAACTTCCCCATCCTCTTCATGTTTCCGAGTATTTTCTTCACCTTGATGCAGAATTCTATAGTAATCGCTTTGGGCAATGCATACAAACTGGCAGTCATCTACTTTTGTTCGCATCACACCTTGATGATACATTTTCTCTGTTGTAGGCGTTATACCAAAGCTGGAAAAGAAAAAGGAACTTTGATTAATCAAAAATGGACAGTAAGTATTTTAAATGATTTAATTAGAAATTCAACATCAGAAAAACATGGACAAAAATTTAAGCTTGTTTATTTTGTTTCCAAAATTACAGGCTCTCAAGTATTTTCCTTTCACATTAAATAAATATTTATGGTAAAAATGCAACAAAAAAATTTAAAATCTCTCAAACAAATATCAGTTGCTTAATATTTAAAACTAAAATCCAAAAAATAATGGGAAAAAGAATTTATTTCTAGGGCTCAGTTTAATGGTGATCAAAGAGATATACACTACTGACATTCTTTCTCAAAAGTGCTTTAGCTATTCACACATATAAATCATAATAAAAAATACTGATCATATAGTATTTTCATTTATAATCCCATAAATGTCTAATGTATAATTATAAATGAAACATTGGACAATATTTTTATTATCTTTTTACAAATGCAGTAATTGTTTCTTTAATAAAAAATATACAAAAGGAAAAAGGATAAATACTACACAGAATATACAAATATATTTATATAGTAAATTTATTGAAAGTAAAAGATGAATAAAATCTAATTTATTGTCGAAGTCAATAATATATATATATATATAATTTAACTACATAACACAAAAGATATCTTTGTATTACATTATATGATACATAAAATTTTTTACCTCAATAATATCAAATATTAAATAACATAAAAACTGTGTATAATTTTGCATAAAACATTTCAAGACTACAATCAAAGTCATAAAAAAAAGTTTAATAAAGAAACTTTTTTTTGACACTTATTAAAGAACAATTAAAATTTTAAAAATTTATTCAGTCTTATTTGTTTGATAAAATTGTGAAAATACGAAGCTTTCAAATTATTTGAAAATCTTCATGGTTAAAAAAAAATTGTAGCAGTTCTCTAAAAAAACAACTCTGAGACAATTTTTGGTCTTTTCTATTAGCTAGATATCAGACTAAATCTGCCTAGCACCAATTACTGCTCTAACTCTTAAAATTACAAATAATTACCAAGCCTAAATGTTGAAGTGAAAATAATATTTGACTGGTGGATTTGAATTTTTATGGCCAAATGGTAATAGCTACCACATGGTGATAACTGGGACAACTTTTAACTTAGACAGTTTTTATCTGGTACCCAGCTAAAAAAAATGTATCCAATTTTTAAATAATCTAGCACATGAGATTCAACAGTTATAAAATATATCAACTAGTTTGATTAGTTATATGAGCCAATTTTTTTTAAAAAAAAAACACCCCAAAGAAAAACCTACCTATCCCCAAGGTGAAGTTCTTCAACTTTTCCACCTTGCTGTTCCACTTCAACGTGACCATTCACAATGACAGACCAAGAATCTAATTCTTCACCATCATTCATGACAACAGTACCAGCCTTTTCGACAACTGCAAACACCATAACAGCACACAAAGCTCTTCGAATTGCTAGAGTCATATTTGCAAAGGCCTAAAAAAAGAAAGAAAAAAAGTGTTAAATGCATGTTAAAAAAATTACTGAGTTTTAATTTTATATCCGAAATTACAAATAAATAATTAATCTATACAAACAAAGTATTACAACAAATTAAAAATTTCACTAATGAAACATGAAGTGGACAATTTTATATCTATATATTTTTAAAAATATGTCATATACCATATGTTTGTTCTATAATTATAATTTTGTCTTAACTTAAATGATTCTATATTTCATAGGATTCATTAAGCATGTTCAAA
Source organism: Nephila pilipes (assembly GCA_019974015.1). NCBI lineage: Eukaryota > Metazoa > Arthropoda > Arachnida > Araneae > Nephilidae > Nephila > Nephila pilipes. The sequence goes on along the minus strand of BMAW01128110.1, from coordinate 475,920 downwards.
ATTAGTGAGAATAACACATCCAGTCCTTATAATACATATATTATTAGCATTAAAATATAATGTTACTAACAACTTATAAATCACTTAAGTAAAATAAAAACTTATTGCAACATTAATATGTATAACAATATATTTTTTAAATAAAATATGCATTAATAACATTAGAAATTAATAATGAATAAATAAGAGAAGGGTGAAAAAGAAATGAAAAGATGAAATGATCAATGACACAAAACAAAAAAGTACTTACAGGCAGGTGCTGCATGAATTCTAATAATACTTCTATGTCATCTTCCGTTCGCTCGCAAGGATCTTTTTCCAAGCATTCTCTTACTGTATCCCTCACAGTAAGACTCTATAAAAAATTTAAGAGAAAAACTTAAGATTTGTAATGGCACAAAAACAATTATAAATTTACTGCACTTTTCACAGATTAAAAAAAATTATGCAAGATTATTACACAGCTATTGAATGAAGGTGATAAATGTAAACCAGCCATACACTCTTTCACCTAGAATTTCATCAATTATCAAAAAAAAGTACAATTAATCAATATAAATAGATAATAAAAATGATGTAATTTAAGATAGTTAAGAAATAAAAGATATGAAGGAGTAGCAATAAAAGGTATTTCATTTTATAATATCAACAACATTTTTTTTTCTCTTACATTTAGAGATTCTGCTAAGTCCTCCTCTTCATCAGAATCAACAATGCTTTCAATAAGTCCAGACAAATCCACCTCCTGGTCTTCCAGTGAGGACTGGACAGACTGCATTGTGTCCGAGCCAGAGTAGGCTGATGAAGAATCGCTGCTGTGGGAGTTGCGGTTCGAACTCTTGAGCAGTGCTTCCCCACGATGGAGCATCGAGGGGAATTCCAGAGGAAGCTATACACAAAATAAGAAATGATTTAAAAATAATAATACAGTTTGGAACTGTAAAATTCGATTGTTCTAAGTAACATTTTTAAATGGTTTTATAGAATGTTCTAAGTATTATATAACAAAGAATTAAATTTAATGTTCATTTAACACATTGTTCATGACATCAAATTCAAACAAATGCAAAAGTTTCTTTGAATATTTTAAGCAACCATACAACTTCAGATAACATAAAAAAAAAAAAAAAAAAAAAAAAAAAAAAAAAAGGATAAAATATTTTATTAAAATACATATTTCACTTCTCTAAATGTTATTTATTTAAAAAAATCATTTTTTTTAAATAATTATTCTAGAAATAATCCACTTTATAACAGACATTAATAATTATGAATTTTTTTACAATTAAAAGATAATGTTTTAAAAACATTGATTATACAATATTTTAAAAGGAAATATATATATATATATAAAATTATGGAAATCGAAAATACATTTAAGAAAATTCAATAAATTTCCCAAGTTATTTCAATTTTTTTTAATACTAAGAATCTAATATTAAAGTGATCCCTCTGTTTATCAAGAAAATTCCAAAAGGAAAAAAATAATTTCTTTTCTTTAGAGTAATAAAAAACCTGCTTTCGTCAGTTCAGTTAAACACATTTTCTCTTTCATTTCATTGAAATCTAAATTTCTTTATGCAAAATAAAGGAGCAAATCATGGTGAGAAAATGCCAATTCGATGGAAAAACTACAAATAAAAAATACACTTTGTTGTCATGAAATATGCATGGAAATTTCAGTTTTTATAACATGAAATCTTCATTCCAAACTTTACTTACAGACTAAAATGCTTGCATTTTTAGAATTTTATGACATCCTTGTTATTCACTGTTTTGCAACATCTCTATTGCAAATTTCTTAATGTATAGAGAATTATACAATTAAATTTCATATTTCTTGCAAGAAATTATTTTGTTCAAATTACTGTTCATAATAAGCAAATACATTTAGTTAATTTCATTAATGTATATTTTTATACATTTTAAACTAATACTTATAAGTTAATTCCATTTTTAAACATTTTTACGGGCCATCTATAAAAGCTAAAAAGTTATTTATACTTTTACATACTTGACTATTCAACTGCTTTCAGCAGTTGTTTACAAATAAATCAATGTAGTTTCTTTAATAAATGGAATTCTACAGTTACACTATTAAAATATTAAGATAATTAATTTAAATAATGACACACAAAAAATTGTCTCACCTGTAATCGATGATGTCTAAAGTTGTCATTACAGCCCTCAGAGTAAAATCTTTGGCGAGCATCCAGAGCTATGGTCACTTCCTCCTGTTCTAAGGCCAGCAGTTTCTCTAAGTTCATAGTTGTACATGACTGCCGCTGGCCAGGACGCATCAACTGGACATCAGGGTAATCAATCTGCAAACAAATACAACATTATAAAAATTGTATGAGGTACATCAATACATTTTTTCAAAGCAATAAAAAAGTTTTGCAATTGAAGAAATATTTATCTATGTGATAAAAATATAACATTATGAGAAAATCGCTTTGCAATCTTTTCATTTAATAAATCAAGTTTTGCTCAAAATAATTCATTTAATTTTACTTGTGAAAAACAACATTTGACTTTTGAAGTTTTTCTCTAAATATATTTTCAAAAAGGCAACACATTAGATGCAATTGCATAAATGTGGTAGAAACTCAAACATTTGATAAATATGAACAATTTAAAGTGATTTGTATGTTTGTGTATATATTATTTCAATATAATCACTTATTTAATTTTCTTTAAAAAATAATTATGCATTAGAAAATTCAAAATTCATACCTAAGTCATGGAAAATTTATTTCACTATAGATAACAAACACAAAAACACTAACAACGAATATCTTACAAATATTATACTAACACCTCAATAACCTTTTGACATAATATGACATTTATATATGCAAAAAATGTAAATGTCAAATTTTCTAAATACAAAACAAAAATTTCTAAATGTCATGACATTTAGCCCTTTACTACCGAGCACACAAACAAATTACTTTCTCTTCCCAACATATAATTTATTCTTCCTCTTATATCTTAATAAAATGCATCCAAAGAATCCAAATCGTACAACAACCACTGATCATTCACTATCTTTCCATCAACAAACGTAAACGCGAAAACGGAAAACAAAAATCGAATCAAACCAAACAAAATAATCGATCGAATGAAAACGTTAAACTAAAACACATACCGATACAAGTCAATATGCATAAACGAGCGATGGGGAGCGAAAATTCCACGACTCTGATGTGAACTGTCATTTGCCGAGCGTAGGGTAATTTTTTTCTTGGTTTTTACTTCTTTTCTCAATGGTAACGGAGATTGTAGCCAGGTGGCGCTCACTTAGTGGCGGTAACCATAGCAACGGATCGTAGTTGGGTGACTCATCTTCCATCATCAATGAAATCAATACCTAAGCACTCTTTCAGAAGACCCATTGAAAATTTTTTGGGGGCGCTAAAGAGGACCTTTGACCTCGGAAGGAAGGAATGAAAGTTATGTTTTTGAAAAGGCGATAAGAGTAAAAAGGGTATTATTGGATAAAAAGTTAAAGATAAGGACAGTATTTCTCTCCCTTTTTCCCAAGACGTTTTGAGTTTTAAGTTAACGATTGATGATGTGGAGAAGGTTAAGTTATAGGGAAACTATTTTTCTTCAGGCTGTAGAAATCAACAAATAATAAATGTAGAATTAAGCAAGTTTTTTTTACATCATTGCAATCAAGTGAGAATTGGTATTTTTTCCTCAGGAAAAATTACACACAGTTTGTAGTTATACGTATATTATGAATAAACAGTATTTAAAGTTTTAAAAAAAGGGAAAAAATAGAATATCATTTTCTTGCTGTAACTTTGATTCGCTTAATTTTAGTTATTTCAGTTTGATTCAATTAAGTGTTTTGAGTTCTAAATTAAGTGTATTCTGGAATGTTTTTTAATGGTTTATATTCGTTGATATGAATTATTAATGTTTTTAACAGAATATATTCAGTATTTTTTTTTTTTTCCAGTTCAACATAATATTTCAAAAAACAAACGATTCTTAAGGAAACCTGAAAGAATTAACGTTAACCTAATCATTTATATCTGAAGGGCTCTGGACTTACAACAATCATATTTAAAAATTACTTGAAATGTGCATACATATATTCTTATATGCGATGCTTTAAGTTTATAAATTACAATATGAATTAAACATTATAAATCTCGTAGGTAAAATAAAGCTGAGATAACCTCATGGCGTTTCGAGAGATATACGATTTTTCCCCCTTTTAAGAACAGTCGAGTGAATGAAAAGATATACTTTATTACATTTATAAACATATTACACTTATTCTACATTATTTCATATATTTTACAATTCTACATTTATTAGACTTGCAGTCGCAACTCAAGAATCACCAAAGAGATTTTTTAAAAAGATTTATTGCTATAGAATTATGCCATCCTGTTAAAATTTATTTATTACTATTTTTATCAATAATAGTATTAAATAAATTTAACCCAAGCGAAATAAACCCCTAAAGAACTTAAGTCCCTGAAGATTTTAAAATCGTAAATTCGCTCCCATAAAATATAGCACAAACTATACTATTTCATATTTGTTCCTTGTGTTGAATCAATCTAAGCCAAAATAATTTCCAGACAATGAATTTAAATGTATAATTTTAAAAAGCCCCTTCCCTTGTAAGAAGCAGATGCATAAATTTAATTACCATATATAACATAAAAATGCATCAAAATAAATTGTAATTTAACAACAGTTACAAAAACAAAATGGAATTTAAGGTCTAGTTCTTATAAGAAAGAGACAAAGTAAGGATTTATTAGCTTGCATCATTTGGATACTTAGATCATTTCGTTCAAACAATACCGCACTAGATACAGATTGGACAATTGGCGATGGGCATTGTCTATTTTAACTTTGGTCAAGCGAAGTGGACGACCTCCTGAGCAGGTATTTCTCAATATCCTAACCATTCTACATCAAGATAGGTTATGAATATTTAGCGCAAAGAGAAGTAGTTCCTCATGTACCCTTTCTGCAGCACACAAATATCAAACCTTTATTTCTCCAACCACCAAAACTGTTATTTTTTACAAGCAGGGGAAGAAAATCGGCGGTATTCCGAGTAATTATTATTAAAAATGATAGTAACTATGAAAGACTCTGAATCATAGATCTAACGATTTATTTCGGGATTTAAAAATTGAACTGCTGTTTTTTTTTGTTTTAATTTTTTTAAAAAAAAAATTCCTTATTTAGAGAAGGAGTTTTGACACTCTGAACATCTTTTTAAAATCATGGCATTTGAGAAAATGGACAACAGATAAGACCAATGAACGTTAAACTGCTGAGAGTTGCCACCAAATGGAAGTGATATGTTACACCAAGTTTTATATTGCATAATCGTGATGTGTTCTGCTATTGGCTATGTCTGGAGCAAATGAAGATAGACAATCACGCCAATAACATTCAGAACTACCGGTCTCGTCTCCTTTCCCCCCATTATTATTATAATGCACTCTAACTATCCCTCTATCTCTTCCACAACAGAAGTCAACCACCTTCAACTATGGTCCCAGGCAATCTAATTAACTAATAACACTCCCATATTTGTTCAGGTTGTCTTACAGCTAGCGTGCAACCCAAGTTATGAATGAATTGAGGCAGGCAATATCCTCCAATGAGTGATGCCAAAGTCTTCCGGAAGGAACAGCTGCCAACAGCAGAAAGGAAGTAGTACGTCACGTCCCCTATGACGTCAATTTTTACGCTCCGAAGGCACCGATATTCACTAACAGAAGAAAAGCCATGCATATGCAATTTAGGAAACTCCCTTCGACCAGCCATGCACAAAAAGGAACATCGATCCATCAGATAGCACGGAGGATTTCTTCGTGGAAGAGTAATAAAACATGATGACGCCGTCTTTATCTCCAGTAAGCGACAGTGAACAGAGAATGGTTGTGAGAAATATGTTTTCATTTGTCTTTGAAAGATAAATTTTTACATGAGTTGCAATCATTGGGGTCGCATAGGGTGTCACCCCCACAGAACGGGTGGGTATTCGAATGGTTATAAAAGACTTCGTATGATAAAAAGTAACTATAACAGGCGAAAATAAAACATTTTTTTTTTTTTTTTTCAAAAATATATCTGCATCGTTCAATGATATAATCACCTGTAATATTTACACACACAAGAAAAAATTCCCAAGATCCGAGACTTAGAAAATTTTAAAATCAATAGTAAAACTTAATGATTGTAAACCGAGGCACATATTTCAATTTACAGCAGTTAAATGGACAGTAGAAAGCTGTGGAGAGATGGAAAGAGAGTCCACTTCCCTCCGCAAGGATATATTATTACTTTCTGGAGTGAGTGAAGAATGGGGGAGGGGGGCATCAAAACTAATAATTTGGACTTGCGTTTGAAAAAAGAATAATTTCAAATACTTTAATGACAAAAATTGTCGTAGGAAAAAATTAGTACGATTTCCATGTCACGACGAAGGAAGGAGTAAGTGACAGAGGTTTATGACACAAGAGCTAAATCTAGCTAAGCTGCGTCAAACATCGACTCAGGAGGGAAGTGGTGTCTCTAAGTTGGGTACGCATCACCAACGAGCGCAATAGGAATTGAAAGAGCGGCTCTCAAAAGTATATTCGATAGTTTGCTAACGTCGCATTGAGAAACAACATGATGGCTATTGGCGACGGACCTTGCAATTTTGAACCTCGGTCAAATGACAAGAACGCTACTTCCCTCTCTAAACTTCCACACACGCCAACGGGATTACTTGGGACCTCGACAGATTTAACGTGGAAGGCTCCGTTACATGGCCGTCAAAAATGGCACCAGATTGTTTGTTTAGTTTTATTAACGTCACGAGGGCTATTGGTGACGGACCACGTAATTTTGAACCTCGATCGAGTGACGAGGACGATACCTCAGCTGGCTCCCTCTCCTAACTTCCACACCACGCCCACGGGAGGACTTTGGACCCCGACAGATTTAACGTGCATCAGCCCCGGCTACACGGCGGGTCTTTAGTGGCCAGGACTCGAATCCGCGACTCAACGAAAACCGCCGGCCACGAATCCGATACCATGACCACTAGGCTACCGCGGCCACAAAATGGCACCAGAACTCGAGCCTACAGCACGACAGAAAAAAACGCCGGCCGCGAGTTGGCGACCATAAACCACTAGATTACCATAGCCGCAAATGCTTATTCGTACGCACCTTTAGGTATTGCACAGGGTAAAAGTGATTAAAATGAAATAAGAAAGTACAGTAGAATTAGAAGCAAAGACTGTGCATAACAACTGACATGTTGTTTGTTAATGTCTCATTCGAAGCAATACGAGGTCCTCAACTACTTCGCGATTCTGAATAACAATCAAAAGATAAGAACACCTATCTAGTAATGCGCTTTATAACTCTAGCATCACGCTCTTTTACGATTCGAAAATATCATTCTTCAGCTATGTTCAACTCAGTTTTACTGAAAACGAAACTCGAGTTAACAGAATCCGTTGTGTAGCGAGGATGATGGTCGTTAAATTTGCCAGGGCTCAAAGTCATCACGTTGGCATAGTGTGGAAGTTGGAAAAGTGCAGTGCCAGCTCAGGTGTCGGCCCTCATCATTTAACTGAGGTTCAAAATTATGACGTCTGTTGTCAACAGCCCCTGTACTGCTTCTATGAGTGAGGCGTACTAATCAATCAAGATCGACAAAATAGAGAATTGTTATCAGAGCCTAAACTAAGATAAGCCAAAGGTACAAAATAATTTTCTCCGTAAACTTTAAAAGTTAGAATCCCTTTTTAAATAAGAATTCATTCCAGTTCATATAACAGTCTATATATATTTATGAATTGTAATAAATTTTGAAATGAATCTAGAACTATCAAGGCATTAACCAATTATTATGTTAATGTTAACAAAGGCCTATCGAAAAATTACATTACATCATCAGGTATCGAAAGTTATAAACTTAAAAATCCTTGTTTCAAAAGATTCATCAGCCGCAGTACAGGTAAATTACGCAAGAGAAGAGTGAATCGAAAAATTTAGCTAAAATTAATATCTGGACACGCAAGAATGAAATTAAAATGTGCGGAAAGAACGAGATTATTAGAATACCGATTACAATATTATATTAAATTTAAAATAATTGGTATTCAGACTGTTCCAGGCGTTTCGAATTTCAGCAATTTCTATATGACGGAACATTGTTTCAGAAACAGACTGCGTTGTTATCCATACGTAATCGGAAAAGATAGACAAAAGTTAAACAAAGATAGAATAATATATCAAAAATTATCACAAGTGCGTGGAGTCGAAAGTAAGAATATTTAAAAACAAAACAGATTAGAGATAAGACACTTCAAAAGTAGTTTTCAGAATAACGAAAATAGAAAAATGAGATACATAATAATTTCATGGGGTTTAATTACGCATTATTGAAACATAGAATGAATTTCTGAAATTTAAGACACAAAATTTCAAATCATTAAATAAACAATACATTAGAAAAAACCATGATTAATAAATATAGTTATATTTATAAATCAATATAGTTATATTTATAAATCAATATAGTTATATTTATAAATCATAGTATAGCATAGCAAAGGAATTTATTTCAAGCAGTTAACAATTTTCATTGCAACTCGTTAATTAAGGTTAAATAAGAAAAATAACCGGATTATATATAACAAATTATTCTCTATCGATCTCCCAACCCCACATCGTTTAAAAAAAAATATCAAGAACTTTCGTGTTTTCCCCTGCAATAAATGAATTCACAGAAACAAATAAGATATTAATTATTCAAATTAAAATTTTTGTTGCAGTATATATGTCCACTCTAAATCATACTACAACAATGTGGTAACAGATAAGAAATCATAATGCAGTTAATAAAATTCGAACATACTAAACTGTGAATTCTATAGAAAAATTCCGGTTTTTGAATTCAGAAACAAAGATCAATAAAAAGCTAAGGAATTTAACGCTAAAATAAACACAAACTATACTTTTTATTTCATTATGTTTCATTTAAAACCTACAGAATATAGTAAAGTGAAACAAGGGGGGAAAATGATGAAACTTGAATTTAAAAATTAAATATGAATTGCCCCCGTTATATTGTCTGTGTGGGAATGCAAAAGGTAATATCTTAAGGATTTCTTTGAAGGAAAAAAAAAAGATTAAAAGACTCTTTTACAAAAGTTTTAGAAGAAACAAAATCTTAGAATGATAAATTTTAAGGATTTTTTTTTTAATTTGGTAATTTGAATTCATATTTTTCGTAGAAACACTTTCAAGTCATATACTTATTTTCTATCATGGCTCTTCTTTTATATTTATTACCATAATTTTTATGTTAAAGCTACTTCATAAATCTAAAAATTTAATAACAATCAAGCAAATGCGAAAATCCAAGTAAAGCTAAAAAATTATAAAAAAAGGGGCTATTTTTTGTCATTACTAATATAGTTGATGTATTCTATTCTGTATTCATTTCCTAGTAATTAACATTAAAAAATGCTGATCAATTCTTTTTTAATGCTGATATAAATGCTACAGTATTATATTACAGCATAAATCACTACTCAAATAAGTAAAAATGAAAACAGCTTTATGAATCGCATTTAATTCTCATATAAATAAATAACAGTATTTTCGAGAACACTGAATTACACAAATATATATTTAAAAAATATAGAGTGGTTTTTAGTTCTAATTGGAATTTATTTTCATTTGATGTTTTCGAAAACTGAAAATTGTCCAATACAATTCTTTTTTTTTTAAATACCTCTTCTCGTCTTTGTGTGTATGAGAGAGAGAGATTGTATTGAAATGCATGATTACATTACAATGAGAGATTATATTTTAATAATGGACAGTAAAGATTTTTTCGAATGGAATCTTAAAAATACCTTAACTAATTTTTGTTTCACACATTTGCTCGCATATTCAATTAAAAAAAATGTTTAGTGTTTTATTCGAATGTATACAGAATAAATATTTACATTTAAAATTAATAAATAATGTTGACTGCCTCAAAATAGTTTCTTCGCCATTTTTTTTACGGTGTCGTTCATGTAAACAAATCCATCTCTCAGAACCGACTCCTAAATAAACAAACACACAACCCCAACGACTGAAAAACATAACACAGCATCAATTCATATTTCGTACAAGAATGCTGGTTCAATTCTATCCCAAGGTTGTTTTTTAAAAAAGCGGACCACAAGTATCAACCGTACACAGTTCCGAGGCATCCCGGTCTTGAAATGCAGGAATTTCCCCACAACACACATGAGAGAACTGGTTCCTCGTTCTTTCTCGCGCTGGAACCAGTTTCTATCCATCGTTAACAAAAATTGTTCAAACTTCTCACACTGAGAAATGCAAGGTGTCCTCATTTTCAAAAGACCTATGAATGCGATCTACCAAAAAACATAATTACTCAAAAACGATGTCAAAAGGGTGTGTGTTCGTACTTCTCTGTATCTGTTAGGCGTTTTTATCTTTTTTAGTGCGGAGTGTACGATAAATATAGCTGACCAAGTGTCTTTAGTTACGGCCACAGTGGAAAACCGGGAAGAACGAATAACGTATAGTTCGTTCAACTCGGAGGTAGAGAAAAGTAAGATCCATTACTGCAACTATAAAATGGAAAAAATATTTATGTAATAAATAGCTTATACAAAATGTTCCGGGGATAAAAGTGGAGAAGTATAAACAATGTCGAATTGGGTTAATGCATTATCAAATCGGTTGAAGGTTGATTGAAACTTAATCGATAAATGCTAATTAGTGCTAATTAAATTTCAAAATAGTGACTATCAGCAACATTTTTTTTAAAAAAAAGATACAAGACTCAATCACTCTTTTCATTTATATGAATATGAAAAAGCAACTTTTTTTGTTAAAAATTTACATAATAGCTTTAGCAATACAACCGTAATGGCAATAGGAAAAACATTCAAAATTAATAGTATATTTAAGACAATTAAGTTAAATTCAATGGAGAAGTAAAATAATTTTTAAATTATTATTATTAAAGAATTATTAACGTTAGTGAAGAGTGATATCAAGATTTTACAATACTATAAAAAAATCCTCACTTAATAAGATAACGCTTTTTTCACAATTATAGCTATTCTTCAAGAAATGTTTTAAGAAATTTTTCATTGTAAGAATTTTTTCTCCCTTCTTCCATCTTTTTTCTTTACAAATAATAAAATCAGATCACGATCAGTAAGGGAAATATAGAGGATGCAACACTCATAAGAATTGCTGTACACTCAAAAACTTTTTTACGTTGAATTTTTTTATTTTTACAGAAAAAATAATTAATATTTGAAATCCCGTACACCACATAAATATTCTTTTGACCTTGAAAATAAACAATACAATTTGAAATTAATTTTAAGATCTATGAGTTCAAATGGGAGAGCCTACCTCCCAATTAAAAATTGCTCGCTACGCCTCTGAAAATAACATTAAATCAAAACTTTCTCTCCCAACAAAAACATTTAGTATCAAATAATATAATTACAATTCTATTACAAATCCTTAGATGAAAATGCTAACGTTGCAGTCCGAAAATTAAATCACGTGTGATTGATAAAATTAAAAGAAATGCGATTCAAAATTCAAAATATTAAAAAACATTAATTCCAAATTTTTCTGTCAGAATAATTTTTTAAAAAAAACTATAAACAGGAAATTAATTTGTCGGTAACTTATACAATACAGCACCCATACCCAAAAATAAAAGAATGCTAACATAGCATTATTTTTTTTAATTCAATATCACATGCATGCAGTAATATTTTCATGAATAAATCAACGTACAAACTTACCTCATTTTTTTAAAAAAATTCTTATTGTATAGTTTTGTTAAAACCAAACTGGCTTTTAAGGAATGTATAACTATTAATAATACACAATAACTAATTTTCATTAAAAATATTTAAAAATTCATATACTATATTTAAAATGAATAAGATAGCACTGAGACCCAAGCACTTCCAGTTCTAAAGAAATCAAGTCTGAAATTGTTTTATTTAAAGGTTCAAATATAACTCATTCATGTAACTACCGCTCAATAAGCACCCCCCCCCCACACACACACACTTATGTATGAGTAACATCCCATCTTTCCCACACAACATCATGCATCATGATTTTTTCACCAAATCAAAATTTAATTTCACGTCATGTCCCCAGACGACAATAGATTCGTTCGTTAACCTTAAAAAAGACTCAACAGATCTATTGCTTAAAAAATGCTTTTTTATGAATGAATGAAAGGATTTTTTTTAATCTCCCTCACTCTCACCCAAGTACTACTTTCCTTCCTTTAAACCGTGGCTTCCGTCCTGTATTGTTCAAGGACAATTCATTCATTAAAAAAACTTGAGGACTTCCTCCCCGTGGATGTGCTATGCCGGCTCTGACAGGATGCATCGAATCGTATGATGATATCGAAGTTATTAGTTTAATTTCTGGTTCTTCATTGGTGAAAAAGTAACGTTTCAGTGGGTACAAAAATTGAATGAAACATTTCTTTAGTTGTATTTTAAGTTTTTATCTTTTCCAATCTATTATTCGATATAGTAAAGGAAGATCAAGAAACAGTCGCCGCGGTAGTCGAGTGGTTATGATCGCTAACTTGCGGCTGGCGTTCTCTCTGACGAATAGTGGATTCGAGCCCAGTTGCCACCAAAGGCACGCCGTGGATGATGCAAAATTAAATCTGCCGAGGCTCAAAATCATTCCGTTGGCGCGGCAATGAAGTTTGGGGAGGATGCCCGATCAGGTGGAGTCTTCGTCACTTACTCGAGGTTAAAATTACGATTGGTTTGCTTTCATTAACGTCACACTAGAAGCAAGGGCTATTGGCAGAGTACCCAAGGGGACCGAGCTCACCCAAAGGGTTTAGAGCTGCAGACCGGACCCCCAAGGGCTATTGGCGGCGGACCTCGTAATTTTGAACCTCGGTCAAGTTACGAGGTTGGCACCTGATTTGACCCCTCTCTCTCCTAACTTCCACAGCACGCCAAGGGGAGAACTTTGAGCCTCCACAGATTTAGCGTACATCAAAAACTGATGCCACCAAAGACTACACGGCGGGTCATTTTGGTGGCATCAGTAGTTTTCAGAAAAGAGGGATTAATACTCCAAATCCCATACTCCACATAAACATTTTTTTCACCTTGAAAATCAACAAAGAAATTTGAGATTAATTTTGAGATAAGAGTTAAAGCGAAGTGGATAATCCCCCCCCCCCTCCCATCATGAAAAATGTCTCGCTATGCTCCAGAAGAGAACCAATGAAGAAATTTTCATGACTTTTTATTTAAATAGGAAAACTAAAAATTACTTTCAGTTAGTTATTTATTCAAATTACTGTGTTGGGAAAGACATTAAGATCTTTTCTTATATGTATTATTCATTATGTTATTAATTTTCAAACACTTCACATCCGTCGCGGAATAAAGAACATAAAAAGTATAAAATTAGACATGAAATTCAATATAGGCAGTAATGTAAATTGCGAAGCAAATGGATTCTTTACCGGACTCATATTTTTACAGGAAATTCCGATTAAACAAACTTTCTTAAATAAGTTTCACTATTAAATGAAGCGTTCAAATCACAAGAAAAATTGAAATCAAGAAATGAAAGTGGAAATAATGAATGCGTCACACAAGATTTATCAAGCAGCAATAATATCAATAATACAGCAATTAATTTCCTTACATCTCGAAATAAGATTTATTTGTGTAATTGAGAAGTGAAACGCCACGTTCACATCATAAATTGATAAATTTCTGAATGATGGTTTGGTTAGCTTTGTTTTATTAACATTGCACTAGAAGCAACACGAGGATTATTTGCGTCAGACCTCGTAATTTTGAACTTCGGTCAAGTGACAAGGACGATACCTGAGCTGGCACCTCCCTCTCCAAACTTCCACACTACGCCAACGGAAAGACTCTGAGGCACGACAGTTAACGTACATCAGTCCCGACTACACGGCGGGTCTTTGGTTGCATCAAGGATCGAACTTACGACTCGACGAAAACCGCAGCCCGCGAGTCCGCTACCATAACCGCTAGGTTACAACTTCTGAGTGAAGGACGATGGGAGAAAAAAAAAAAAAACTTTAAACAACGATAGTAACTTCTGAATTCGCACAAATCAATTTAAAATATGCATAAACAGAAACGAGTACTGAACAATAAATAAAACTTTTAAGCTTGATCAAATAAGGTTGGTTACAAAATTTTCTGAATTAAAGAAGACTATTCGGATTTTCTTTGCAAAAAACTGCAGTTCTCAAAAATTGAGGTTGTTGGGTCAAGAGCTAATTATATCTCAATACAATGCAAACACTTTTCAATATAATTTCTATACCTCTTTCTGATCAAATTTCTTGAGAATTTGGAAGTATTTCTCTTCTTATATTGTAAAAAATTGTTAATGGTTACAAACTATCCTTGAAGCGTACCTTCCCTCAAGAAAATTGAGCTTCATATCCAATTAACGACAAAAATAGGTCACTGGATTGCGTCTTTTTAATGTGTTTAATTTTGTAGAAATAACATTTTTAGATCTATTATCAGATCATCAAGGTCGCTAATTGCGCGTTCTACGAAAGAGGATAAATGACAGTTTATCATACATTAGACAGCATAGTAGTTGACCAAAACACATCCACATTAATTCTCAAATACAGCTACAGTTAGGAAAATGGTGTTAATATAAAAATGGGGCTTAAGATATCTATTGAAAAGAGGATAAATTCGTTAAGTTAAGCGGTCGACCTAAAACTAAGATAAAGGGGGGGGGGGCCCCCTGTAATTAGAAATTGGTGTCGATTTTATTTATATATATATATATATATATATATAGCATATATATATGCTATATATATATATAGCATATTATTAAAGTCGAAAATAGTTCGAACATTTTAGTTTCTATACATACTAAAAGTTTAATTCGTCATTAATTCTTTGTACTATAAAATTGTAGAATATACATAAGTATTTTAACTATTTTTTTTTTTTAAAAAAAAATTGTACTAAGTAACTGTTGGAAAAGATTATATGTATTTATCGAGAAAATGCGCAAACTTTATTTACTTCAAAATATACAAAAGAATGAAGAATTGGAGTTAAGGGAATTATTTTTTAAAGAAATAACATTTTATACTAAGAATATTAAATAATCGTTTGCAACAAAAGCAATTTTTTACTTTTTAAAAGCACACAACTAAAATGGGGAAAACTTCTGTATTAATAAACAATTTACACAGAAATGGCTTCGTATGGATCCATTTTTATTCGATGTTAACTACATAAATCTACGCAATTCAACTCAACTCTTGCTGTTCGCAAGTTCATGACGTCACACATAGCGAACTCGTTGTTTTTAAAGAGTGAGCGCGATTCTTGGTAAGATCGCACACGGTTCGATTCATAAAATTACAAAATAAGAACACAATATTTCCTATGACTCGGAGATACAGTGGAAAATCGGTTATGGAATGAAGAAACAAATAAAAACGAGGCCAGTTGCCAAGGCGACAGAGTGAGGGAATAGCGGCCGGTTACATTTCACAGAACGGATCAGGAAGCATAATTGCGGTCTAACAAGCGGAACGTCCAGGGCCATTGTTCTCCAACCAGCATCCTTTCCTGCTGGGACAGAGGAAGCGGTGAACAAATACATCCCGTTTAGAGAAGGGACTGGGTTTGGGGACTGCACTGAAACAAAACTTTGATTTGATCTATACCGTGGTACTCATACTCTATAAATTACTGGATCAATGTGAAGGAAAATATTCAACACCAATGGAAGAATTTTGTGATTTCATGTTGCACACTAACTGTGGATAGTGTCTCCTCCTGAGAAAGGGAGACAATAAAGAGGTGTTAGAATAATGTGTGCAGAAATGACAGTCCCACAAGATCGTGTTTTCAAAAGTTCAAATCTTACACGATATTTTTGATGAAATGAAGTATTCTTTTGAATTACTTTTTAAATGAGATAGCACAGTAATCAATTTTTGTAGAGTTGATATTATCCAAAAGAATGCTTTATTTTGAGGGGGGGGGGGGGTTAAATTCACAATTCACTGATTTGATGGCTTATATGCATAAAGTTCTTAAATACAGTAGAATGAAGGAGGAAAAAAAAATCTACAGTCGTTTTGTTTCAAGAGTATATGAAATCAAATGTAAAAAATATTAAACTCGCAAACTCGGGAATAAATATTTATAATAGTTACACTTTTAAAAGAATTACTTTATTAAACAAAAGGGTGCGTTAGTAGAATTTTTGAAGGTTAGGCAGGTGGCAACGCAAATAAAATTTAGGAATTATGATATAACGCTACAGCTGGCACATCGAAAAATTGAAGCTGGTACAGGGGGTAAATTCTAAATTTTTTAAAAAAGGGGGACATTTTACTCATTTTAAAAGAAGGCATCAAAAGCGGATCGCCCTCTTCAAGAGTGAATGACAAAGCCACTTGACTGTCCTCTCCGAAAAGACAATATCGAATATTGATATCCTATTGTGATCGATTCACAAGGATACACAGTTATCAACGAAAGTAAAAGCATGCAATTAACACAACGCGTAATTTTCCAAAAATTTTAGAACCGATATATTCACTGTCTACAGGCCGCCTCTCGGGATTCGAATCCATTCTAAATCATCAAATGGTCACAGAGGGATTAGATTAGCACAGTCAAGTTAACGTCGCACATGAGCAATGTAATGGCCTATTTGCGACGGGCCTCGTAATTATGCGCCATGTTCTCGTTAGATTTAATGGGCAGTGGCCCCCTGTTATTCTGCATGATGGTCAATAGGGGATCTGAGCTCTCAATTATCTCAGCAGCTAATCCGCGACTACTAATCAGGCTATTTTAGGCCCAAGAATCGAATTGCATTAACATCACATTATATTTTCACGCTGTTCTATACGAGGGATTAACCCCACAAGTTTAAGGAATATTTGAACAAAGGGGAAGGAAGCACCCATCCCTTGAGTTACACGGTTGATATGTTCTCCGAAATATCGTGCAAACTGAAACAATGTACAATGAGATTGATTGATGATTGATAGTTTATTAACGCCACACTGATTGATTGATTACTTATTGATGTCACACTTGAAAATAACATGAAGGCTATTGCCCACGGATTACGTAATTTTGAGCCTAGCTCACGTTCCGAGGACGACAATTGATCTGGTACTTCCCTATCTAAATTTCCACAACACGCCAATGAGAGGATCTGGAGCCTTGACAGATTTAACGTGCATCAGTCCCCGCTACACGGCAAATCGATAGGGTCATCAGGACTTGAACGGAATAATGGAAATTAGACGGAAATAATGCCAGTCGTGAATCGCGAAAATGACGACAGGTGAACGAGCCACAACGCTGCACTGAGAAGCAACACGAGGGCAATTAGTGACGGACCACATAATTTGGAACTTCGTCAAGTGACAAGAACGACACCTGAGCCAGCACTCCTAGCTCAAAACTTCAGATACTATAACCAAAGAGAGAACTTGGAGCCTCGACAAAATTAAAATCTATCACATCTGCTACACGGCGAGTCTTTAATGGCATCATGACTCAAACCAGAAACGACGGAAACAAATTCAGCCGCGAACTCGCGACCACAATCACTCAGCTACCGGGGCAAATTTTAGATTATTACATGAGAGAAGTTTAGATCACATATTTATAATTATTTCTATTGAATATTGGAGGTTAATGAACTGCAGAGTCTCACCCCCCCCCCCCCCTTATCATAACTATCTTTCGCTTTCGAAATTCTTTAAAGAGGACATTTTCACAGTAAAGCTGGGTTACAAATTAATAACTAGATGTATAGCAATTACTAATGTATAAATTTGTTTGCAAATAAAATAAATTTCAAGTTATTACGATAAATTTATTAAATAAAGATATGGGATAAGATAAAATTAAGTTAATTTTAATACAGCCTTTTCAACATTTTTTTCCAGCTCAATATTAAAAAGATTGTGCATTTTACTAAGAAATACTCTTGAATATTCATTTAGTCTATGTTATGGGCCAAAAGTCTAATACACGCCGATCCTAAACCAGTTTCTTTAAAGTAAATGAGACATTAAAATGCTTCCCATTTTGAATTTTTTGATTTTTCTGTTAAAAAATTGAGGGTGCTTCACTGATTCCCCAGATGTATTATGAACACTTGATAAATAGAACACTAAAAATAGTGAATTTTAAAATCGTTAGTAAACGAGCCGAGCCATAGAAAAAAAATTCAGTATTTGCGTTTTTCTCAACATATATTTCGTGTGGGTTCTGATAGACTTTCCTCAAAATCTACTGATAGTGCTGATATTTAGTACATTATGAAATGAGGTTATTTTTCATCTAGATAACATAATTCTTTTTTCTAATAAACACTCGTATTTTAGGTATAGCACATGACTGATTGTTTTATTAACATCGCACCGAGAAGAAACACAAAGACTACTCGTGACGGACCTCGCAATTTTGAACCTAGGTCAAAAGACGAGGACGACATCAGAACTGGCACGTCCCTCATCTAACTTCCACACCACGCCAACGGGTAGACTTGCGACCTCGACAAATTTAACGTGCATCAGTCCCAGCGACACAGTGGGTCTTAAATGGTTCGAGCCCACGACTTGACGAAAACAGCTGGCTGAGACTCCGCGACCATGATCACTCAGCTAGCGTGGCCACACATCTAAATGAAAATACACGATTTAAAAAATACTAAGACATCAAATTATTATTAAATAAGTGAAGTTAAAGTCTGCCTAAGAGTTCCCATCAAGCAATGCCCTTCTCCGTTTCTATGGCCTTAAGGCATAGGGCACTAATTACAAACTAGTGTCCAAGCCGAGGGGGTACCGCTACTAGACCCACAATCAGGTTCCCAAAAGAACTTGGTACTCATTTATAGACCCCAGAGGATTGAAGGGCTGAGTCAACCCATGACCAGCTTACTACCCAAGCAGAAGCCATCGGGAATCGAACCTGGATTGGTAGTGTTCGTGGACACGCTAACCACCATACCACAGCGGCCACTGATTATTTTTAATTGCACATACGTAATTATTAATGTATAAAAATCCGTTTTCTTTACATAAACAGACACATAATTATACAGATATCTCACAGTTAAAATATATTCGACTACCATTGTTTTTATTTAAAAAAAAAATAATGGATTATTTAAACTTGGCATAAAATAAGCTCACTTCTCCTCGTCGAAGACGTCTCAGTTATTTTAACAAAAGTAAGATATAAATACAAAACAAAGTTAAAACTGAAGAGAGAGAGTAATTAATTCATACCTTGGGAAAGTATCCTTTTATTAATTTGTGCAATTATTTCGCGCGGAATGAAGTACAACTTTCACTTCATCTTCAAAGCATCGAAAAAAAAAATTTAGATGAATTTTTCTGAACTCTAAATTCACATTAGGATTTGTTTCACTTACACTGGTGAATATAAATCCCGTGCAACTGAAATGATTAAAACTAACCCACGCAGAAAGTCGAATATCGCGTCCATAAATTAACTCCGGATTAGTTCTGCTAATTAGACACAATTCTTTCGCGCACGGTTAAACTTCGAAGTAAATATTTTTTTTTCTTCTCCCGGTTGTTTCCAACAGCTCCGCTACGCATGCGTGAGTGCCTAAGCTCATCCTCATTACCATCAATAGAGATGCATCAATAAAAAAAAAAGGAAAAATCCTTCGTTTGTTTCTATGAATGCGTCTAAGCAAAATCTGACGCAAGAAAACTTCTTAAAAAGTATTGAAAATATCAATGCAGTAAATTGTTTTTTTTTTGAAGGGGGGGGGGGGATGCGAAATAGGAGAAGTAGGTCAGCATTTCAATGTAGACAAATGTCAGGGGAAAAGTTCTAAGAGGATGCATCGGGGTTACGGAATATGCTTTGGCAACACTCGTGAACCTTTGTACTCGTTAAAAAGCAGTTTGGATCAAATATGATCAAAGAGAAATGAATATTCATTTCTTTTTGACAATGTTCAATCAAGAACAATATAATAAGGATTCTGTATAAACTTGTATTTAAATAAAAAGAGAAGAAACAAAGAATTTACATAAAAAACGTCTAGGAAGAAATAAATTGCATGTAATTTTTAAAACTTAAAAAAAAAAAGAAAATAAAACACTTCTAGTATATTAAGATTCTAAACAATCTTAACACTATTTTTTTTTTTTATCTTTTAATCCGAATTTAAGAAATGAATAAATAATTAAAAAAAAACATTCATTTACAGATTTTACACATTGAATCTAGTAAACCACTGCTGGAAATAATAATAAAAAAAAAAAATAGTTTGTCAAAAATTTCGCGCCCCTCTCAACAATTAGATTAATTTCCCCATTATAAAAATCGCCCCTTTCCACAGTTAGACCATTTATGAATTCCATAATTCCATTCAAAAATCGAATTCTTTAATGGTCCTTTTTCTGAACCGCGACATATTTTCGCAGAAAGAAAATAATTATTTTGCTTTGTCCCCCAACCAGAGGTTCAAACAATCCACACAAAAAAATATAATCGAATACCTGTTTTGCAGCAGAGAGGGAAAGATGAGCTATTTCATCCCTCAAGGTTATTTAAGAAAGGATATTAAATAACATTGAAATGGAGGAGGTATGGGGTGGAGATGGAATGTGGATTATCACTTCCTGGAACAACCATTCATTCGCTTCTGAATACAGCAATTAGTTTAACTTAAACTTTTAAAATTATTCTCTGGTTCTTATTTACGTTTAGCTACAAAGCATCAACAAGAATTTTTAACATATTTCATCATAAAGAAGCAAATTTCAAAATAAATTTAAAATCATTTCGTGGAAAAGATAAGTATAACAAAATACTTGTATTAGGAGAAAATATATTGTTACACTTATTACTTCAAAAATAAAACTGAAAAGAGAGAGAAGAAAACAGTTTTCGTATATTAAACCTAAAAGCACTACACGAACCAGAATCTTAAAGAGAGAACAAATTTATTTTTAAAAAATATATAACGAATTTTTTTAAAAAAAATTTACTTCTTTCCAAAAACTAACAATTTAATTTAAAATGAATTATAAAATTTAACAGTTTTAAAAACTCCATTTAATGAAACTATACCATATGTGTCAATCTTTTGACGTGATGCAATGTCATGCAGAATTAAAAATAAATTAATAAAATAAAATAAAATATTCAATGTCCCCCCCCATTAACAAAATGATGGAATATCTTAAAATATATCGCATAATATAACATCGAATGCTCGATAGATAAAAACACCAAACGATTCGTTTAATATATTTGTTTTATTTTATTAACGTCACACTTTGTTGCAAGAGGGCTGAAAAGGGCGGACCTCGTTATTTTGAATCACGGTCAAGTAACGAGAACTTCATTTGAGCTGGCACCACAAGCTCCAAACTTCCCCAAAACGCCATTTTGGGGACTCTGAGCCTCGATAGATTTTACGTTCATCATATTCTCGCGACCATGACCACTCGGCTAACGACGGCCGAGCTATCGGTCAGATGACAAGAACGATACCTAAACCGGGCCTTACTTTTTTTGGCTTTCACTTTAACATTTTGTACGGATATTTCAGTTACAAATAGATTTTAAGTAAGAGCTCTTATTAATTAACCAGCACAACAGTCTTGGAAAATTACGAATTACTCATAACTCGTAGCTCTAGCGTGCTATTGTTTCACAAAATTAACTAGGAGAGCTACACACACACCACTAACGGAACGTCACACTGATCTATGGTGATAGAAGCGAAAATCGAATCATCGATCTAAACCCACTAATAACAATGATTTAAACCATCGATTCGCCACTATTTTATTCCACGCACTTCAAAGCAACAATCTAGCTTTGAGGAGAAAAGTAGTAAACTCTATAACATTATGTTCAAAGATTCATGGTGGTGTGTCGATTGTAAACGTGTGCTGTGACCTGTCTAAAATTTTAAATATAAACTTTGTTGATAGAGTGGCAACACACGCAGAGACACTTTCGTGTGTGTCCGTGTGGCAAGTGACAAGCACTGCGCATACCGCGACTCAATCAAACACTAATGAACGAGACACTGAAACGGAACTAAAATGTAATAGCTACTTTTAATGCAAACTAATTTTGCTTAAAAGACGTTTAGAACTATTAGTTGAAACATGTGTTTGATGATTTTTAGTATTAATCAAATTTTTCAGCGCAATTTCGCGAGTATTGCATGAAGGGGGAAGGCACCACAGTTCTCTATTGTCTAATCTACAAGCATGACCAATTGGCTTACCAGTGATTTGATATTCAAAACAGTGACAAATAATTCAGGATATCTTTTTCTCTAAGAAACTAAAATAATTCCATCAAAACAATTCATATTTAGAAAAACAGATTCATCGCACTCAGCTTAGATGGACGCATTTTCAAGTCAAATGGTTATTTCTTCTAAAAACAATTAGTCATGTCACACATGAAAGGTTAAAGTATACAAACACACACACAGACGAATGCTAAATAATAACATAAAACTTCAAAAAACAAACTTTCAAAGACTTCAAAACAGTGACAGCAATGGCGGGTACACGAACTTTAAAATGTTAAAACATTCCCACCATCAAAACAATACTCGCTTGACCACTTCCTGAGCTTTAATTATTCAAATGGCCGCCAGAGGGCGTGCAATGGATATTTCTAGCAACATTTTTATTTTATTTATTTCCCCATCCGACCTTAATACCGCATTATGGTGTCCACAATGAGTCACTCACTATACATAAGGGAGTTACGGTTGTAAAGGGATTTACAAAGGTGTGACGGTACTCAACTGCAGGTGCTTCGTGAAGAATCAGCGACCGCAAATCTTCCGGTAATAAATAAGCTTTCAAATGATTCTTTTTTCCCACCGTAGAAGTAAAATTTCAATCCGCTCGCTAATATACTTTTTTTTTTTTTTTTTTTTTTTTTGCAAAAAAAAGTTGGTTATACAAGGTATAATTGTTTAAACAGTTAAAAATTAATACAGGAGTCATCTATTTCAAAATTTGATTTCTCTAGGACCATTCCAGAGCTAGACTAAGGAAAAACCATACGATAGCGAGTAAAAATAAGTTTTTTTTAAATAGAATTTTCAAACGACAATGAGCGTTTCAACAACAGTACTTATCCTGTAGAACAGTTACAGCTAATACAGAACATGCACAATATCAAATAATAATCAGTACAGTTTAAAAAAATTAAATAACTAATCTGTACTGAAAGATTTTAAAAAAAATCGATTCAACTGATAACGTTTTATGTAATAATAGTTGCACGACGGACTCTTGGTAATGAATATTCTTAGTTATATATGGTCATATAATAAGAGTAATTGAACAGACATCTTTTATTCTCCAACCTTCCACACTAAATCAATAATGAACAAACAGTAGACCCGCTAGGTTTTATATGCAGTAGTATCTTAATAGCATTGGGTAGTATAAAGTATAGCGAGTTCAATATCATCTTGGCTTTTAAAATAACGACTGCCACCCAGAAAACCCTAAATTCTCGCATAAGTTGACAGTATAACATAAAAAATGCAAATATATTCATCAGTGAATGAAACATTTGTTTGAGAACGTCGAAATATAACAGCTTTTGATTCCACACTATGTAATTTTGAAATTTGATCGGATGACGAGATTGACATCAGCGCTGGCATTTCATTTTAAGCATCGTGTCCCGAGAGAATATTAAAGTTTATTTCGATTTAATGTCAGGTAACTTTTCACTCATTTTATTTTATTTCTTTAGTACAATCAGGATTCAAACTCACGCGATCTGCAAGTCCACGAAGCTAGCAACCTTATCAATTAGGATAACGGGACCTGACCAAAACAGAAAATGTTTCAGCCATTCATAAATATATATTTAATGCACTGGTATACTGAAAGACAAACACAGCTAAATACCTACAGAAATTATAATCAACCTGAAAATTTATAATGACTGGTATCGAAATAACTCCAGTGTAAAAGAATTCGCTATTAGCTTTTCGATTCGCCCCAAATATTCGACTGGAAGGAAGACGAACACATTTCTTAATATCGTATGTTTATGGAAGAACAGGTGTCTGAAAACTGGCGATATAACATTGTGTAAATAGGAACAGATAAAAAAAAAATCCCTAACGATTTGGTCTTCACAAAATGAAGTGAAAGAGATAGATATTGAAGCTGAACGATACCTTTAAATACCTGAATGTCATTTAGAAACATTTGTGCCTCAAAACGAATGGAAAACATCGGACAAAAGGAACTGCCGATGGAGAGTTACTAAATACACATCTTGGCTGGAAGCCATTACCACAAATAAAATATCCAGCAGTGTCTCACAATGAAAGATTTGGAAGAGAACCAGTTTCAAGTTCGGTAAAAAAAATAAATAAAAACTATGGAAAGTGGTGAATGCGAATATTTTTCTAAAAAGAACACGCCCTGACTTTACTTCGAAAAGAATTCTTTTACTCGAAGAATAAGAACGAAAGAATAGCAGAGAAAATGTGATGAAAAGAAAGTTCACGACACACATTAAATGAAAGAATTAAAAATCACCCGCTTTGGGTTATTTTTAGCGGTTGAATGCCAATAAAAAGTTAGTATGCTTTCAAATTCTTTTATAGGCATTGTTTAGTACTATTAATAGAAACCATGGCACAAAGAATATAAAATTTAAAAAAATTTATTATAAGAGATATGAGAATTTTGTTTAAGACTACAGAAATACGCATTTTTTCTTTTGAGAAAAATGCTTATTCATAGTAATGTTTTAATGAATTATACATTGAAATAAGAATTATTCACCGAAAAACTATAATTAATCTTTTCGAGAAATCCTATATTATTCTAAAAATCTTGCGGAACATATATTTTTAACAATTCTGGTTTGGTTTTATTAACGTTGCACTAGAAGCAACACGAGGGCTATTGGCGACGGACCTCGTAATTTTGAACCTCAGTCAAGTGACGAGGACGACACCTGAGCTGGTACATCCTCTCCTAACTTCCACACCACGCCAATGAGAGCACTTTGGGTCCCGATATATTTAACGTGCATCAGCCCCGTCTACACGGCGGGTCTTTGAGACATCACGGCTCGAATCCGCGACTCGACGGAAACAACTGGCCACGAGTCCGTTGCTATAACCACTAGGCTACCGCGGCCGCATTTAACAATTCTGAAAAACGCATAAAAGAGTGGAATGCGAAAACTTCATTTCGATTCAAAATATATTCGACTTTTAACAAGAGTAGAATGGAAACGATTCTTTTCAAAAGTGTTCCAAATAAAAGAACATTAATTTTAAACAGGTAAAAAAAAAAAAGCATTTGAAATAATATTCGTTTTAATCATTTTAAAAACGCATTTAAAATTTTGTTGTGTATTATCTTTAGGTTGTGGAATATTCCGAGTTTTTTGCAACATAAATTAGTGTGTGTGTGTCATAATTCTAACTACTAGTTTTTCAACTCTACTCAAATAAAAATTTAATTTCTCGATTACAAACATACGACCAGTTTATAATCAGTTAGTTACATATGTATGCAATAAATAAAATAAAATTACATATGTATGCAATGAATAATCAGTTAGTTACATATGTATGCAATAAATAAAACATCTGTATTCCATTGGATTTAGAATTTTTTTACATCTCCAGATATAATTTGTCTGACTCATTAAGAATTAAGATTCATGTTATTATCCCATTAATGAAAAAAAAATCTTATAATTATCAACTAATTAAAAAATGAAATGGAAAGAGGAATGATATAAAAAAACAATATAGGAATTATCTTAGTTTCCATGGAAAAAAATGCAAAACTGATCATGAAAAATCTAAAAATGAAGTCATTTGTACAAGTTAAATTTGAAAATGTAATGAAGTGAAAAGTTAAATTAGAGGAATTTTCGGATTTTCATTAAAATTAGGAATATTCAAAATAAAAGTCTTCAATTTCTATAATTACATGCCAAATCGAAATAAGATAGCATCTTAATGTACAAAACCCAATATAAAAAGGCCAATTAGATTTACTATAAAATTCCTTTCAATAAACACTTTATTTCATTTCTAGGATGATCAATTCATTGAACATCATTAATCGTATTAATAAAATTATTTTTGAATTCTTTTTTCAAATACAGTATAATTACTTAATTGAATAAATAACATAAATTATTCCAATTGGTGTTAAAAAAAATTGAATGGAACTTTTAAAATATAGCAATTTTAACCAGCATGCAACTAAAATCGCATTTCAACAATATTAAGAGAAGTTCAACATTGTTCGATTGATTGGTTATTTGACTGAAATTTAATGGCACAGTCAATATTGTTCGCAAGCGATTTTTTTTTTACACAGTAAACATAAGTTAATTTTAAAAACACAAAAGAAACTTCGTGAACGTAATTGACTGTAATTAAACAAAGAAAATAGAGACCAGTTTTGTCGAATTCCGGAAAGAACGACTAAAAAGAACCCAAACTGGATTAACATAAAATGTTCTAAGGATTCTTTTCAACTAACAAAAACATCTTCAGTCCAGAAAGAAGCCTTTTAAGTGTTTGAACTATTTAACACCCAAGAAAGTTGCATGAAACTATCGATTTGTTCGATTTAAACAAAGGAGACTAATTCAACCATGAAGAGCGAAATTAAAAAGAATGGTAATTAGCTCGAATTTAATTGCTACTTTCTAACAATTACCACTACTTTTGTGAAAATGCCTTAAGATTCCACTTAAATAATGAATGAAATTGTAAAAGTAATATGTTAGATAATAAATGGAATGGTTTGATGCATACAAAGGGTTCAATTTTTAACAAGACTTAAATAATTTGAACATGCACACTTAAGTTCATTTAAGCAGATTTATGGACATTAAGAGTACAATTTTGGAAATTGAGTTTCAAAAATGTAATTGTTGAATATATCAAAAATGTTTAATAGTAAAAGAGAGATACTATACTTGTTTAGATTACAAATGTAAACAAATTAAGTCTGAAATATTATTATGAATCTGCAACAATCACACACACATTACCGATCTCTTATAGTTAAGGTATTCGCTTGATTTCTAATACAAAAATTTATATTCTTTTACATGCTGATAAAAATGTATATATATATAATTGATGGTTTTGAGGAAAATATGCTTTTCTAACTTTCCAAAGCTATCATATATAAAACTACTTTTGTTGATTTAAATATGGTAGCAGAAATTACACTAAAAGCCGAATTAAAATTTAATTTAAATAGTAAAATGAATGGCTATGTTATACACATAAAATGTTCTTCGTTTTATTCACATTCTATAACTGCTCTTAATTACACTACTTACATTTAAAGTCATGAAAATGTTCTTTATATTTTATTCACATTCTATAACTGCTCTTAATTACACTACTTACACTTAATGTCATGTACTTACGGCAACCTATCTTACCTTAGTTGTGCACTTGTACATTTTATATTAAATAATTCCATTAAAAATTTAGAGCACCTAGTGAATCCTGCCATTCTACAACAATAGTACTAAGAGACAACAAATATATACACATTGGACTGATAAATATGTGTTTCCGATTGATTTCTGATAAAAATTCAGACATAAATATAATAAAAACAAACAAGATTTTTTTGAAAAATTCCTATAGAAACTTAAAATATTTTGATTATAAATTAATGTTGAAATGCAAAGTAAAATTGCCTGAAAACTCATACTGTACAAGTCCAATACTAACGAAATAAGCACTTTCAAGTGATGCTGAAGGGGAAAGGAAGGAAGGAATAATTTTAACTGATAAAAGCATTAAAACTTTCTCAAAAGAAGAGAGAGAGATAAATTATGTTGAATACAATTAGGAAAATAATTCATTTCAAGGATAACTAGAAATTCCAAGCATCGATAAAAAACTTGATTAAAAAAGAATAATTATTCCTAATGTAAAGGTAATTTTCTATCTCCATTCAGTGACACAATTTTAAAATAATCTGAGAAATGAATTATTAGAATATATAAACAAATACATTTGAATTTTGAAAATATATGTATTTGCTTATTATTTCAATTTTAACACTTCTGTTTTCGAACTTAATAGAAATTGAGAATTTAATAACTAAAAAAATAAAGCATATATCTCTCTGGAAATAAATTTTATTTCACAATATTAAATCTTTGATAAGGCTTTAAGAAAGTATGTTTTTGAATATTTTATTCTACGCAAAACAGTGTTTCAAGTATACTTTCAGTTCAAAGATTTTAAATCTATGAGCCTTTGTGCTTAATTGATAACATAAAAGTTTAAATAGTTTCATTCCCTGATGAACCAAATAATGGCTGTATAATAGACAAAACAAAAAAATTTTCTTTAAGATTTTATGCATAATTTTTTTTTCAAATAAACAATATGTTCCAAATATACAAATTT
This sequence comes from Nephila pilipes, assembly GCA_019974015.1. Classification (NCBI taxonomy): domain Eukaryota; kingdom Metazoa; phylum Arthropoda; class Arachnida; order Araneae; family Nephilidae; genus Nephila; species Nephila pilipes. The sequence continues at coordinate 447,342 of BMAW01128110.1, read as the reverse complement.
CAAAGAAATGTGATAGTACTGCACATTTCATCTTAGTTTACAAAATACAGTAGTACCTTCCAAAAAGGGACACTCACTGAACCAGACATTTTAACACTTAATAAAAGGTAAATACATTAAGATCCTTATGCCCCCCCCCAGGGAGACCAATATAATTTCCCTTGAAAAGGTGTCCCTTATTGGAGGTACTACTGTATTACATTTTTTACAAAGTAATAAAAAGAAATATTACTTATGTGTATGAAATTACACTAGAGTAAAAAAATCTACACAGTAAAACAAACTATTAAATTTTTAAACTTCTTCTAATGCACTTGTACAATTTACAATAATTTTTTGACCATAAGATGCACTTTTTTAAATAGAAAAATCAACTTAAAAATTGAATATATGCTTTATTGTTCAAAAATAACAAATACTTATACGATATCAAAGTTATTAGAGAAGTTCAATTATAATAGTAATTAACAAAATTCATTACCTTCATTGGTACAACTCGCCAGTGAAGGTAGGTATGCAGTGTAGTAAGAAAGTAAAGTTTATTGGTGCAAGAGCCAGATATGGCTTTGCTGCACCAAACAAGATTTAACTGTGGTCTAGACGAGAAGAAATTGAAGAAAAGGCACCAACTGGTTGACAAGAAGGAGGGTCGAAAACAGAGAAGGTTCACTAGGGTATTCCTGGGGCACGTCACCCGTGTTTACCAAAGACAGTAAACCTTATGGAAAAGAAAAAGATCACTAGTGTGCCTCGAATATAAATAGAACAAAATGCTACGTTCAATTCTATCGGAACTCATGAGAGAGCAACAGTTCCTAAATCACTAGGATGCCTCGAAGGTATGTAGTGTAATCCAATATTGAGAACACCATCGTGAGCAGAAAATACATTTTGCTCTTTAAGACTTCTCGAGCCATTAGGGGAAAATACAAATTAGTATTTTTAGTCTATAGAGCATTTATAGCTATTTATTTCTAAACATACACTTTTGTACGGTTTCAAGCATTTAATGAACAGATAAGAGCGAAATTGTTTTTTTTTATAAATTCCAAATTTTTATCCTGAGGTTTTAAAATATGAATATGAAACAAATGGATGCTTTTATATAACATGACTAAACATAAAATATTTTCTAAAAACTATTCCATAAGTTTGAGGTGCGTCTCATCGACAGAAAAATGATAATATTGCACGATGCTCTTGTAATAAAACATACAACCAACATTCAAAAAGCTCATTTCTAAAATAAGAAAATTACCAAGTTTTTATTTTAAAAGGAGCATCAAAGGATTTTTAAGAGGACAGATTAATAAGGAAAATTAACCCTCCAAGCATTTTACTTTATTGTGTATGCCTAAAGTGATCCACTTAAGCACAGCTACCAGTTGTGAAAAGATTATTCTTTTCTTTCACATCTTGAAAAAAGCAGAATATACATTAAGAAAATTTATATTTGAACCGATTTTGGTGAGTTTACAGGCATACAGAATTATTCCTTAGGTGCCTTTTTAAAGTTTGATAGGGAAGGATTTTAAGTGCATGATGCTTAGAAAGTTAATATATTGTTTAAAAGAAATTAAAGTAAAATTCATAATTTTTGTGGTTTTATTAAACTACACAATCTCAATGATCCGAGATTCAGACAACGTAGTAAAACTAATAACGATTTAACTGTCCAATAAATTATGATATGAAGACAATGCATAATTAATCATAAACCTAATAAAACAATTTATAATTTTAACTTTTGAAAACTCTTTGGAATAGGAGGTTACAAGAAAGAAATCATAATAAAAAAAAAAATTAAAAGTATTATAAGCACTTATATTTTAAATAAAATTGAAAACAAAATGCTTGAATAAAAGAAACAAAATGTGTAACAAATTTATGAACTTGAATATACTCAAATTTGATGGATAACTGCATAAATTCAAAAGAATCAGATGTTCTAGAGAAGATAAAGATAATGAAAGATAAAAATGTTATACGTCAGAAAAGTTGCCTTAATTGACAAATTTGTTAATAGACAACACATTAAACCAGACATGACAAATGAAGGTGAATAACTGCAATTGTTTTCAAACAATTATATGATCTGTGGGGTAATTTTCAAGGTTGTTTTTAACCCAATCAGCACATTTTAAACTTGACGGGAATTGTTCCATTTAAAATAAAGTTTTCATTTGATATTTTTATAGTTCATAAAACTGTTTGTGTAACTTAAGAGACTAAATTTCATATTCATTCATACAAAACTTAAAGCATTTTGGATATGAAAAGGAAATGACATGAATATTAAATTTGTCTCTGAAAATGGATTCAGCATAATTGAAAATTTGTACATACTTGAACAGAAAGTTTAATTTAAGACACAATATTAAACATGTACACTATCTCAGAATCTCTTCCAATATTTTCAGATTTTGAGTTATGAAAATAGGTGTACTATCAATAAAATATGGATATTATTATTTAAGGATACATCCTGTAACACCGATACAATTTCATATGGCAAATACATGCTGTTCATCAAAATTTTCCAAACAATGATTATCACAAATTCAAAGCATTTTTGTGGTAATTCTACAAAAATGATAAATATATTTGGCCAACTGAAATACAAACAAAAAGTGAAATATGCATTTAATCTTTAGTTTGGCAAAAATCTTTGGTAAAAGAAAAAAAAAAATTACGGCTTCCTAAAGGAAAGAAATTATATCCATTTAGTTTTGTATTGTTGAGACTTCAGAACATTTTAAGACAATGCATAAATGAATAATTTTCGATCTAATATAGTAAATATTTTATTATTTGAATGATCAAAATTTTCTATCTGAAATGTAATTATAGTTATAATATAGAATAAGAAATACTGAAAAAAAAATTTATGTTCTTAAATTTTGCAGCAGTAATGCTCATATACAAGACATTTTGAATAGCAAAAATTAAGTGAAATATTTTTAATGGAGCAGTGAAATCAATGTATTATCATCTGAGAATTCAAAACATTAACACAAATTTAAACTTCTTGAAATAAATACAAAAAAAAAAAAAAAAAATCAACACATTCTTAATTTTCTGTTCCACATAAATTTAGGGTTCAAACAATATCAATTGAGATTATATTCTGGAATATTAATTGAAAGTCTATAAGGCAATAAAATAAACGTCTATAAGGAATCATCCCGTATTTATTTCAACAAATCGCTGTTGGAAAAAACTTGAAAAAAGAAGTTACATCTCAGATCATCAAAACAAAAGTAAATTTTAAAAATTCAAACTCACCTTGTCATTGGATGAAAAAATTTTGTCTCACTACACAGATCAAACAATGCAATCCACAACGTTTCTTTAATGTAAAATAAACACACTTTAAGAGAAAACACTTAAAAATTCCACAGGCCTATTAACAGACTTTATAAAAGAATTTTTCCAATTCCGTGCGCTGTTACGCGAAGAACGGCAGGTCAACCAGCTACAGATGGTTTTCGTGAACGACCTGAAAATACCATAATGTAAAGCCTACTTCGGCGATTGAATTTGAAAACGAATAATCGCAAATATTTCAGAGAATTCAGATTAACTTCGATGACATATGCAAACTAAGTTACTGTCAAAACAAGTTACATTTACTATGCAATAATTTGGACTTGTTTCCAAACAGCATACAACAAATATCAGCTCGTTGCTTTTCAAACAGTGCGTACCGCCAAAGTTAGTTGACGTGTAGACGAATAGTAGGGTTACCACAACAATTTCAAACCACTTCGCTTCGTTCTGAATGAATGCTACATTGTTGTCGCCAAGGGTGCCAAGCAGGTATCGGAAAACATGCGAGATAAGATTAATCTCGGTTTTGGTTTCGAAACTATGCTCTCAAAATAAGAATTCAAGCATGAACAAAACATTCTTACACATTAAAATCAACATCACTTTATGTATTTAAAATGATTGATTTCAAATCTTAACAATATTTTTTAAAAGATAAACTTTGATCTAACTTTTAATAAGCTAAAATAATGCAAATATTAGAAGAAAAAAAATATAAAGACACTAATACTGATAAAAAAGAAGAAGAAAAAGTGAAAAAGAAACTAAACCACTCTTGAAAAAGGCATTAGCAAAATTTTAAATTAAATAATACTTGTGGAACTATTACCACAAACAAAATTATGTATTTTTTTTGGTGGGGGGGGAGAGGATTATGACATTGTTCCAAACTTATAATAACCCCACAAAAGTAAACAAGTTATGATTCAGAAGTCACAAAACATAACAATGATCTTTGTATGTCACATGATAGGTTCTAAAAACTCATTCACTTTAAAACATTTGTTCTGTCAAATAATATTTATAATGAATAGTAAATTATTTGTATGTAGAAATAAGATTATTTAAAAATCAATTCAGAACCGCATAACTACAAAAAAATATGATGCTTACAGCAAAATTATATTGCTAATTGAAATATGGCTCAGAAAAACGATGATATATATAAAAATAATGTAGTATTCTCATTAACTTAATAATATTATATTGAATTAAGAAACCGTAAAATGAACAACGCAGAAAAATTAAATTTCAAGATTTAATACTTTAAAAAAAAACGTTATGTAAGTAAAGAAATATTAACAAATTATTCATTCAGAACAGTTGAACTTCAAAACGTTTCAAAATATCTCATTTTAATTCTGCGCAAGTACATTTTGATGGTAATAATAATAACTAAATAAAATTACAATGAAAAATCATTTGCTGACGATAAAAAAACACTTTAAAGCATCCAAGTTTATTGATTTTTACCATTTAACAATAATGCACCGTTCTTAATTTTCTATAACTACAGTGTTATAATGAAAAATCGGTATTTTTAGTCTACTCTGATGACATTCAATTGAATGAAACATCAATTAAAATAATAGTTATTTAGACATAAACACTTAAATTGGCCTCGATATCCTTTGAAATATTTATATTTATCTTTACTTATAACATTTTAATTTATTAAAAATTAATTAAAATCTTCAAAAATTATAGAATTTACTAGAATCATCATGAATTAGAAGCAAGAGAAAGAAATACAACAAAAATTAGTTCTTATGAGTAAAATAAATTCACTCTTTTTTTTCTTTTTTTTTTTTCTTATTCTTTCGAATGATATATACGACGTCCCTATGCGTAATTCATAGTGTCGTAAAAAGAGAAAGTTAACTTAAATACTCATTTAATACTTACTTAACTTAATTTAACTGCGTTTTTAATTTATGGCAACTTGATTTCAAGATTTTCTGTCGAATATGTATAATTTCTTTAAACCTTTTTAGTTTTAAAACTAATTACTACAAAGATTTCAATGTCTAAAAAAAATTTACCTGAATAAGTTTGATTATATACCTCAATAAGACTTTTTTTTCTTCGGAAAAGATTTAATGGAACTAAGTTTGAAATTGTTAAAAGAATAGCCAACAATATTAAAGGTGATTTATTAATAAAAAAAAATTCTTAAGAAACTCAGAAATTCAATGAAATAAAATTTCAACATTGAGAATAATTTCATCATATTCTATGCAGCCCTATATTAATATGACTCATTATTCTTCGATTTCATAATGTGATTCATCCGCAGACGATTATTAATCTTTCAAACGATTATTTCTACACAACAAAATTTTGAAGCACGACTAACGCTATGATTAAATTAGTTTTATTTTCAGAGCTATGATTAAAAAAAAATCTCAGAAAGTGAGTCCTATTATATTAATTAAATTTATTTCAAATAATTACTAACAGAAAACGATTAGAGTTAATTAATATGAATGAACTATTATGCAGAATATCATAAAACTGCGAATAAATGAAAAATGTTTGAAAAATATATAATTATACATTTTTGTAAGGGCGAGTGTATGTTTTGTTGCTTATATATATATATATATATATATATATATATATATATATATATATACTGAAAATTTATGAAAGAATAATTTAAAAAGACAAAAATCCAGAAAGAAATGTAACAATGAAAGAAAAATAAATGAAAATATGGAACCCATCAAGTCAAAAAGCAATATCGGGCTGAGGACCGATTAAGCGGGGTTAAACTAGTTTAATGGTACCAACCTTCCCCCTTTGCGACTTGGTAGGCTGAATTAGGAAATCCAAATTGCAAAAGAATTCATGATTAAAAGATACAAACAAATTCAGCGATAAAATCTACAAAAATAAAATCTATAATTCCTGGTAGGCTGAATATATATATATATAGGCATATATATATATATATATATATATATATATATAATCTTTCACTTTATTAAATGAATATATTTAATGCTGCTGTTGACGTTAAATTCTGGATTACCTCCAATAACTACTTCGTGCGTTGACAGTATATTTACTTAAATAAAAAGTTTTAAAAAATACAGAATAAAAGCTCACATTTAAAAAAAAAATGCGGTTACAATCACAAAAAACTTTTCAATAGAAAAATGCAAAAGGGAAAAGAAAAGAAAAGTCTTTTTTGAAAAATTTAAGAACAACTTTTCGAAAAAAATTCTCCTTAATACTACAATATGTTCTTACGTATTTGCGAATCCATTTAAACATCTTTCATTAATAATAAAAACTCAGAAAATGAGCGAAGAGAAAGTTGCTCTTACAATATCAATCCCGAGTGCCTTCGTAAATATTTTCTCTTCCAAATACACTCAAGTAAATTAAATTTCATAACCTAGTATTATCCCTTTTTCAGTCCATTTTCCTTACATTTTTCATACATTTATCTTATTTCTAAAAAAAGTTCTTTAGACGCTCTAAAATTTATTTGAGAAATGAAAATGGCGCAAAAATTTGATGTTCATTTTCGAATCTATTATGAGAGTGAAAGTCATTTTTCAAATGTGAATGATTATTACATCAAAAGAGAACTAAGAAATGCATGAATTTAATTTTTTTTTTTTTTTTAATTTCAAGAGTGGAAGTACTTGCATGGAGGAAAACTTAAAATTTCACCGACTTTTTTCATGGGGAGGGAGACAGCATTTTCGTAAAATTTCCAATAAGTTGCTTTCATTTCATTGAATCCTTATGAGGGGAGAAAAAACTACATTTTTAGCAGAAAATTAGTTTGCACAACACGAGAAAAAAAAAATTTCAGAAAAAAAATAAATTGAATAAAATAACTGCATTACAGTAAATTATAATAATTAAAATGCTTTATTTCTGGCATTTTTTTTTTTTTTCAAAAAGAAAACATTTATTTTTTGTAATATTGCAGCTTCTGAATTTCCTTATATTTTTGTTTCCTAAAATTAATCAGAAATAAATAAGAAGTTGATCATTTACAACAACTAAAATTAAAATACGATGGCGATTCAAAAAGTACTTGCATTTGAAGACAGATGACATCATTTAGGTAAATTGTACTTACCACTAGATGCTGCCATCTGTTAAATGGAGCCTCAGCAAATTTGACATTGATTCATAAGTTCGTTTTGATTTGGTACTCATTTGCACTCAAATCGCAATTAATTGCTGCCGTGTCGAGTTTTCACCGTCGGTGACACTTAGGTTCATCATTATGCACCGAAAATTAAGCAAAAATCTAAACCTTGGGTGTTTTTTTTTTAGACAATCCTTTCCAGAAAAAGCGAAGATGGTCTCATCGGCCAGAAAAGTAATGACAATTTTTTTTTTTGAAGTGTAAAAATCGTCACGATCGTGAATACGAGTAACTGGGACTTAGACATCTGTCTAGTGAGTCATGAAGCTCATTAAAAACAAACCATTTTCGATCCTACAAGTATAATCTCCTGGAATTTCGAAGGATTTGTTGATCTCACACACACTACCTTCGCACAACTAATTAAACAATATTCAAACGTCATAAATAAATATGAATATCTAACTTTCAAAAAGCAATTAGTTTTTGCAATGAAATCTAAAACACAGAAATTTATATATTTAAAGAAAAATTTAATTGTTTTTATAAATTAATAGCTTGACAAAAAAGTGTAGTGTTTCGACCTAACTCTGGTAATTTTTTTACTTAACAGTAAAAATTAATGAATTGCTTATTTCAATATTATAAAAATTATTTTCAGCATTATTTTTAATTTATGTAATCCAACATGCACTTGGAATTTATATTTAAAATAACAATAGTAGTAATAATATTTTGCAACAAAGTTAGGAAATAAAATGATCAATTAAAACATAAAGCCAATTTCAAGGGAAAAAATTATAAGCAACATTTTATATCAGTTGCTAAAAATGACTCAGCCTGAAATAATTAAATAATAAATCTTAAATAATCTATTGTGTAACGTCAACTTAGCAAATGATAAAAATAAAGATTAAAAAACATCTCCACTAATGGATAAGTTTATTACTTTCTCTTTTTCAGCATATTTTTTTTTCACACGGAAGATTTAAAACAATGTGAGTACTTTCACTGATAATAATCTATTTTAATCCGAAGGAGTAACGAGGCTGTCTCAAAAATTCCCATGAGGAAGCAAAAAAGTTTGCCAAAAATAGCGATAAATCTCATAAAGTTGTACTCAAACTTCCACAATAAACGCCAATTGGCAAGTGGTTGGTCGTCAAGAGAAAGCTAGTTTTAAGTGCCAAGTTCCGAAAGAGCATTTCAGCTGCTGCAGGAAAAATCTAGTAGTATGTTTCTCAACAACCTTTTTATTAATGTTTCATCTTTATATAAGTGTTTCACTGCGCCATCAGATGAAACAAAAATTATTAAATGTGCAGGTAAGAATTAATTATTAAAATAATAAATTACAATTTGCTATCAATAATATATTAAACAGCAAATTAATTCTTATCAATGCAAATGGAAAAATTATTTTTTGTTAACAATACCGTATAAGTAAGTGATGAGAAACATGCAAATGTAATCTATATGGAATCTAGAGATAACTATTATCAATTCACGTTCAACTACCAAATTTCTCCTACAAGATACACAAGATACTGAATTTTTAATTCATTTTCTAGCGTCGCATCGTTCCAATTATTTTTCTTTACAGAACATAAACTTTTTCTATGACGATTTTAATTCATTTATAATTCAAATTAGATAAAACACTAGCACACACACATATAGTATGCAATCTAGTTTTAATTAAATGATTCTTAAGGAATATATAGTCAGAATGAAAATATTACTCATACACAGTCTGCGTTTCCTCATTAATGAAAAAAAAAAAAAAGTGCAGACAAAAAGTAATTAGAAATGCAAATTATTATTAATATAGTATGAATAAGATTAGAATTGATTGATTGTTTTTATGAAATATATAGCAACAAAGGCTATTATCCCAATTTCTTAATTAATAACTTGTTTGTTTAGTTTGTTTACTGAACATTTTCCGGTAGCCTGTTTCAGCCCGAAACAAGATCCGCAAACCATATACAGTATGCGTAGTAATTCTGAACATTCGTAAAGTGACCAGGTCAACACCAGAACTAGCAGCTCACTCATTACGCCACGCCAACTGACAACATTACAGATTTAAAATGTATTAGTCCTTCTACAATACGGGTCTTAAGCGGCATCAGAACTCGATCAAGACGATATATGAGATAATATACTACTGTGGTGCTTGTATCAAAACGTGTGAAAAAATTGAGGCACACTTACTTTTAACATGGAGCAGTTTTCACTTTCCGACATGATGGTTTACAGAAAAATTGAACTTCAGATTCACGAGGTCGGTGTTCTGTCAACAACAAGTTAACAAAAACATCTCGATGAATTCCATCCCCCATACGTGAAACCCAGTTTAAGAAAAAGGAGGACCTAATTTAATTCTTAATATCCCATATCTTAAAAAAAGATCAACATTTGAAAATAAAGCTTTTCACTCTTAATACACCTTCTTTTCCTCTAAATTCTTCAATTTCGGAGTCTACAACACACTGCGAGGAACGTCTGATTTAAGATTCAGTGACTTTCACCGAGTCACGATATTGCTATCAGTAAACGAGTCACAAAACACATATTGCTAACAGCAAGTAAATGAAGATAAGAATAAGTAAAATTTTATCGTTCAGTATAACAGCTTAATATTCTCCCGTGACTAGAATCTACATATCCAGCTTTTGGAATGTGTAAATTTCAACGCATAGTGTTAAGCACTACGTCAAGAATGCCTTCCTGAATTCAAATTAACCCAATTTTTTTCTTTCATTCACTTGTACCACCACCAGTTATTTACGTTCAATCATTAATTAAATAGTCAGAGAATGAAGGAATCAAATAATCAAAATTCAATATCTGTATAAGTACGCATGTGGAACGCATACCTCCACGGGTCCGAATCTAAAGATTAATATTATAAATAATTACCTAACATTGCCGAACCATATCTAAACTTGTAAGTTGGATCCTACCATACATGCGTTTACCGGTGATTACACCACATTAACTTCAAATCATGTGATCACTTTTTCTTATCAACGTAAGCAAGCGTCTAGCTTCGGCGTTCTAATCTTCTTTTATCTCTCACTCTATTACAACCCTCTAATTTAATTCTTTGCTGCTTACACACAAATGCTATTTTATCAATTTTATTCACTACAGTACATCTACTATTCTAATTTACACAAGTCATACTTCATTCACAACATGAGATTCTAAAATCCCATTTTGTCACATGACAGTCTTCAAGAGTTAAACTGAAGGGAAATGTGCGAGAAAACCCCGTTATAAATTGAATATTTACATATGAACTTCAAAGACTTGAAAAATTTAGTAAATTCCAAGCAATACAGAATGTCTACACACTCTTAGTTTTCATACATCTTCAGCCTTCTTATTCTATTTGTATTACTCATATTTACTCCTTATTTCTCTCAACATACTTAATACATTGTTAGAAACCTTTTCTTTTAAAACTGTATCAATCTTTAATAGTTAATTTCATATCTTTATTTGTAGAATTTTTCTTAAATATTTTACTTAAATCTGGAAAATCAAGTTTAATCAAATTTTAAATTAATTATCTGATTCACAATCCACCCACCAAGCTATAGTGATCTCTGCCTAATTTGTTTTAAAAAGAGGACTTGTTGATGGTGATTAATTATTTTTAGTGAAAAAATAAACTACCAGTAAAGAAAAATAAAGAATCGATTATTCAATTTTTTTTAAAGCAGTGATATTTTATTAAAATAAGAGACAATAAAATAGATAATTAGGTTACAATTCGATAAGATAATTGGGTCAACATTTATTGTCTCATTCCACTGATCTATTACTTTTACCAGTGATACATATTTAATCAACGCTTTTCAACCACGCTGTTAAAAAAATGCATTTATTAATTTTTTTTGTCGCAAAGGAGATAAAGAATGCCAGACAATGAAACACACAGCTAGCGATTAATATTAAAATATCTGTAACAAAAATGACACGACATCGGTTTATTTAAAATGTCTGTTAATATTTTTAAAAAATAAATTTTAAAGAATACATATAATAGCTAGCGAACATGTTCTAGAGAGTATCATTATATGTATTTTCAATACTTCGATGCATTCGTTTTTAAATTTCTAAAAAATGTTCCTAAGGAAAAAACAAATAACGCATATCAATTTCTTCAAAACGATGAATAAAATTTTTTGAATGGTTCTAACACAATTATCTACCATATATATATATATATATATATATACATATCAATATGTTTTCTCTATTTTCGCTCTTTATCCCCACTGAAATATACTACTAAATACCACTTAGGAAACAAAACATTTCCCAATTTTCGTCGCCAAAAAACTTTAAAATATAAGGGTTTATTATTTTTAATTTATTTTTTACGGTTTTTAACATTATACTTAACAATGAATAATTGTAATAACGCTTGGCATATTTTTAAAAAAATCGTTTGTAAATGTTCGATTACAGAAAACGGCAGATACACAATTTTCGATCGCATATTTTTTAATACGTTAATCATGATCAATTTCTCGCCTTCAGAGTTGACAATAAGTGCCCTTGTGAGAGTATTATAGCTACCTCTCTATACTCTCCTAAATTACACAAGAGAAATAAAACCACAGAGGTAAAACAATTTATCATTACTTGACGGGAGAAGGAAAAACCACATTGGGAAAAAAAAATACGTATGTAAATTAAAAACCTATCAGGATGACACTGATTCACGAGAAACCGCATCAAACAAAGACTGAAGTACTACCATAAACAAAACTAAATAGAATTCTACATAATCAAAATAACATACACTTCGAGAGCTTAATATGAAATAGATTTTTACAAAACATTGATATCGCTCTAGGACAAGCAGCAACAGCCAAGTTCATATGCTAACACTCTGAACTTCCACATCACGTCATAAGAGGTTTTGAAATTAAGATGCAGCATTCAGCGCGCACAATATCATATAACTATCTTAGTCTATCATTATGTTTTGCGAACTCGAGTTCTGAACTCGCAACCCTCTAGATTACCAAGCTACAACTAGATCAACCAAAATATTTTTTTTCTCTGAAAGGGTAGCCATCCTCAGAAATCGAATGATTATGGTTGCTTCCCTCACTTCATCGTGACCACGTTAGCCGAGTGGTCATGGTTGCAGACTCGCGGCCAACTGTTTTCGTCGAGTCGTAGGATCGAACCCTCCCCCCTTTCCATCCGTGTAGCAGAGGCTGATACACATTAAATCTGTCGAGGTTCAAAATCCTCTAGTTGGCGTTTTGAGGGAGTTTGAAGATGGAGGTGCCAGCTCGGTGTCGTCCTCATCATTTGATCTATGTTCAAAATTGCGAAATGCCTCCATCGCCAATACTCCTCGTGTTGCTTCTCAGTGCGACGTTAATAAACAATCACATCACATCCCTCAACATCATCCATTCTTCTACAAAATGATGACATGCCGCAAATGATGTTTAAAGAAACGGATCTAATCCAAGTATATAATTATCTTTCAAAAGATAAATAGGGCCAATTAAATCAAATGTACAGGGGATTTTATCCTTATTTGGGAGTATTTACCAATGCGAAAGGACGTTTCTGAAAATGAAATATGTAAAATCTCAATACAGATTTTATTACTAACAATAAGTTAATTATTTCCATGATGAAATATCTCTCCAAAAAATTTATTTCATTCATCGCATTAGTGAAAAATTTTAACCAGTTCTATAATACGTTTATAAATAGAAGGAAATATCTTATTTTTGTATATGTGAGCATGTGTATATAAATATTATGTAAAATTAAAGCGTCCCAAATAATAATAATAATAATAAAATGAACCTGTTTTTGTCATTATTGCTTCTCAAAAGTAGAATTGTCCATTTAAATATTGAGTTTACTATCTGGCCCACCAAGCCGTAAAATTTTACGATCTGGCACATCCCCCCCCCTAAAAAAAAGTTAGCCACAACCCATTCTAGTTAAAACTATATCACACCCAACAACTTTAAAGCCTTTTTAATTTCAGTAAAAAACACCTCAAATCTCAAACAAAACTCTTGCAAAACCAAATAAACATAAACACCCCCCCCCCAAGACTTTCCCTTTCTTTAATACCTCTCTATGATTACATACGACTCCTAATGCGTGAAAGGGAAAACAAGTTGAATAGGCTTCAAGCTGCGTCATTGAAAATAAGACAGCTATCAATGCGTATAAATAGATCGAATCTCTCCTTTCAAACAATGGCGTTCCCCACAGAGATGATATGATAAAAGGAATTCGGAATCAGCTTTCGGGGAGATCGTTTTAGAAAGTGTCGTCAAACACAATAGAATTAAATATTTAGGAAGAGAGGGGGGGGGGGGGCCCGTTCGCGCGGTTGCATTTTGTCTCGGGGTGTGGGAATTATGGTAATTGGAAGCGGAATGCAATGACGACGGAAATGGAAATTGTTGTGAATGGAAAATCGTGGGGTTTAAGTTGGTTTGTTATGTAGGTAATAAATGGATAGGATTTGTGGATATAACTAAAGAATTCAAAATGACAGGGTATAGTAAATTTTATTAGACTGAGAGTATTAACGTAACTGAAAGAAATATGAAAAGAATTGATAATATTTATAATTGAAATATTGGAATTATGAATAAGGTTCTTTTTTCGTTTGATTTATGTTATGAACAAAAAAAATATTATTTTAGACTGTTTAAATCTATGGATATAAGATAAAAACCAACCTGGAATCGTTTTTTTAAATTGAAATATTTTTCAATATACTCGTATAGATGAAATTTTTTTTTTCTTACATTCCAACTTCATTAACGAATAGAAAGTAAAATATTTAAATAAATAATCATTTATTTACAAAATTTCTATTTGAATCCCTGTTTCTATAACTAAAACATCGCTCACATTTTTTTTTTTTTTTTTTTTAATTTTTTTGGTAATTTAAGTTTTAATAATTGTTTTTTTAATTAAAAAACAAAATATTTTTTTTATTTTTTTAAATTTTTATAATTTTTAATTTTTTTTTTCCTTTTTTTTCTTTTTTTTTTTTTTTTTTTTTCAAATTTCGGTATCGTACTTATAACAGTAAGTGAAAACAATCCCTTGAAGTGAAAAAATGATTATTATTGAATGTGAAGACATTTTTCTACCCGAAAAAAAATGTTCCGAATTTAGGTTTTATACTTGAATATCCAACGAAAACTGTCTTGAAGTGAAAAACTGAATATTTATCGAATGTTTCTAAATTTTACCGGCACGGAACCATTTTTCTACCTAGAAAAATTAGTTTAAATTTCAGTCTTGTACTTTTAATATTTAGTGGGAACAATATTAAAGGGGGAAACTCAATATTTATTGAATGTTTATAGACTTTAAGAGCTCGGAAACATTTTTCAACCAGAAAAAAAAAATGTTCTAAATTTTGATTTTAATATTCAATGAGAAAACACTGAGAGCTGAAAAAGAATTTTAAAATATTAAAAAGAAATTTAAAAAGTAAACAGAGGTTATATATATTATTTTCAGCCTAACTTTTCCAAATTTTGTGATTCAATTTCGTCTCAAAATATCCCGTTTTAATTTAACTTTTTTGCTTATTTCAGATATAAAAATTACAAAGAAAAAAAAAAAAAAAAAACTATGCAATAAAAAAAATAGATCATTAATTCACATTGCCCTTTTCTTGGAGAAGTTTCCGGAATCTAGAATGAGTGAAAAAGATTTTGCGCGGAGGTGCCTGAAGGATATTGATGGGGGAATACGCGGACTGAAAAAGGTTGGGGACCCCTGCTTCAAATAATCTGTTTAGTACTATAATCAGAATATTCATTTGTAAATTCCCGATAAAAATTACATCGCTTTCCTGGAAAAAAATAGATAAAAATAATCAAAATTTCTCTTGTTATATATTCCGGATCTTAAATTAGAAATACCATTATTTGCACAAGGAAATTTGAAAAAACAGATGTAAAAAATTGATTTTCCGAATGCCCCGAAAAATGAATTCGAAAATTAACAAAGAAAAGCAAATTACTTTTATTGAAAAAGGAATTCATAACACTGAAATGAAAGTTAAGAATAAAATACCCCCGAAAATAAACTTTTTTTTTAAAATTATTTTATACATTTATTTATGTTTTTCAAAAGCATATAATTTTGTTTAAAAAAGCTGAGGGATGTTTTAATAAATACAAAATACTATACAACGATGAATGTGAATTTTAATAAAATAAGATTGTTTTTATTGAAAACAGTTTTATAACGATAACATCTTGTGGGGAAAAAAAAGGAAATTTCTCAACAATGAATATAAAAGTATTTTTTCCTTATAATTATAATACTCTTAGTTTAATGAATCTTTCTCTCCCGTTTTCGTCGAAATTTTATTTTCCATTACGGAACACAAATTATTAATAAAATGGATCAATCTGTTTAGTTCATTATTAATACTGAATTGATTCTTATTTAAATTCAACAAGCAAAATTAAGAACAAACGTTAATTAACACCTCTCTATACTAAAGAACGATTCCGCAACAAATTTAAAACTTTCAGCAATAGAACTCTACTTAGCTGCACAGGTTTCAATGGAGAAATAATGGCATCCGACGTGAAACGTCAGAAGTGTGATCGAACGTCCACTGTTCCGATTCCCATGCGATTAAATCCAAGAGAAACGGGTCGAATTCAGTGTATTTATAGTGATAGTGATTCATTCAGTTTGATGCTAGCGCCCGAAATGGTTTTGTTTTACTTCTAAATTTACGTCCTTTCTATTCTTGGTGTTCGTAAATCGTTGAACCTTAATTATATGAAGAGAACGATTGAGTGGTTGTAG
Source organism: Nephila pilipes (assembly GCA_019974015.1). NCBI lineage: Eukaryota > Metazoa > Arthropoda > Arachnida > Araneae > Nephilidae > Nephila > Nephila pilipes. Next base: position 431,039 of record BMAW01128110.1, on the reverse strand, counting down.
GGATTTTAATTCTGGAGTTGTTAATAAGCACGATTCAAATGAAAATTTAACATTCCTTAAAATAGAGGTAAAAAAATGACCTGGAAAATAAAAATATTATTTTTAACAATCAAAGAAAAAGAGGGGGGGGATTAAAGCATTTTTAAAAATACTTTTTCTTACAAAAAATACAACTATTAATAATATTCATTATAGTTAGAATACAACAAATCTGATTTCAAAAGCCTCGCGTTTAAATTTTCACTATGTAATATGACCGTTATTTCCTCAGAATAATACACACAAAAACCAGAATCCTATAAATACTTCCATGTAATAAAAGCACCCGGATTTGATTAAAGGAAATTTCGGGATTTTATGTCACAGTCAGTAGAAAAAATCGATAACCAACGCATTCTCCAAATATCTACTACACACCAGTTTTAACGTTAAGGTCCTATCGAGTTAAAAGTGTAACAGACAATATTGCGCCAACACAAAACAATTCTTTTCAGGAATAGATCTTAAACCTGCCATTTTTCTACAGCGGTCTGTTAAAATGAAAGTAATTTCATATTCATACAGAGACGAAATAATTATTTAAATAAATATACTTCAACCTCTGAAAACAAATATTTGCAATTCAAAAGCCGTATTTACAACACCGAAGTAGTTAAATATTACATAAAATTCGCATAATTCATGCAGATTTTGCATGCCTACATAACCACGCGCTTTTTTTTTTCAGACAGTCACTGCAAAGTAATGTGAAAATTTTTTCAATCAATAAAATAAAAATAAGTAATTTACCATTTTCACATCAGGGCATAAAACCACCGATTATAAAGATCAGATGTCCTATTAGTTTGAAAGAAACTAATAGCAAAATTTAAAAAAAAGAGCAAAATGTAATAAAAGCTGTAACACTGGAAAAAAGAAAGAAAGATACCATTGCCATACGTATCCTTACTTTTATTTTCTAGAGTATATGACACATATAATGTTAATTGTACGTGTTGTATTCTGGCATGACGAAAAAAGAGAGAGAGAGAGAACAATAATCAATCTTTTTGGAAGGGAAAGGAATTAAGAGCCAAAAGAAATATTTTTTTTCTAAAAAACAAACGACAAGTTGAAATAAAACCTAAGCATCAAAACGCAAACAGAGAAAGAAAATATTTGTGGAAGGTTAGAAAAATAAATAGATACAAAGTGTTAGCCGTAAATAAAAAATATAAAAACAAATGGACAAGAAATCCAATAGGAAGAAAGAATAAAATATATCGTTTGCTGAAATAGTTTTTTTTTTTTTTTCAGGAACAGAGTTGTTCGAAAAACCATGTTCTGACAGGCAATCGGTAGAAATGGTGTTCCAGCAACTGTTTCTGTTTTGTTCTTTAGGTGCCTCAGATTGAATAGGTTTTATCCAAGATGGCCAATAGTCCGAGATATTTATAGTAAGCAGAAGCTGTGCAACTTTTTTTTTTGTTTTATAGAGCATTTTATTTGCAAGACGAAGTATAGCTTGTTTATTAAATTTCTTAACCGATTACTTACAAAATTTTTTATCATATTTCTTTTCCCGGTCATTAAATTCCAACAAAGTTATTTCATTAATAATCATGTAAGATTATTAAATGTTTATGTTAAAAGAACGATTTTTTGTTAAGAGAAAAATATTTAAAATGCAGCGGAGAAAAATATTTTAACAATGTGATAAGGAAAAAGAAATTTTTCGTATAATAAAATACAATATTTCATTTTAAAAAGTTAGAAAAATGACGACTCTTGAATGAAAATGGTTTTTAGTTTAAACATTCCTACATTCCGCAAAGTATTTCTTTGCCCTTTGACCAGCAAAAAATGCGACAGTAAAAAATCACTAGGTGCAATACTAAAATATGCTCTTTTGAATGTAATCAAATGTTTATTTTGAATGTTTCAGTTTCAAACGCGTAAATCCTTCAATAAATTTTATACTTATCTCTTTCTGGATTATTGTTTCGAAACTATTAATACAAGGAGTATTCTACACAACATTAAGATTTTCAGCTCTAAAGCATGACATCATTTTCAGTAAGTTAATAGGAGTATTTTAAAGATGAAAGGAAGTTATGACCTTGATTACTTGCCTCATCGTTTCACGATTATCTTCTATGTGATGCGGTAAATTCATTTATTTTCCAATCCTTTTTTCCTTAGTTTCACGTCATAATGAGGCTTCTTATTACAACAAGTAAACACTTCATTAATTAAATCCTTATTCCTGGTTTCTTTTAATGTCACTTTAGTACTTTTAGTGTCATTAATGCACTTTTTATTTTGTAATGAATGCCAAAAGTGAAAATTACTGAGTCTTTCCAAAAATGGAAAATGTTTTACATTTACCAAACCTTGAAACAAGGAACATTTAATTAACAATAGCTAAATTATTTTTCAAATTTAGACAATGATATTTTTCCCTTGATTTTTCCCCCACCAAATACACACCGCTTTTAATGAGTTTTAAATTAAAGGGCTTATTTTTTTTTAATTATTGAAAACTAAATTTGTCATAATGTAGATACCCTTACCGATAAATTATCCATTTGAATGTCTGTACAACTACCATTATTCCAAATATTTTTATTTTATTATCAAAATAATTATCGTCATTAATTGTACTCGTAGTTCTGTAGGAACTGTGATGAAGTATGCTCTAAGGAAAGTAATTTATCTCTCATGGCTTTCCATTAAAAATAACTTTTACGAAGAATTATATGGATGTAAAATAATTGACAAATTTTCTAAAATCAAAGCAATGAAAATGAAGTTGCAATAACTGTAACTTCCTTCTCTGTGGTATTGTTTAATTTTAGAATTTAAATTTGAATAAATACATTCTGTGACGTGATTCCTTCATTATTTAATTTTCTACAGCTATTTTAAGTCTAGTTAAATCGTAAATAAATACAAAACTACAATTGAAGATACTTAAAAACAGAACAAAACATTTATTAATTACCAAAGAATATGTAAGGTTGCTCTGTCTCGAATCCCTCTAAATTCGGTCAATCTTACTTCATAATCTAGTAACAAAGTCTTACCGAATCACTCTTTGTGATTCAAGCACTTCTCGATAATAGCTGATTCGTATCTAACTAGGGGTCACTTTTATCCAAAAGATTAATTTCGATGTTTCGATCCAATTTACAAATTTCTATCAGCTTGTCGTTACCTTTTACATCCCTCCTCTTTCTTTTCAATTCTATTTCGCTTGTACATCACTATCTCCCTAATTCAATTCACTACATTTCTTGTTTTCTATTATTTATTAAATCAAGTTTCATTATGATAAGGAAGAAATTGTAACTTTATGCAAATCAAATTATCAAAAAGTCCCAGAGGTTAGTGAAGAGAAAATCACGAATAGCTCAACGTCACAATTTATTCTTATTTTGTCTGTAAAACTTTTCTTTGATTTTGCTCATTTTCTTGGATCCTCATTTCATCTGCCTGGCGGTCATCCGAAATCTTGAGGGCGGTTCTCAGATGCAGTTGAATCACGTGTAGTTGCAATAATGGTCGCATTTTCCACGATCATAATAAACAAATTATTTAAGATGTGAACAAAACAAACATTATTCTAAGGCATTGTCCATACAGAAAAAGGGAAGGTATTAATCATATTTTCCCGACACCGATGCATCGTTATAGATATTGCTTGCGTTTTGTCATACATGTATTCTTAGAATATAGTACACGTAAAGAACAATTTATACCATCGACACGCTCTCCGAATGTTACGGTTCAACCTACAAAATACTATTTTCACTTCTTTGGGCATAAGCGAAACATGATCCAAATAAACGTACATTACCGCCGAATCCGATAAAAACACGGTTTTTCGATCAACTTCTTTTTCTGGAACACAATTCAATAATGTTCACAGATACTCCCTCACAAATAATCATTCAGTGAGCAAACGGCACTATGCTTTGGTGCACCCCCCTATGTAATGAATGGACAGGAAATTCCTCCGTACTGTCCGCTAATTCATTGCGGTCTATCCCTGCAGGCCAAAGTGAACATTCTTCCATCCAAAAGAGAACGAATACCGCACTGGAAATCAGTGATGCGGGGAAGAAAACCACCAGAAAACACCTGCAGGAGTTGACGCATCCCCTTCAGGGACGATTTCGTATATGCAGAGCTTCCTTGAACATCCTGGTAATCAAATGTAATAAGACAGTCGTCAGGATTGTTGAGATTGTGAATGATAACAGCACAAGTGAAGTTGAATGCGATGTCTTTTTACTTCCATGTTTGTTTGTCGTGTTACAAAATTTTATCTTCCTGGGTGATGCGATGTAAAACATCACCCAGAAATCCTCCATTTTGAACGCATAAAATAGTTTTATTTCGGCATTTTTCGGCTTTTTTTTTTTTTTTTTTTCATACAGCATGTATTGTAAAACGACAATAATTCATTTAAGGCTGTCTGATGTCTACTGTTACAGAATAAGACATTTTTTGAGGTTAAAAATAGCCCAACTTTAATATTACATTCTCACATCTTTCATGCAGTGAGCAGCATATATTACGCCATCCACTTCTGTTTGAATTAATAAATTTTTTCATGTATAAAATGCGTTTCAACATTTTGCCATCCATGTTATAATGTTAAATTGATTGATATAATAAATTGATCCTAAACTTTACCTGCAAAGTCATCAATTTATGTGATCCAATAGCACAATGTACATCTGATGCAATGCCATGTCAATATATGTGATGTTATGTTATTTATATATATATGCAAGGTCATCAGTGTAAAAGCGTTGATTGATTGATTGTTTCCGATACCAGAGCTGAAACCCCACTCTTTAAACTTCCACATCATCCCAACGTGAGGATACTGGACCTCGGCAGATATAATGAATCTTTTTCAGCGTGTGAGTGGCCTCAGAATTAGAACTGAAACAACGCTGGCCGTGAGCTCGCAACTATAACTACTCGTGAATACGTTGCAATATCATATTTGTGTGATTCAATGTCATCAATGTAAATGTAATAAAATATACATTAACGATATGCTAGCAATGTATATTTGATTTAATGCCATCATTGCATTTTTTGATCAGTATAATAAAAATACATTTACATTGTTAATTAAAAATAAAACATTAACAAGCAAACATTTCTATCTTGATTTGACGACATTTTTTTAACTCACGAGGACAAAACACGATTTTTTTTTTAGAATTAAAATCAAGCGATGAGGACGACCCCTGAGTTAGTATTTCCCTCTCCCAGCTTCCTTTACATACTTAGTGAGGGTTTTGAGATCCAGTCAGATTTAACATGCAATAACCACCACAAGTTTACATAATAGTGTGTTTGAAATGAAGTCTACTCTCAACCCAAACTCTCTATTTCATGTTCTTAATTCTGCTATCGCTTTTAACAGATTCATGAATTTTAACTCATTAAATGAAAAATACTATCTAAAAATGTATTAGCACGAAAAAGAATTGAAATTAACACACACTTCTTTCTGTCCTTCTCTCTCTATATATAAACAATCTGATTCTTACAAAATAACTAATACCACACAATGTTCTTTTTAACGAGGTAGCCTTTCGAGATAACGAATAATCTTACATATCCTTCCAGTTCTAAAAGATTTTCTATTTTTGAGCGTGGACTTTTAAAAGAGTTTTAAACTGCAACTGAACAGTGTTTTATAACTATCGTGCAACATAAGAGAAAAACATTATATCTCCACTAACTTTTTTAAACTACTTCACCAATCCGCAGGTAAACGGCAACTGACAAAAGAGCGGAAACATGGAGTGTCCCCAATTGTAAATATGCGGAAACCAATAATCGGACACAGCAAAGGGGAATAAAACTGCCAAATTGATGTCATACACTTCCGGATAGCAGCAACCGGTGGACTCGCGCGCCTTACCTGCACATTTCAAGGTCAACCTGCGGACAGAGACGCCTCACTTGTTTAGAGAACTTTCTATGAAGGGAACAGTGATATTTTTTTTTTTTAAAAAAAATCTTTATAGTTGTTGTGTGACGGGACAGAATGCGAGGTAGACGTGCAATTAGGCTTAATTAGGCAGACGGCTTGATTCGTGGTTTCAGGTGAAACAATGGCTGAGGCTGGCGGTTTTTCTGTATGGATGACTAAGAGACGAGAATTTAATGGGTTTTGTTTTACTTCGAAAAGAGAAAGGTTTTTTGTGAAGGTTGTAAGGTGTTTTAAAACATGTATTGTCAACAAGTAACTAGTGACGTCATAAAACTGGATATTGTTCCAATATCCCGTTTTATGACGTAAAAGTCAGTTAATTATGGTTACAGAGTAAGAAATATATATATAAACATAAAGGAACGATAGTAGGAAAAGCTATAAATGTAAGTGTACTTTTGTTTGAATTACAATTTTTTTATTATTTAGGGTCTTTCAACAAGGGTAAACCGGAATGTGGTACAAATATTACTGAGTCACCGACCACTAAATGGACACCCTCTCACTCTCTCTCCTCCAACTGGGAAAGTGAGGATTAGACATAATGTAAATCTTCGTTAAATTGGATTAATTGGGATCAGAGCCGGTGAGAGATATCGAAAATACAGATTAACCGGAGAATAGGAAAAAATGAAAAATAAAACACACATACTAACAGAAAATCATCTTTATATAAAACAAATTGAATATGAACCAGATTTGCTCCAGATAAAAACGACCATTTTGTAAACAACAGAAATGCGCTTAAAATTATTTTATTACAATTTCCATTTAAACAATGTAGCCCTGTATGCCATTTGTCACAAGTGACAAGAGGTGTAATTAAGATTTTGTTGACTTTAAACATAATATTTGCGAAATTCTCAAATAAAAAAAATAAACTAAAAATTTGTTCATGCGAACCGATCAGGGTTATCCGCAGATCCGAGTCAAAAGGGCCCAACTTAACAAGGTTCAACTGTATTTGTATTTCGGTCTGGCAGCGTCCGGTAAAGTTCAGTCGCCAACGTTGGCTGGCTTATCGCTCACAGCGATATCACGTGATCTTACTTGGCATTAAAATTTATGTAACGTTTTTGAATACATAAAATTTGACTTGGAAGAGGAAACTCGAATGTATTGGTATGTAGCACAACTGATATGAGAATGCTCATATATCTATTTTCCGAAGTTCTTGATCAATTATCTTGATTAAATTCAATCTCACGTATTTCACACACACATTATTGATGCTATCAATTGTTATTGTTATAAAATATTAAAAAGGACATGAGGACTCTAGAATGAATTATTTACGAGGAGTTATTTATTAGAAACATTGCTCTGGATTTTAGGGGCTATTGAAAACAAGTGAACACAAAATCACAATTCTTGAAAATCGCTGATGATCCCACGGTTACGGCGCTTATTTTCATCATTTGTTCCTATGTACTTAATAGCAAAAATGTTCATATTTATCGAGTTCTGTAAAAATTTACTTTTTAAGTATATTTAATGAAATGAAGTTATACGATAAAATTGTATAATACCTGTAATAATTTGAATGCCAAACATTGTGTGAAGCTGTATTGCAAAATATAATAGAAAAATTGTTCTCAAACATTTGAAAAGAAGAAAATAGAAACCAAGTTTATGTGCAATATTGACGGGTAATTTTGCAACGCGTATGGATTATAATAATTTTTTTAACATTTCGTTATTTTGAGATCGTATTATAAAAAAAGTATCGAAGCGTCAAACCAATTTAAAAATTTATAATCTGATCACTAATTCCTAAATGAAAATATATATATATATATATTGTTGTACTTGCCATTACAATAAAAAAAATATGACAATACAGTAAACTTTAAAGCACTAAAAAAAAAGAATTTGTAGTACTCACAACAATCATCTCAGACGGTTCCAGAATCAAACATTCGTTGACTCTTCGTCCGCTTCCACCAGACCGCTTGCCGAAGCTGCAAGGGGAAAAAAAAGAATTAGATTTAGTGGAACAATTACACATGCAAAAACTTAATCAGCATAAAATAAAATTTTTAGCGAAAAACCTATAAATTTTGCCCATAAATTCAAACACTGGAAAGGGTAACAAATTCAAATACACATGATATACAAAATAATTTGGGAAACAAATCTATAGAAGGTATGGCAGGATTGTTCTCTCACCTGAAGATAAGACCCAAATTTGGGACACGTAACAGAAAAGAAAAATATCTCAATATTAATATAAGTTTAATTAATATAAGCATAATAATATAATTCGTGTAATTATTTAAATATAACAAGATAATTCTTAGTTAGTTATATAATCATATAAATATAATAAGGCAATTCGTATAATCTTATAAGTATAATTATATTATTAGTATAGTTATATAATTATGATAATATAATGCATATACTTAATATAATTGTATAAATATAATTAGTATATCTGTATACAAGTATAATTAAATAATATAATTAGTATAATTGTATAAGTATAATAATTATAATTAGTATAATTGCATAAGTATAATAATTATGATTAGTATAATTGTATAAGTATGATAATTATAATCAGTATAATTGTATAAGTACACAAATTATATTATATTTATACAATTCATATGATTAGCATAAATGTATAAGAATAAAATTAATACAAGTTCAATAAGTAAACTGTTCTAATATAATTAACATTGGTATAATAAATATAAGCGATATTGATATAATTAAAAAAAAGTAATAATAAATTGGCAATATTAATGTAATTAATATAAGTATAAATATAACAAATGTACTCGTTTATCATACTATGTTTTTACAATTCAATACATTTAAGGAGCGTAATGTAGGTAATATTTTACACAAAATTGATATGTAAGAAAAAATTGACTGAAACAGAAGTATATAAATAATTTACGAAAATAAGCCGATTTTTTACAATATAATAAGTCAGAAAGTGATACAAACTAAAAAAACACTTTTTTCTCTGGAAAAAAAAATGTTTCAAGTTCGGGCACTATTTTTTAATAAAACGTTTAGACAGCCGTAAGACGATAGATGACGATTTAAATTTAAACAAGTCAAAGAAAATAAATAGATTCCATTTCGATTCCGTTTGAGCTTCACATTAAGATTATTGAAAATTTGTATAAAGAATAAAGAAAAAAAAAAAAAAAAATCCAATGACTTTTTTAAAAATAAAAATAAAAAAATTAGAAACGCCATGCAAATGACTTCTTTGTGAATCTATATCATCCAAGAATGATAATCACTTTAGAGAACATTCATTACTGACGATTCTTTAGTTACGCTAAAAATATAGTCAGAATTTTTCATTCAGAGGAAAGGGCTTTAAAGGTAATGATTGTATACCTGATTTGTATATTAATTAATATTAGTTGCGGTACACTCGCATGTGTGATTTATAAGGCATCTTATCTCCCTTTAAAACAGTTTATTTGCGAATTTATGCGCGATTTTATACGACACGAATCCATACTATAATCAAGAACTGTACATACAAATAAAATATTACAAAAATTACAAGCATAATATGTACCCAATTATCTCTATTTATACTTTTATTTAATATATATACTCAAGTTTTCTCGCTGGTTTCATATAGTTGACACAACCAGATTGTTACATAAGACATTACTTCCAATTTGAAAAAAAAAGGGTAGAAAAGTAGATCATTATTTAACATAGTACCTTAATTGATATATATTTATACAGCAGCTGGTAATATCTTAACACTAACAGTTGACGCTCTTCACGGGATTCGAGGTGTCCGTTTCACAAAATAAAATATAACAATTGTTATTTTCACAACAATATTGAGGAAACAGCCATGAAAAGCAACTGTTTTCATTTTTACTTCTAAGTGGAGAAGATTTTCAGTAAGACTAAAAAAATAGATCAAGGTTGAAAACGCAAATATGCAAGAAAACCCTCTACACATAAAAGAAGTAATCAGACAATGAAGTTCTACTATATTGGCAAACGATTATTACTCACAGAAAAACAGTGGATTCAATTTTTCTTTCTCCTTTACTGTAAAGTATATTATGTACGATTTTGAGATTCAGTTGGATTAATAATAAATGAATTATTCGTAATAAACTTTAAAACCTCTAATTTTCAGTACATTCGATCAATTATTTCAATAAAAACATTGTTCACATCAGATGATGTTTGACACTTCATTTCCCTCGAGATGTCTGTAAGAAAATAAGTATTTTCCTGCCTTCAATTAAGCTATAAGTAGCCAAATGTGGTGATACGATCGAATAATGCGCTTCAAAATAACATATATATTAAGTGACACAAAATTATATAATTAAAACAATTATTTTTCATTGCAACAATACAAAAAAAGAAAGCTTTTCTTTCCTGAGAATAAAACAGTTTCCATAAAAACCGAAAACAAAAACCTTAAATATAAAAAAAATTTCATAGCAAAAAAAAAAAAAAAAAGAATTAAAAGCAATTATCCGGACAAGTTAATCACCTAGAGCTACCATTTCCCATACCTGCCCCACTTACACACAGAGAAACACAGTTACAGACAAAGTGTGCGGTACAGCTCACAATCAAAACAGCGGGGTATCACTTCATTTCACTTCTCCCGTCATGGTCTGCAGACGACAAAGAATAGCAGTCGATAAGCTAATTCCAAGAGCTTTAGAACAAGAAAGAAGATATAATTACTGCTAGAACACAATCGGGTTTTATGTAGGAAAAAGGTGCAATCTTAGTTCGCGGTATGTGCTAAAGGGAAGGGATACAATGTCTAGGAAAATAAATAAGCAAAAAATAAAGAATGATTTCTTTCTTTATCGACTGTGAGAAAATGTCGCCGTGCTGTTGTACGAAATGAGTTATCTGAAAGATGATTGGTAGATTTCGTGGAGAGAACGAAATTAATCGTTCCAAGAGCGATTTCAGTTAGTAGTGTACAAGCAGATACAGGTATTTAGTAGATATGTATCTTGCAGCTTTTATTTGGGATGTGAACACGTCAGAGTACCATGCTTATACGATTTCTAAATGCACTGCAGCCACAAAACAGGACTGTAAGCGAAAGAAAATAAGAAGTCTTTTTCTTTCTGTTTAATTAAGTTACTATTATGTAAGAGAAGTGGGGAGAGCTACTGTAGACTTTTTCTCTTTCTCTCAACAACGATCGGATAACAAGAACGAATAAAAACTAAAAAGAAAGATTTTCACTTCTATTACTCGCACATATATGGAAATAGTGAAAGTAAAGGCATTGAAGTTAAGAATCCATATGCCTATGTCCTATTTACTAGTTGTTGAAAATATATTAATAAAATGCAACTTGAAGTCATTTAAAAGTAAACGAAGTTTTTAAGAATTAAAGAGTTAAATTTAAAATAATTAAGAGCCAAATGTTCAAAGATTGGGCCTGGAAAGCAACAAGAGAGCTGAGTTGCTCGCTGGATGAGAAAGTTAGAACTTGCGTTCAGATTAACAGAGCGGCAAATAGCCGGAGAAAGTAACTTCAGCGAATAATCTAATAAAAGGTAGATGAATTCAATTTTAGGCATTTTAAAATTCCAAACACATGATTCCCATAATGCGGAAATTTAAATTGTTAAGCTATTAACTCGTATCATTTTAGAGCAATTTATATATGTAAAATAATAAGTGTCCTATATATATATATATATATATATATATATATATATATATAAAAGTTCATACTATATATATGTGCGTGTGTGTCAGTGTCCGATATGTGTACAAAAGTTACAAGAAAATGCTAAGTAATTTTAAAATAAACGCAAAACACACACACACACAGAGAGAGAGAGAGAGAGAGAGCAATGTCTTATTCAGAATACATCGAATTATCATGATTACTAAGATAATGAAAAGCATATTTTGTTTAAGTTATTTTCGCTCAATATTAAGTAATATGAACCAAATTCGGAATACTTTCTCAAATTAAAAAAAAAAAAAAAAAAAAAAACTGCTCCAACATTTATATTATACTCAACGATTTCACTCTCACACAAGCAAGGAAAAAATTTGTTATACTACTCATTTCAAATAAACCCATTTTTTTTTCAGATAAAATAGTACCGTATTAAAGCTTCTGCTCTGTAACGCTAAAAAAGTGTTTAAAAATACATATTAAAGAAACTATATTAATACTGAGAGAATATGGCTAAATTTTCAGAGAGCAGTATGATCAAAATACTATATAAATATTAGAAATAATTTTCTATTTGAAAATAATAATAATAATAATAATAATTTCAAAAGTTTTGGTCCACCTTTTTTGACACTGAGTAACAAAAGGCCTGAAAATGAATGAGGAAAAAAATAATGTATACGATATTAGCACCGTAATAGCGTCTGCAGGAAATTGCATAATCACTAGTAATTAAGAAAGAAATCAGATCTTGGCCACTTTCCATTCACATCGTGGTAATAACCAAAGAAAAAAATAATTAAAATGTCGCTTTTACCTGGTAAGAAAAAACTGAGTCAGCATTTTTTGATTTTTTTCTGCATGCACTCCTTTTTTCTTTAGGATTTAGTACAAATGCAAGTATAGGTTAGGGAAGTTGGAAGTGTATACCTACAGGCAGAGAGCCAAAAAGAACGACTTTTCCAAAAACTACAGAAAACACAGCAGGAACTGAACTGATAGCGTAATCATAATACGCTAATAATAAATTATGTGCGAAAACGAGATAATACAAATGACGAAATAAGCGATTTCGTAAAAATAAGTAAAAAAAAAAAAATAGCATAAAACGTAAAGGTTTAAACACATTTACGCAGATTGGACGGATACAAATATTCGTTCCACGCATATACTGTCTTTGACTCTTTCGTAAGAGTAATTTTAAGGTTATAATTTGAATTAAAGAAATAAAATATTTTTGTTCATTTCAAAGTAAGTGGAATTTTTTTCAAATCACCATCAAGAATAACGAGTAGAAAAGAAATAAATTATTTTAATTAATTGGTTTCAGAATATTTTTTATAAAATTAATCATCTTGATGAAACGCAGAATACATATTTTATTATGTTTATAAATTGTTTATATAGCAATAAGAAAATAATTTTAACAAGTATCACGATCATACGTTTGTTTCTAATATTCCCACAGAAATAGTACTAAAGCAATGAAATGGGGAAAAAACCCACGGTATTAAATAAACATTTAAAGCAGAAAAAAAACATTGGTGCAACCAAACACAGTAGATAATACCTTTGTTGCTCTACATTCCGTAAATAATAACCAATCCATCAAACAAACAAAACTCAGAAAGATTCACATATCAAATTAATTACAGTCCATTAAGAATTTTAAGAAGAAAACTTATATAAAATTTAGATAAAATTTTATAATAACGGATCCTAGAACAAAATGCACGATTTAAATACATCTAATATATTTAATTAAATATTTTTTAAAGTACAAAATAATCTTACCGCCATTAATCTTAAATTCGTGATATGGATTAGAAAAACCACTAAATTTAATCTTCAAGATTCACAAAATTATAACTAGTAAAATTAAGATAAATTTAATGTGAAGCAAATAAGAATTTTGACGTCAAATATTTCAGACGAAAAATTTTAATTCTGAAATGTTTTTTCGTAATACAATTACCAGTTTCACATGTATTCTTTCGACTGCCTCGAAATAGAATTTCGATAGTATCATATGAAATGCTTCAAATAGTTCAGAATTTCATTAAATAAGTAACTTTAGAACTAGGTAAGAACTACGAAGTAGAAAGTCAGCAAACTGAATTGGAAATAAAAAATAAATAACACAATTACATTTAATTTAAATAAATTACATTGCACAATAACATATTTCATATGGCTTAAAATTTTATCCTAACAGAACTTTTAAAAGTTTGACATAATTTTATATCAATATACTAGGTTGACTGGAAAGTTCGTCAGTTTATGAAGTGAAAGGAAATAATACATTTTTTATACATATAATTTGTGTTGATATTGTCAGCAAATGGCTGATTTAAATGAGACACTCGAAGAAAAGCGGCCATCGATATTCAATAGGAAGCTTAGAATCATGACAGGACCATGACAATGCCAAATTACATACTGCTTTGGCGACTTCAGAGAATAGCGTGTATCTAGGAAATCCTATCGCATCTACCATACTCTCTAGACTTAGTATCCTTCGGTTACCATCCGTTCCCCCCCCCCCCTGAAAAATTGATTGAAATAAAAAAAAAAAATCCAAAAATCAAGTAGATGTCAATCAGACCCATTTCCCGAGTTCTTAGCCGCAAAATACAAGGTAATTTTCAAAAATGGTTTTACAAATTACCATCATGCTGGTAAGAGTTCATAAATAATGGCGGAAATTGTGTAATTATTAAATATAATAAATGTTATTGAAGGTATGAAAATTGTATTACTTTCTTTTACTGCTCAAAGAGACAGAACTTTCCGGTACACCCTACTATGATAATGCAATATTAATAATTTTAATAAAAATTAAATTCTTTACGAATGAATATAATTTTAAATATTTGCAGTAAGATTAAAACATAGTTTTTCTTCTTTCAAATTAACCCACATATTAATAACGATATCCTTTTGAAAACAAAAGCATTTAAATATTTTTAAAAAGGGTTAGATTCTCTATAATTATTTTGCGCGCAGCATCTCGATCAGGTTTACATTTAACGGTCAATGTTTCCAATGGAATCCAGGATATGCCTTCAGTATAAAATAACTGATGGAGAAAAAAATCTATGGGCGTGGTAATAAAAATAACGATTTCTTTTAATAATAACAATATAGAAAGTTTCAGTAACCGGATTTCAGTTTTGACAATTCCATGTTTTCTTACCTATACTTGAAAAAAATATGAAAAAAGGTGTTTTATTCTTACACTCTCACGGTAAGATAAACATAACCACAACAGTGGAAAACGCTATAAATCTTTTCTGCTTTCTAGTCTATATACGAATACATCTGTCTCCCCAAAGTTTATTTAAGAATCTCATTTTTAAAAAATATTCTTTTTTATAGGAAATCACGGTGTACATCCTCATAAGCAGATGTTATGTAACTAGGCTCCCTTTTTACTCTCTCAGCTCTCATTCGTTAAACTTTGACTCACTGTTTACTGTTAACTTCGGTTGAGAAACTTATAAGAAATTCGTCTCTGTGTAGGCCAACACAGACAGGAGTTGTGATACATTTCTCTGTACAGGAAGTTAAGAGTTCTTTGAGATTTAAACTGTTTAGAGGTTGTTGTTACAGCCAGTTTTCAAAACAGGCTCTATTTTTCTTCTCAGAGTTTTATATTTTAAGCAAGGAAAAGAAATGATATATTTAAGAAACCCTGAAAGAAATACCATTTATCACGTGTTTTTAAAAGAACGCTAAGTTAAAATTAGAATAAAATTTTGAATAATTCATCCACTGTTAATGCAGTTTTAATAATTCAATTACAGTATCCTTTTTCAAAAAGAAAACTACACAGATAAAGGTGAATAGTCATATTTCCCAGGCAGATATAGCAGCTCTTTTTTTTATTTCTTACACTTTATTTAAGAATTCCATAATCAACAATATATGTTTAATTCGAAAGTTTTTATAAATGAACACCGAAAAATTAGCGCGATTCTCAAAATAGATACAAGGATTTATGGTAGTAATAAAAAATACAATAAAAAAAGGATTTTATTAAGATCTTAAATCTTTTCATATATAATATTTAGAATGATTATTTATATGCTAAAATAAATGATTTGATTAAATTCAAAAAAATTTCCAACTATAGGAGCGAAAATGTGTAATTTTTATTTAAACACGCTGCTTTTTTAGAGTTGCAGGTTAAAAAAATAACCATAAAATGAATGCATTTTTATGGTCACTATGATAAATAATTGATATCGATAATGTATATATATATATATATATAATGCAATTTCAAGTAATGGAATAATATCCTGAATTATTTTTCCTATTTAAAGCATTATTAAACTGAGAATCACAAAACAATTTTGAATGTGTGTGAAAAATGTTTTACCTCTGAAATAAACTTGCAATAATAAATTGTCCCATTTAAAAAAAAATTTTCGGATTAAAAAAAAAGAGACCAACACATTTTAAATTTGATAATAAAATAGAACACTAAGTTGTTCTAAACTATGTCGAATCTGCTTTAAAACCGCAAACGATTATGATATGACTACATCTTTAAACAAGAATCAATAAACAAACATTAAATAAAATCTAAGTCTTCAGAATATATTTTCTTTAATAGTAATAGATTAAACCTTGTTTAGTCTACATTGTAGATAAGTTACTCTTAATTCAGCAACAGTTTTAAGAATTTAAAAAAAAAAGAATATAATTTTATCTTGGTTGAAACAGATTGACCTTGATTCACGAGGTTGTTTCACGTGATCTAATCTGGTTAATGAGTTCAAATAGGGTTTCACACAGATTTTTATCGGTACCTTTTTGAATACAGGGCATTAATTTTTTAGAACGAGAATTCTCTTTTTTTAAAACTTTAGTTAATTGTTTAAATTATTGAAAATAGATCAAATGGTGTTTTGAGCTACTAAGTGATTTTTTTTTTTTTTTCCATCTTCCTTTTTTTCATGAAGAGGAATTTTTTTAATAAAATTTTTATGAATTCACTTCATCTATTAAATTTTCAAAAATTAACAAAACAATTATTTTTTTGAGTCCATAATTTTTTTAAATATCTGATACAGTTGTTTTTGAATTAAATCTTGAAAAAAAGTAGGTAGATCAATAGAATTTTAAAAATAATCAATTAGTTATCAAATTTTTTGCTAACTAGTATTCAAGTAATTTGTAAAGGAAAAAAAATTCATAAAGATACGTACAGCAAAAACAATTTTTTTAAAATAAGCAGATAATTACAATTATATATATATATATATATTCCATTTAAGAATACAATAAATATAGATACATATACATTTTTTTTTCTTTTGAAATATTTGCTACTTCGAAAGAATGTAAACACTCTCATTTTTTTCTCGCAACCGAATTTCATTATTACAAAGTAAAATGTTCTAAAATAATTACAAATGTGATTGGCCAGTTTATGATGGAACAGAATCAGGACATAAAATCATTTGAAAGGAAAATGTTCTAAAAATTTTCAACTCAGATTTTAAAGAAGATTTTAATTTTGATGATTGGTGTTGATAAGTCATTTAGAATTTTGACGATGCATAAAAGAAATAAGAAACATACCTTTAAAATTTACAATCCACATATTTAATTTATTTTGCATATTAAACAGTCGAGGGGTCTTTTTTTTTTAAAAAAAAAAAAATCAAAATCATAGTGTTCATAAAGTACTAGCTGTTTAAATAAAAAAAATATTGAGTTTTATGAGAAGAGAAAAATTGAAAACGGCACTACACAAAATAAAATTATGATTTTAAATGAAAACCATCATGCATCGCAAGTCCTTTATATGGACAATTATATTATTTAAATTTAACTAAATTTTAATCACAATACAATCCCGATGATACGAATTTAGTTTATTGACCGGTTAGAAGCTTATAATTGTTTTTTCGTTAAGATTAACTAGATCAAAGAATAAAAAAAACATTAAGAGTGATTTTATACGAACAGCATAGCAAAATTCTATATTTTAAGCGTTCAATTATTATTTATATTAATTGCTTTACAAACAAGTAATTGTATCAAAGTCTCCGAGAATTTTCTGAAGATATTTGTTAAAATGATATTCTTTGAAATTCTTAAAATTGCTCTGTTTACGCTAATTAATAGAATAAATCGAAACACAAAACTGTTAGGAAAAATGAAACAACGTTGGCACAAGCTCGTCTCATCGAGAAGTATAAATAACTTAAAGAACTTTCACATTTTTATTATACATTGTTCGGTGGAGAATAATACCAGAAAGCGGATGAAGAACACATGGCAGAAAATACAACAAATGCCAAGAGAATGCTTCTTTTGTTTATCTTGTTCTGTTTATAGAATGTCGACTTTGGTCGGGCAGAATTTCGTATCAACCCTTTCGTTTCTTACATGGCGATAGGTAAAAGTACGTCGCCAAGCCTGTACTAGATAAAGTTATGCAACAATATTTAATGATAAAAAAAGTAAAAATTTTGTATTTAAACACTACAGATTTTACTTAGGTATTATGTTGTTTTTACTACGCGCGGTTAAATGTGAACTATTTAATATCATCGAATATTTTAAAAAATTGTAGAAAAAGGCTTAAATCTTTTTCGTTCAGAACAACAAAACACTTAAAAATTGCACGTCAAGTCCACCGATCCCCCCCCCCACAATAAAAATACGTTATGAAAAAAATACAGAATTAAAGCTGTATAAAATTTATATACAAACACAAAATGCAATAAAATCAATTTAAAAGTAAAAAGGAACAGTATGAGCAATTTTTCAAAAAAAAAATGTATAACAGAAAATGTGCACATATTTTTCTAGTCTTATTTCATTATTTAAAACAATATTTTCAAAAAAATGTTTATCAAAAGAATTTCAGAAAAAACTATTTTTAAAACAAATTTTCAGATCAAAAGCACACATAAAACGAATTATTCTCATTGTTTTCACGATTCTATACATAAAGATAAAAAAAAATGTTACACACATAAAACGCTTTCTCTCACTAAAAACGTAACAGTGGTGAATAAAAATAACATTCATTTGTTTTTAAAATAAATAAGTAAAACTTACAATATTCACTAAATTTCACGCAGAACTTAATGAATAAACTTTTTTAGAATTAAGAAATAAAAAAAAAAAAGATAAATGCTTAATAATAAAATTGAACAAGACAGAATGAATAGAAAGCAATTGAGAGACTAACCTCTGGAAACGCTTATCTGATTTCAATTCCATTAGCACACAATCCATCATGTTTTTATTCTCTGGAAGCACAGAAACACCGCCGAAAACCATTTTTAAATACTAAGTATATTTCAGCTCTCAGTAATTCAAAAATGCTAATGAATCAAACGCCATAAAACGGATTTATTTCACGACAAATTAATCGTGAAGAAAAAATTGTTCTCATTTCATGAAAAGATAGATAATTTCATTCAGAAAGAAATTACGAAAAAATGCATTTTTAATTCCAGGTGAAAGTGCCATTCTTGAAACTTTAAAATACTTGTCTTCTGAAGAATTAAAAAAAAAAAAAAAATAACACCAAACGATAAAGAAATCCTCTTTTAATCATTTCATTCGAATGAGAGAATATTCTTTTTCGTAACGGTTTTTCGCTTCTTTTAGGAGAATTGAATTCTTAGATCAGAAATTAAGCAAATCCTCAGGCAACACAGTGGGAGGGGAAAAAATCCAATTAGTGAACTTTTAATTACAAAATTAATTTCATTACCGCGCTCGGGAAGAAATGCGCTGAGAGGTTACAGTGAGGCCTAACACAAGCGCAGTGTTTGAAAGCTAATTCCATTTTCTCATTATTCCCGCTTCTCGGTTTGATTAATTTTCCAATTCTTTTCCCCCTTCTTTTCCTTCCGTCCAAATGGAAAGACTTTGCTTGCAGGAAAAATGTACTTTAATAATTTAAATGCACATAAGCAGAAGATTCGTTTTCCCTTCTTAATACAGATAGAATATTCAACTGAAATGTTCTTTCGAATTATTACTTTATTTCGGAAAAGATTCACAATTCATTCTCTTTCGATAAGAGAAATTTCTTCAGATACGAATATAAATTTTAAGAATAAATCGAATCATGAAACAACTCAACGAAAATTCTTAAAACACACTTAATGAATGTCTTCTTTGACAGTTGTAAATTCTTATTGTTGAAGATAAGAATTCCAACTAGACGGATTTTAAAATTTTACTGAAAGATGAAAAGAACAAGGAATACAAACTGTTTCCCAAATTTCAAAATGAATATCAAAAGTAAGTTTAAGCAGATACACATCCATTTCTCTTAACACGATGTAACCAAATTTTCCTTGAATTCAAAGTATTCATCATTACGATTTCTCATAGATTCTTTTCTATGAATTAGTCTAAAAGGATACATTTTCTTTCGAAGCTTACATTCAAAACTAAAGCAATTCTTTTGGACGCCTTCTCAATAAAGTAATTCTTATGATAAACTATTCTAAAATTCCAATTTTTTTTATTATCGTCAGACGATTTTTTAATAGACACATGACTTCTATTTTCCAGGAACTTAGGAATTTTTAACTCCACATTTATTTCGTCGGCAAAACAACTTTTTTCATTCGAGACGTTTTTCGGACGGATTGAGCCAATTCAGTTTGAAGAAAATTCTGGATAAGAGGATAAAATATTCCTGTTGGAAAAAAAGATTCCGTTCTCTATGACCGGGAAGAAGTAAATCCGGAGAGTGAGAAAAAGATCCGATCCTCCGATAAGCGTAAAAGTGAGGATTGAAGAGTAGCGCCACTGCCACACTTGGAGTGGCTGAAAACTTTCTCTCTCAAGGGTTATTTCAAGAAAAAGCGCCAATCAATCATTTGGCTACTAACTCAGAGTGCCAAAAAACGTGGGAAGAACAAATTCGTCCAGTGGTCGAAGAGCTGGTTTTCTTGTTACACAAATGAAAACAATGGAGAAACAAAGTAACGTTGAAACAAATAAGTTATTTTAGTTTTAGTCGAAAATTTGCTTCATATAAATCAAACAACATTTGTTTTTGATTACAAATAAATTTTAAATTAATACAATCCTTATTTTTACTAAATAACGGATTACATTTTAAAATATATTTTTAAAAAAAAGTATTTTTTCCTAGGTCAATCCTTCTATTTTTTTAAACATGCATGTTGTGTTTCGTATTAATAGTAGAAATAGCTCAGATTTGTGAATAAATATTTTTTTCATTTCTCCAAAACGGGCAAGTTTAGATGAAATAAATTTCCGTTGGAAAAAAAAAATCTTTTGATTTATCATTGCAATAAAGAGATAAATAAAGCTATCTGCAATTACAATAAATGAGAAAAAGAAAAAAAAAACTATCATCAAATACATCTGTACACACTTCATTATCATGAGTGGGGTTTTTTAAAGCTTTCTATTCTTTTTTTTTTTCACTCTGTTCAATTATTTCAGTTAAAGATTAGTAAATTCTAACAAGTTTCTCCATATACAACTTTTCTCCCTTCCATTCATAATTGAATAGAAGGAAAATGGAATGAAATGCTTAAAAAAAAAAGAATCATGCGTGGAGAGTATTACATTCGTATTCAATTATATGTCAATCAAAGTTTCAAGATGTAAAGAGGAAAGATCTACTCGTATCTGTCTGTGAAATAAAGAATAAACTGCCATATTTTAGACCGAAATTAATTTTTGGCTGTAAAATGGAAACAATTCCATAACCCCACATTTTTTTCGCGTTGGCTAAGATATTCTAAATGCTGATGGATACAGGGGATGGGAAATTTGTGGAATTTACAATCTAATATTAGTCTTAATTTGTAATGCAATTATATTAAATTTCGAACGTACATCTCGAGAACTATTTCAAAATCTGAACAAAATTTCAGATGATGCAGTAATCTAATGAACATGAAACTTGTTTCCAAAAAGTGCATAATTTACTATGGACATCGAAATAAATTTAGTTTTGTTGTAATGCAGTAAAAATTCTTCAAGCGGTTGCAACATGTAATCTTGGTTGCCTCAATGATTTTTGACATAATTCTCACATTTTTTTGAATAAAATGGTGAGAAAAAATCAACACAAATTCTGAACTTCAATTGTCCAACTTTTAAAATTTAGAAGAAAGAAAGCCGTGAAAATGTTTTATGTGTGACAAGGCACCTTGAAATATCTAAGTATTATTTGATCGACAAGCATCACAAACAAAGCAAGATTTTTCCATAGGGCTGTATTTGAAATATGCAATAGAAATTTCATTGTGTATATAAGTAGAATGTTTTATTATTCCTGGTCACTTTTCAGAACCGACTAACAATTTTATTTTAGTAGGCAAAGAAAAGATAATATTTACTAACATACTCTAATAATATGAGTAAATTTTAATGAAACAAAGTCTAGAAACTAAGGTAAACTTCGCCTATTATCAAAGTCAGGGCCATCCCGAGAAGGTTTTAAATGGTGCAAATACATAAGGTCTCGCGCTATCCACTGATTTCATAAAATCAAAATGGTTCCATTTTCTTTTTGGTTACAATCTGAATGTACATTGTGACCTTGTAAGCTGATTGATGGATTGGGTTTATTAACGTCGCAGTAGAAAGCAATACGAGGGCTATGGGTGACGGACCTCGTAATTTTGAGCCTCCATCAAGAGACGAGGATGACACCCGACCTGGCATCTCCTTCTCCTAACTTTCACACCATGTCAATGGGATGGCTATAACGGGTATTTAATGGCATCAAAACTCGAACCCTGAATCGGCGAAAACTGCCACCTTGCGACCACCTTGTAAGCTGATATTAATTGCTTTGATTTACTTAATAAAATCAAAGTTGTGTTTTCCAGGGTCACAATATTATAATATTTGAATTGGATTCAAATTTTGTTACTGCTCTAAACACTTTATTTATCTAACCACAAACCTTCGCATCCACAGGAAGATCTCTCTCAAGATTAAAAAAATCTCCAAAAATTACTTGAGACTAATTATTCTAACATTAGCCCAGAACTGTTTGGCTTAACAACATTTTACCTAATGAATCCGAATCAACCAAAAAAAAAAAAAAAAAAAAAAAAACAGTAGCACAGAAAAATATATGGCTCTGTGAGCGTTAAAGAATTCAGAATCTAAAATGTCCCCAGTTAGGGATATGCTTTTAAATATAAAGCAAATGCATTCTTCTAGATTCAAAACCGATAATTAACTGATGTTTACATTTAATAAATTTAACATTGAACAAGTTTTCGAAACGTGTATCAAATTTGAATTTTCAATTAGATAAATAATCCTAGTCTTTCTTCAGCTGCAGTTAAATTTCTTAAACTCATTATAAATGAAAAACTTCATTCCCCTAATGTTCAAAGCTCGAACAGTCACAATATTTTTGGAGGTGTATTAAATAATGTTAGTTATTCAGTTTTCAAAAATTAAGTGATTTTTTTTCTCATAAAAAATTGACAAAATAATTTACTGAAATACAAGTTCATTGCCATTTTTTTTTGTCCTTAAATTATACGTATTATGACAGGATCTTCATATAAATCATTCACTTTAAATTTATTATTCATTTAATTCAAAGTGATTGGGAATTTATGGTGCAAGAGCCAAATCTGGCTCTTACGCCAAACACTATTCACTTCAAAACATCGTGCTGTCATATCAATTCGAAAACGGAATAATTAAAAACATTTTACGCCCCTGTAAATAACTTACATGTTCGAATTTCAGACAGTGGTCTAAGCATTCAGAAAACCTTGAATCAAGGGTGTAACCAGTAATATATTTGGGGAGTATCCGAGTTCAGTTCATAATTACTGTTAGTCTAATTAGTTCAAATTATATTTAACTTAACCATACATGTATTTAACTATTAATTTATTTAGCTAACTTATTTAATTGAATTCCATACATTTAATTTATTAAGAATATTTAAAATAAGTTCATTGTATCAATTGATTTAAAATATTATTACATAGACTATGTAAAATATGTTCCATTTACACAGTAATTTCTATACATAATTTAATCGTACAAAATGTTCTATAACTGTATGAACACTCGCGTTCGTTTTATTACATAAAGATCCAAGTAGAAATGAAAACTAATTTGTTTTCTAAAAGAATGGAAGAGATTTTCTTTTAATTCTGTTAAGAAAAAGAAAAAAAGCTAATGGAAAGAGATAAAATAAAAATAAAATATTCCATTTTTTTCCCATCATGACTTCTATGAAACTTCGAGACTTATTCTGCAGATAAACTACCTTTATGCAAGAGAGGGAGGTTTGAAAAATGAGTTAATTATTTTAAGCATAATGCAATTAATAATAATGTACAACAGAATTTCCAAAATTGGCCGGATCCGCAGGAATTGTCCTGAATTCAAGTATCAAACTTTTAATAAAGCCAAGTATTATTCAAAAGCGAAATCAATGTTCCTTGGTAATAAGGCATTTATCGAAAACATTTTTTTTTTTTTTTTTGCAAAGAATCTCTGGAAATGAACACATTCCAATAAAAGCCATACAGCAAATATATCCTAAAATTTAAAACAATGTTGCAAATATCATTAAATGCTTTATGAAACTTATTTGCACTCCAAGTTTTATGAAATCCTCTTCTCAATATGGGTTTTGTGGCAAACAACAGTATTAAAACTCTTTCTTTAAAACTAAGCAACATCGTTTAGCCAAATTCTGAATTTCCTTTTTTAAAAAAGGGAACTCACTCTCTCTCTTTCTCTCCTCGAGTTCTGTAATTATTTGAACGCTGCAGCGAACAATATAAACTACTAAATATACTTTTAATTTTATTAAACCTTCGTATAAACATTCTAGCTACTCGAACAGAAACTATTTCTATTTTAAATAGAGATTGTCTTTTAATTCTGTTAAGAAAAAGAAAAAAAAGCTAAAATTACACAGGAAATAACTGTTAAACGTGGAACAAAGAGAAAACAGACAGGAAAGTTCTTAGAGAACAGTGAATGCAATATTTTAAATAGCTAACTCCGGACCGGAACCGTTGAGGACACGCAAGGTGGAAAAATCGATTAAGTAAATGAAAAGGAAATCCAGCAGCTCAACAGAAGCAGTAAATTAAAATTAAATGACTTCCAGAAAGATTAACATGGTTTTAAAAAGAAGAGATATATTTAATAAATCTATCTTTCGGCAAGATTATATGTAACAAATTTTTGACTGTTTCGATTTCTTTAATTTAAAAATAATGACTTAATATTGATTTCAATATTTATTTCAACATATAAATTAAGATAATTTTGACAAAAAGGGAAAAAAGGTTTCAGTTGGATTTGATTTCTGGAGGAATGGACGGAATTTTTTCCCCCAGTGTCTCTAAGTGACGGTGGTAGCCTAGTGATCGTGGTCGGCAATTCTCGTTCGAGCCCTGATTCCATTTTAAGTTCCGCCGTGTGACTGAGGCTGATGCTCGTTAAATCAGCCGAGGCTCCAAATCCTCCCGTTGGCGTGGTGCGGAAGTTAGAAGAGAGAGAGGGGTCGATTCAGGTGTCGTCCTCGTCACTTGACCGAGGTTCAAAATTACGAGGTCCGTCGCCAACAGTCCTTGTGTTGCTTCCAATGCGATTTTAATTAAATCAATCTATCAGTATCTCTGGAATCCAAAATTAAACTAACAAAAAAGTTCAAATATAACATAGTCTGAATTTTTAGTATCAATTTGTAAAAAAATTTTAAGCTTACCATATGCTTTGTATTATATTACAATATAATCGTAAATACTGCATATTATCTTCTAGTATATATACATATATATTTGTAAATTTCAAATTGAAGCATTATTAAATCTTCATACTTCGAAATCAGTGAAGCAAAGAGGAGGAAAATTCTTAGAGAACAATAAAACGCAATGTTTTAAACAGTTAACTCTGGATCGGAAGTATTTGGGATTAAGAATAAAAGCAAAATAATCGTATCTGGGATTAAAAATAAAAATTAAAATTAAGTCAAAAATAATTTAATAAAATTGAATTTCATGACATTATATAACATTTCAAATCTGATTTTATGCTGGAAATATTTAGACCGGATAAGGCATACATTTGAACGATAAGAAAAGGGGGGGAAAACAGGATGTAAAATTATTTTAAAAATTCCTGGTTCTATCGCTTTTGAGCGCATTAAATTTTTTGAAAATTAATATATCAAAAGAAACTAACGTACATTTATAACATATATACGTCACACGAATTAAAAATTATCTGATGAAGCTTCATCTTAATATATGTTTTACTCCCATGTAACACTAAGAACATTTTCGGAAAATTAAAAAGTTCCTATAGTATCTGTGTGCTAAATTTTATTTCAAGTATTCTCAATGAATCTTCAGAACTCAACATTTGTAAGGCAGATCTTCAAAAACACATATGTCGTGCATTACTTGTGTAGATTTGGTACGATTAGCAGGAATAAAAAGTATTTATTTTAATAGTAAAGGAATTGCACGCAGAACAGAAATAACCTACATAATAGTTAAAAGGAAGCTTGAGTGTTTCAAAATGGAAAGGAAATATTGGTAGTAATGACTATAAAGGTTGTTTGCATGTTTTTTGCTAGTCACGAAAACGTGAAGTGTTGAAATCTGTTTCGCAACATGAAATTGTACTAAAATGTGTTACATTCGACATATTTCGATTATTATTATTTTCCTCATACGATTCTATTGTATTATATCAACATTATGATTACATGAAGAAAAAAAGAATATTAATAATCAATGAAAAATATATTTATACCCAATACACAATAAGAAATAACGGATTAAGCCTATGGAGTTTCTATTTTCCACTCCAAATCAAACTATTTTATCTATTTGAATGCAAAAAAGGAACATCCGAATAAGTAAAAAATAATGAAAGTTTCTGTGAAATTACATTTTCCCCGGATTTTTAAAAATATTTTTTAATGATCTCAAAATTTTCAAACGAATCATTAAAAAAAAAGACTAAAAATCAAAGGAAAAATATAATTCCACTTTGAATTCGTGAACATTGCGTTCACGAATTCAAAGTGGCTGGTAGGCGGAAGCCTTAAATATGATAATTAAAACACTAATACTCTGTGCTCTTGAAACAGTTTTTAACCAATTTAAAACTATTGTCTACTTGTACAATGTTAATGGTGAACACACCCACAGTATGAGTCAATTTAAGCGGTCAACACCCAATATATTACCACTGATGATGACTAATTTAAACTATTATTCAAAGCACGATTATCCATATTTAATATCTTTCATTCGAGTTCTATTTAAAACTGCCAAATATTTAATTTATGTACTTTTTGATATAATGTTGCACAATGCTTTATTTATATTAAATGTGCAAATCTATTTAAATGTTTTTAAATCTAAAAGATCTTAAAATATTAGTAATAAACATTAAACAGATTTTGAGTGAAATGTAACGCAATCCACGTTCTGAGAAAAACACATATAAATATGTTTTTCTTTGCGGCAAGGCACGTTCATGGACAATTTTAAAATGTAATTTTCGAAAGTTCTAATTATTAAATTCTGATAAATAAATATAACTGCGGATTCGGGAAAGCACCCCCTATTTTTTTTTGTACAAAAGCTTTCTTAAAAATGCAATGCTTATCAATTACCCTAAATACCACTTTCGACACACTTTTATTTAAATTCAGTAGATAAACTTAATAGAGATAAACATTGGCAACTTTCTCTGCATATACACGCAACATTAACATTAAAGATAGTAAATTACAGTTAAAAACTTGTTCATAAAATTAATAGTAATTTCTTCTTATTTTTATTTATTTTATTTATGTTAATTAAAAGAATGATGACGAGGACGACACCTGAGTCGATACTTCGTTCATACCAAACCACGTGATGACTTTGAGGTTCAACTGAATTTAGAGTGCAAAAGCCCATTGTAAAGCTGATCCTATCAGAGACCATTTTTAGTCACAAGTTGGATCATGATTCGAAAACACGACTCAATTCGTATTCCGCTTATGAAAGGTTTCTAACTGTTATAATTGAGCTGCTGTGACTCCCAAATTTTCAGTCAATTTTATGTGGATTAGTAGGTTTATATCGCATTTCGAGATGAATGATGCCTATAATATGCCCTAAAAATAAATAATTTAAGAATAATTGATTTATTGCTTGAGGAAATTTCTATACATGTATATTAAAGGATTGTAAAAAAAAAAAAAAAAAAAACTGATACAATTCATGTGTAACTAATATTAAAAATAACTGTAAAAATAATTTCAAATAAGAAACTTATTCAATAAAAAACATATGTACTGATTCTACTTCAGTTACTAAAAATAAATTGAAAAAATAAACCGATTTTAGATAAAGGAATATAATCTCTTAACTTTTAATTTATTCAGTTTTTTAAGTGTGCAGTTAAACGAAAGCTTAAATTTTGACTGGGTGAAAATTTTAAGCATACAATGAAGATTAAAAAAAAAAAAAAAAATGCATTTTTATGCAAATATATGCTATATAATACCAATGTTATTTACAGGATGAGTAGTTTTATTAACGTCGCACTAGAAGCAACACGAGGGTTATTTGTTATTTGCAGGAGAACATGAGTAGAAGTAGAATAAAACAAGCAAACACTTTTTTTTATTTTACACAACAGCGAACGACTGAAAACAAAATAGTACTTTGAATTCATCATACAAAGTAATTCGGAAAAATCGTCTCTTTTACGCATCAACTGCAACAAAAATACTCCTTAATTTACGCAGTACTTCTACAAAAATTGCGTGGATATTTGACACCAGAGTTAAGTTTCATGAATCATTCGATGTCACCATCATTTTTTACCTGAAAGGTTACAAAAACTTTTATGCGCATCAACCCACCCTCCCACCTTTTTTCATGACACACCCAACATCTCGTGCCAATTCGATAAATTAATTTTGGCAGTAGACCACT
This sequence comes from Nephila pilipes, assembly GCA_019974015.1. Lineage (NCBI taxonomy): Eukaryota > Metazoa > Arthropoda > Arachnida > Araneae > Nephilidae > Nephila > Nephila pilipes. Next base: position 402,388 of record BMAW01128110.1, on the reverse strand, counting down.
CCTGTACTCAGTGAACTTTCTTATACATCAGCATTAAAACAATCCATTAAAAAAAAATCACTTTGCGTCAATTCGCCAAAAAAGCGATCATATGCCACATCTGGTAAACCATACACCTCAAGTCTGGAAGACTCAGCAGACAGGACAGGCGAGGCTCTTGACTCTGCCGGTTGCCTGGTGGTTACTTTTCCGTCATGCCTCAAATAGACGCTCCGACTGTTGATCTGCACTGACACTGCTGATGTGTTAGATAGGGGCGACGTAAATATACTTCAAGCTCGAGACCACCGCTTTTACGGGAGAGTCACGAAATAAGAAAAAACAACCACCCTGGCACGAATGCTATTTATGACACGACTCCCTCCTGAACCACCGTTGGATGTGTGTCATCGAGGAGATGGGGATATAAATTCGTTAAATGGCGCTGCAGAAGCGATTTGGGGTGGATATTTCACTTAAATGCGGTGGCAGACGTCAGCGTTAATGATGGATTTTATTATTCTTTTCAGGCTCGGAATGTTTAAGTTAATGCTGGAGTTCTAAACACGAGGCGCGCTCTAAAATTAGGGAAGATATGCAGCGAAAACTCTGAAAGTTGTTAAGTTGGCAACGGTGTAATTGACTAATTTTCGAACGGCGAAACTCGCTGCGGTAGTTAATGTTCGAATAAAATCTATGTATCTCCACACGGTCTTAAGTTTTACAGATTTGATCCGTTTTATTAATGTAGTCCTAAAACAACATAAAGGGTTAGTGATGTGGAATATGAATGACTACACTGTGTGATGGATTTGCAAAGGAAAAGGGATAAAAGAATTTTTTTTTAGACGCGTGCAGTTTAGTTTGTACCAATATCTTCAAATAGGACACAAATTAAAAAATACTATTGTATGCAAACTTGATAAAAAGAATAAAATATTCAAAAATAAACAAGATTTTAGACAATTCTACACATTTATAATGGTTTGGTTTAAATAAATATCGCCCTAAGAGCTACTACAGGACAGACTATAGGAGCCCCATTAACTCTGAGCAATGATTTCCACCAAAAATAGCATCAATCGGGACAAAATCCTCACATTGGCATGACATGCATGCGCATGGGGTGCCTGATCATGTAACGTTTTTAATACTTGACCACGACTCAAACTGACTAAGTCATCACCAATAGCTCTTCTGCTACATCTACGTACAACGTTAATATAAGCAATCAATTAATCAATACACTAATCGAACTATATTTTAATTTTGATATCTATGTACATTTATTCGTATTTTACAAAAAAAAGCAGTCTAATTATTTTTTCAACGTAAACAAAACAGTTGTATACTATGTTCTACACAAACCTAATGTGGCTATGATAGCCGAAAGGTCATAGCATTGACTTCGTAGATGGACATGTTTAAGTCCAACCGCAGGCTCGAGCTATGATATCACTAAAGATTCGTCCTGTAGAAAAGCTGATGCATGTGAAATATATCTGGGATATAAGTCCTCCTGTTCATGTAACGTGAAAGCACAGAGTGGGATTCAGGCTACGGTCTCGACCGTCTCGTCAGAATTACGAGACGTATTGACTGTGGTCAACGGACCTTGTGTCGGATAGAAATAAGCAGCTGGTTAATGTTAAATAAATAAATCCTCAACAGTTAAAAAAATAAGGACAGACTTCATAACGGTAGAATAGTTTTATTTACATATGGGGGAGATATTTTTAACACAAACCCACTAACTTTGTATTTTTGTCCAGAAGATGAGTTAAAATTAAGTTTCACCAAAATATTGACAACATTTCTATAGAAGGCAGAAATTCTCCCAGGGAGGTTATCACAAATAAGAAAACAATATAAATATCTTACATAACGCGAGTACCTTTAGTTACATTTCTCGCATTAAATCAATCGCTTACTTATAATCTATATAAAAAAAAAAAAACAATTTAATAAGCTTCAAAAACATCAACAAACATTGTGAAACGCGTGCTCGTGTAATCTTCTAACGTTAACACTATCTTCTTGCTGCGAATTAAATAACATTTTTTTTTCTCTATAACTTTTTCTCCCTCTTTCAAATTCTCTCAAATGTTTACTTTCGCCTTCTTGAAACTGACCTGAGAGACCCAGAGGTCAGGATTGAATCTCGATGAAGCAAGAACGTTTGTATTGTAGTGTTAAACGTTTCTTAAGGCACTTAAAATCAGTCTCGGCTGAAAATCCTCTTAGGAATTCCCGTTTGTTTGGGTATGTTTTGAATTCTATTTCTGGCCACCTTACTAATCCACTTAAAATAACTAATATGTATGGTGTTTATAAATCCGATTCTGTGAACTTCTACGTCATGTCACCACAAAAATTCTAAGACCGTTTTAGATCAGGTCAGAACACAGGCTTTTAGCGAAAATTTCCCTTTAACTAACATCTGGGGTTCTTTCTGACTTAGTAAACATTAGAAGTGGAATGAAAAGATATAATCAAGTCGTATGAAAACGAGAGATAATTTAATAATAATAATACGGTTACGATGATAGGAAGGATTGATGTGCACAGAAGTCTTCGGGTATGAATAGTTAATTTGGCGAGATTAAGACCTTACGCTATTGGATGGTTTGAATATTAAAAGAAAGTGCTCGCATCGTAATCCAATAAGCGTATACTTTGAGATTAATAAACAATATTTTGGAAGATAATTGGTTATTTTAAGCACTTTGTCTACGACTTGAACGAAAGTTGAAATTTAGATCTTGTGATTAAACTTTAAAATGACAGACGTGACGGATAATAGGATTCCATCACAAGGATTTTTCCTATGTGTGGGTCGAGGCCTCACTTGAGGTGACTTAATTAAATGTGAGGGGGAGAGGACAACAACATGCATTAAAATTTGCGGCTACAGATACTTTTAGAATCGAACACATTTTTTTTTTTATAAATTTAAGAATTAAATTTTTAAAAAATTACGAGTATCATTCGTATAGCTTTTAATATGTTTGGCATACAAATTTGAAAATAGAGAAGGATCGCTAGGGTATTCCGGGGGCGCGTCACCCGTGTTCACCAAAGACAGTAAACCCCATGGAAAAGAAAAAGATCATTAGCGTACCTCGAATATAAATAAAATAAAACGCTATGTTCTATTCTATCGGAATTCATGAGAGAGCAACAGTTCCTAAATACGTGTATGCAACCATACCACTGCAGATGTTTTAGTTACATTATACAAAAAGTATATACACCCTTCTCTCCTAAAACAGTTCTAATATTCCGCCCCACCCTCTCCAACGAGCCTTTACCCTTTCAGTTTATGGTGGACTTACAAATTAAGAATTATGGTTCTTAGTCCCAGCGAGCGGTGGGGGGGGAAATGGCATTCCTGGACAATTTATGGGCGCTTTGATAATGGATTTTATTAGATGGAACGACATTCCTAGAGATTATTAAATCTATTTCCGGTAAGTAAGGGAAAATATTTCTGGTAACTTATGCTCTTGAGGTAATCAAGAATATCAAGATCACGGAGGAACTATAAGGGATTAATTCTGTTAATTGTCAGTTAACGACATCTGAAGGCAAACTTTCAGGAAATGGGATAAAATAGTATCTGTAAAAAAATCAGATATGAGATAAAGGTAATCTTCAAAATAAGTTAAGTATATGAGGACGCATCCTTATCTCTAAAACGTTACGTGTTTTACAAAGGCATCTAATGATTATTTTGTGCACCTACAAAAATAGAGAACACGACATGGTTTATCTTTTATAATCAAAAATAGAAGCTACCATAATATTTTGATTTAGATTTAGTAGTTTTATCCAAATATTTTGTCTTATATCGTGCATTATCTAAATGATTCAAATGTATCGTTATTCACCTTTTTGTTCCAGAGAAAATTAATTGGTGCAATTTCTAATAAGATGAACAACTCTTCTTCAATGTTCCAGTTAGGAATTTAACCTTACAAAAATTGACAAATAAATAACACGCATTTAATATAAACAATTAAATATCAGTTATCAATACATTAAGTTCAATACGATTTCGCTTTTGTCAAACATTTGTTTTTGATACTGGAGCAAAATGCTATCAGCGAAGCATGCAATTTTCAACCACGGTCAAGGGAGGAGGGGACTTTACCTGAGATGGTACCTTAACCTTTTTACATCCATACTACACCACATAAGAATCAGTCTTGTATAACGGGCAGCACGTGCAATTTCGGAACAAAACAAGTGGACAAATATAAGAGTTGTTCAATGGGTCGTACGAGGTCTGACTGAAAAAGATTGCCTCCATGAACATAACTTTCTTATTTGTTATTAGAATTACATATATTCTTATTTGTGGAAGTATACACAAAATTAGAACTATCTCAGATTTACGGTTAAAATTTTTTTTTCTCTCTCCTCTCGAAAAATTCAAAAATATTTTTAAGAATGAATAAAGGATCAAAAAAGCGTTATCTTAAAAAAGTATAAAATATATTCTGGGCTAAGACAATATATATATATATATATATTAAGTGTTAGTAGGTATCAATATTCAGTGGGCATAAAAGTAGATCAGTATGAGGATTTAAAATGTATTAAAATGGATATAATGCGAGATAAAGGGAATTGATGTATGTCGTTTTGAAGTTGAGACCTTCGAAGATGAATCATTCCTCGTAGAAAATATTCGGGGACAACCAAGTGGAGAAGGACACTTAAAAGAGTTTTTAGGAAGATCTAAATTTGTCAGTAGGGAAACAAGATAAGCATGAAATTAGACACAAAAAAAATGATGCTTTTTATAGAACATCCAAGGGTTTTCAGTGAACATATTAAAACTTTTGAGGAAGATATACCGTTAGAACCAAGAAATAGTTCTCTTTAAAGTAATTATGAACGCAAGAGAATTAAACAAGTAATGGCTTACAAATAAGGAAAGAATACACCAGTCAGTAATGCTGAAAAAAGGTAGGGGATAACTTGGTGAAAATATGATTGCCAAAATTAGATGCCCCGAGACAAATCTACAAGTGTTCGGCGTTGAGTGATTTTCGACCCCATGGTGAGTGCAAGATAAGTAGGCCTTGTGGTTGTCCGCAGATATTTCGAAAAATGATCCACTGGGTCCGAAGAAAAGTTGACTGATCGCTTTTTGTTGCGCCTTTACTAACCAGGCTAAGAAAGACGTCTCACTCAGGCTATGTTAGTAAGACGTTTTAACTTCTGGAGTTGTTGTTGAAAAAAATCGCTTCAAGAGCATAAAATGATTAATTACAATACATATGTGTATGTATGCTAGTTGAAACGCACAGTCTCTCATACATATGTGTATGTATGAGAGACTGTGCGTTTCAACTAGCACGACTCTCATGCAGTAATGATTATGGATTTTGAATTGCAGCATTCGATGATTGTATGAACTTTAAATTCGTGATATTACGGATTTATGTGTGCGTTAATTGTTTTCTGTTAAAAGGAAATATTTTGCACTCACTAGAGTATCTCAGAATAAAAATTTCGAATTACTTCGAAAGAACTAGCTGCGTAGACCTCTCATACACTTGAAAGTCGTTCAACCACGCAACAATATTACTACTTTCTCATCGTTTCTATATGTATGAAAATTCAGTTTCGATGCTTAACCTCTATTTAAGGGACATCTCTGTTGGCCCCGGTCCCTTTGAAGAGCATATGTATTTGCCTCTTATTAAGGGACGCCTCTATTTAAGGGACAAAAATTGTTTGGTCCACTGAGTGTCCCTTATTGGGAGGTACTACCGTATATAGTATATATTCAATTTTTGTGTATATTGTATACTGGAAAGCTTTGTTTTAGGGGACTAGCAACTGCATAAATCAATATGAAAGGAATAAAAAACGATGCTAAGCGATTATTTAGAACTTATGGCTTCAGTGGCAAAATGTATATAAATAATGCATATGAAAAAGAAGTCTCGTTTATATTCGCGCCTTCTCCGTATCTAAAAAGAAACGTAATACGTATTTTACCACTTGAAAAAGTGTACATGTCGAACCTAATAGATCTAACGCTCCTAAAGATTACACTACAGCATTTTCTCCAAGGCTATTTAAGCTCACTTCCAAAACCTACCCGCCACAATGTTCGCCCCAAACTTCCGAGTCAACAGCGATCCCGGAAATTGAAGCATCACTCATGGCGCCCTGGGACTAGAAAAGCACTCCGTTTTACTTCTGGCTCGAGAAATATCTCCACACTTGAGGCAATTAAGGGTCGAAGGCGAAAAAAGGAGATGACCCTTCCCTTCGTTTCTATCTTCTCTCCCTCTCCTTCTCTCCCTTTCGATCCTTTTATATCCACGAAAGAAATCGAAAGCTTCCTTTTGGAAAAGAAATCGCTGATGGTCCTCTGAATATATCACGAGGAGGAAACAACAGGGGAAAAAAGGAAAAGGGGAGGGGGGCAAGCATTCTAGGCAGCACGAGTGGTTGGTAAAAAATAACGCATTGTCGCCTCCAATGAACGTTGTGCTGTGTTGTAGATGAAGCACTTCACTTTCCGACGGCGTTTTTCTATCTATCCGATGAGAAGACAAAAGCCCCGTTGTAGCGTCCGGGATTTGACAGCTGTTCGTAAAAATAAATGGGAGAAATTGGTCACGCAGTGATGCAACAGTTCTCAAGGGCCACATTCCATGCAAGGATACTTGACGTTGCTGTCGTGAAGTGCCATCCGATGGGCGAAGAAAAGTTCCAGGCGCGATTCGAATGCAGAAACTAAAGATTCGTTTCCGATCCTTTTTTTTTTTTTTTAAAAAAAAAAATCTTCCTTCAGAGTCTTGGTGAAAGCTGATTATTGTCACGTTCCACTCTTTCCAGGGAAAGGAAATAATTGGTATCGCGAACACCCACTTCATTCTCCATACAAATCGAGTCGAATGTAACACAAAGAAAGGTTGTATGTATATTAATAAAAGGAAGAGTTTGTGTGAATGGACAGCGCAGCACAAAGACGGATACACGAAATTTGGTACGCTGAAACTATAGGCCCTGATGGTGCTCATCTCAAAGCGGTATTTACGAAAATTCGCTTTGTATTTTTTTTTTTTTTAATTCAAAAGAAAATTGAAACGAGTTTTATGTATGTTTGGTTAACTTCATCACCTGTTCTCGAACGAAATGTAGCACGATTACGACTCTTCTACCATCTGGCCAATTTTCTAAAAAGAAAAGTTATTTTATTTCGGGCGTGTGAACAAATTAGTTGATTTTTGATGAGTTTTTGAAAGTAGCTATGAAAAATATCAATTTCCGATATTATATATAATCGTTCATTTTGGAAATCTAACGATCCAAATGAGACGCAGAATGAACATTCAGTTCTCTTTAAAAAAAAAAAAAACGGAGGAAATAATGATTGGTGGATTTCATACGAACTTTTAATTTCACAATAAGTGGTGAGTTTTCCTCCTGCGCTATGCATATCTCTGGCGCATACATCACACGTGACTATATCTCTGCATCCAACATTTTATTCTTCATAATTTTATTTTTAAAATTCACCTGTGAAAAGAACGGGTATTCCATCTGGTTGGTAATAAACACGGCTCATCCTATATTCAAACGATAATACAGGTAAAACAACATTACAGAGACTGGTACATAGCTGAATTTAATTAAGGTTGTCTCCGCTTTATGTAAAGGAACACGACCGATACCTTTTTTAATGTGGGAAACAACGATCTAATATTAATATATGTCCTTACGGTTATAACACACATATTAGTTTACCATAATGTGTCCGTAAAATTAAGAAACATTCAACAAATTTGATTTTTCATTAAAACACAAATTAATTTGATGTCAGAGATTTAAAAAAAAAAAACTTATAGAATACATTTACAAAAAGAGAGTTCAATTTATTAATTGATTTTTAATGTCGCACGCAGAAGCAACTCGGGAGATATCGGCGATGGATCTCGTAATTTTGAGCTTCATCAAATAACTGGAGCGACCCTTTTTCTTCCACCTTCTTCTCCCAAACTTCCACATGACATTATCTCGGAGCCCCGACAGATTTAACGTACATCAACCAAGTTACATGACGGGTCTTCAGTGGCACCGGGATTCGAAACCATGACTCGAAAGAAACAACGCCCGCTGCTAGTTTGCGACCGTTTCCATGACAAACAACTACGCTACCGCGACCACACCTACAAATTTTAAGTACTAAACAATAATGTAAATATAGTTATAGAATATTAATTGCTCACACTTAATTATTGATACATAAAAATGTGATTTATCTTTCTGTAAACAAATGCATACATACACAAATATCGTATTGTTAAAATAGGACTTTTAATTTTTAAAAAGTTAGGATTACTTGAAGTTGAAATAAAATAAGCTTTCTCCTTGCCAAAGGTATCTTCGTTACCTTAATTTAGAAATAATGATAGCGGAAAACGAATGACAAGGTGACAGGGGTGTAAGGAGAAATTTTTCATGGGAAGGGGCTTTCGTCCCACTTCAACTCTACTCTCATAATTAATTTCAAATTTTACTGTCCATTTTCAAGGTGTAAAGAATATTTATGCGGGGGACGGGATTTAAAATGTTAACTTACCGAATGAATTTTTTTTAAAAATCAGTATAAAAAGATTTAGCTTTAAAATTTCAGTATACAGCACTCCTTATGGGGGGGATTGCAAACAACCCCCGTAACCCCTCCACGCGACTGCAAGGAGGCATTACACATTTAGCGCGATTTTATTTTGTTCAATTGTGTGATTCTACTGTTCACAGAGAACTCGCATTCACTTATCAAATATTTTTTTAATATTATGCAAACAATTAGAAATCCAGTCCACTTAATATCTTAACTTATTTTCAAAATTTATGAAAATAAGGTAAGAGAGCTGAAGTGAAAAGGATTTCCAATTTTATATATGATATTCTCCTTCACAACAGGAGATATTAATTGTTCTTGTAATAAAACATCATTACACCCAATGTAGCTTATGAGGATTTACCTTGGGATGCATCCGAACTTAGGCTTAAGGTAATTCATTATTTCACGAGCAAGTGGCATTTTATGTTCTACTTCTTTTAAGTTAATTATTATTCTGTTTGCCTGAAGTTGTGGCTAACTTTTGTTATACCTCTGAAACCGTGAGTTTCTAAATTAATTAATTAAATAAAAAGAACTATTTAGTTCTTCGTCCAAGTCTTTTGTGGGTTGCCTGGCTCATAGCCAACACTGGAGCTGTTTAAGTTAATCAAAATAAGGCCAAACTTCCCACAATACTTGGAAATTTCCCGCTGTTTAAGTGTTTGCGAAGTCAGAATATAATGTTATTAACGGGCGTGTATATTTCTAACCGTAAGTCTTTGATCATTTTCGTTAAACATTCACCGAAAACAAGTTTAAATTGACTTTGTACTCATTTTCAGAGCTTTTCTCCGAGTTCTTCCTTGTTTTGAATTTTTGTATGTATTATTGTCATCAAAATCATCAATATTACGAAATATACTATACTATTATATGAACCGTTATTTCATTACTGGTGATAATGACTTTTTCTCCGGTTGGTACAATAATGGTTATACTTGTACCGAAAATAAAACGTATTTTCAAAAAAGGGAGACCTCCTTTCGGTAGAGGCAAGAAGGATTGTTGTTCATGAGGACAAGGTAAAAATACAGCAAGAGGGCTGTTGGTGACAGATCTCGTAATTTCAAACCTCAGTAAAGTGACCAGACAATACTTGAGCTAGCACTCCACTCTCCAATTTCTACAACACGCCAACGTGAGGACTTCTGACATCTGCAGATTTAAAGTGTACCACCACGCTACACGAGTTTTAGTAGAAGCAGAACTCGAATCCATGACTCGACGGAAACAACATCGCTCATAACCTCGCGGTTTTGACCACTCGACTATCGTGGCCAGTCTTAGCTTTGAAAAGAGGACTCACAGGCAGTAAAAGTTAATAAATAAAAGGGCATGCAAAACAATATATCAAGCTTTAATGAACACCAAGGGAAGATGATGACTGTGTGTGACAACAATATCAATGATTTATATCAACTAAATGGAGCATAAAATAGTCAAATCATATTAGTATGTTAATTAGAAATTTTTAACTTTGTTTCAAAATTTAAAAAAAAAAAATTGAAACCAACATTTCGAGTGAAATTCAGTTCTGAAAAATCTCGTAATAAAAACCATTAAACTTACGAATCTACAGAACTCTTTTTCAATACGGTTTAAAAAAAGAGTTTTTTTTTTTAGAAAAATAAATAAAATCCTTTAAAGAATCTAATAGAGATTTTTTAGTCAACTCGATATTTTCCCACTGAAACCTACAACACAATCACTATCTACGAGTTTTATGCCTTTTTATGAAATATTGTATTCCCATTTTGTGAAAAGGTACAAATCTCCTGACATTATTTAATAAACACATAAAATATTTATTGAATATCATCGTCTTTGACGTCATCGTAAAAATTTGCGAAGCTCAAAATTGCCCTTAATGTTTTTTCTCTTTTTACCTATTCTCGAGCCAAGAACGAGGATCGACCCTCCCCCCCCGCCCCTTCCTCTATACGAAGTTTTCCCTCTCAGAATAATAATTTATAGGGGAAAACAAAACTACAGGGATTTGCAACTTCCCTTAAATCCAAAAACGAAAACAAAAAAGACCCTTTCTCGAAACAAAATTCGGGAATGGGGAAACATTTTCCTAAGTAAAGTATCAATTACCTTCCAAAGCCTGGGACAACCGAGATTTTAGGGATTTTTTTCTCCTTTTTCTTTCCCAATTTTCGAGGATTCCCGATTTTAAGCTAACAACTTTGGCCTGTCTCTTTCGCAAAGTAAATGTTCCAGTCTTCCATTCGACCTTCGAAAGCAATTTCGGAAGGGGATTTGGACCTGTCTCGTAAAATCACGCACTTTAAAGGCGTAATCAGCATTCGGGGGGGGGGGGAGAGAAAGGTCTACGAAAATATTCTTCTCTTCTTTCCCTCCCCCCGAGCCTATCTCCTTTCGTTCGAGTGCGTTGTGCATGTGTACCTATTCAGTTACGCAGAGATAGTTTAAAGTAAGCTCTATAGGCAATCGACATAATTCTCAAATACGGCCTCGGAGTTGTCAAAAATAATGGAAAACATTTCGAAGACTAAAAGCAGTTTCTCTGAGTGTTTATGTGTTTCGTGCCCGATATCGAAAATATTAAATAATAGTTGAATTCCCTTGTACATCTTTTGCCTGGTATTTATGTGCTTTATTCTGTTTAGTCGAGAAAAGAGTTTTTGAAAAATTGATGCCGTAATGAGGCTTTAGTAATGTCAAAAACAATGTAGAAATAAAAAAAAATATACACATATTTAGAAGAATAACGTTGTGTATGTGTGGGCTTATGTATTTCGTGCCCTATCTGAACATATTAAATAAAAGCTGACTTTTTTATAAAGTTATTCATTTTTCTCTTGATTCTTCTTCCTGTGTTTAGCAGATAAAATAAATTTAGATGGCTCTATATGCATCGAGATATAACTGCAGTAATATTTTATTTTCAAGGTTTTCGTTTACACGGGCACACCGCTTCGATTGTCAAAACCTAACTATCGGATGTCCCAGATGTCTCCACAATATGTTATATGAAGACAAAAACTCGGGGAAAACTTCGAAAATAAAAGTTAGTAACATTAAAAAGTTTGTTTTTCATTGCCAGTAAGTTTTAACACCCTTTTAATCAACACTTTTACACTACTGTAAAAGTGTTAGCAGTATAAGTTTCAGTCCTGATTCTACCAAAACACTTGGTATGGAATAATTTGAAGAAGACTCGGAACCTGTATTTAATTTTACATACAATTCTGTTTTAGAGCTTAAAATCGATATCGAACGATTAAACAAAAACGAAATAATGCAATTATGAAATTAAAAGAACATACACTCTTTCCACATTGCTCCTAAAACCCATTCCAAATTACAACACTTATTTCACACACAAAAAAAGTACTTATAGAATATTTATTGCGCCACTCGATTAAAATCTATTAGAAAATTATTGCAACTTTTACACATGATATGAATATTCAGTAAAAGGCGTTAAATCCAAATCGATCGGGACCAGAGAAGGTCCGGGTTAAGCGAAAAAAGTGAAAAAATGAAATAAAGTAAAACATACTTACAAAAAATAGTTCTTTACACTAAACAAATATAGAATGAGTCTTATTGACAGAAGATAAAACCGTCTACTTTGTGAACAATAGAAAAACTCTTAAAGTGGTTTTATTGTATTTTCCATTTAGACAATGTAGCACCGTAAGCCATTTGTCACCGGTCGTAAGAGATGCAATAAAGGTTTTGTTGACCTTGCACAGAATATTTTTTAAGTCCCCCTCTTTCCAATTTCATTTTATACATTCATAGCTGTTAGTAGAATATTTTAGAAAAAAAATGAAACAAATTTTTATTGCGGAAATTTTCTAATCCCTTTAAAAATTTTATATATAAACTCTTAATGTAGATCTATCAGGGGTATCGGTAAATCTACGTTAAGGCCATTTTGATTTCGTGAACGTAATGTTAATCCTATGGAATTAGTGCAGCCATCAAATCTTTACTATATGATCGCAAAAAAAGGGCATCTGAAAGAGCAAAAAATAATTAAGGTTTCTGCGGAATCACATTTCTCCCCAATTTTTGAAAATATTTCAGAACATTTTTTTAAAGATCGAAAAACTCACAAACAAATAATTAAATTAGGGGTTCAAGTATTTATGAAATTCGGAGAGAAAATATGATTCCTCCGAGACCGTTTGCTCTTTCGGATGCACTTTATAGCGTTCAAATAGATAAAATAGTTAAGAATTTTGAGAATGGTAGCAGAAATACCATAGGATTAACATTAAATTTACGAAAACAAAGTGGCCGGTAGAAGGGAGCCTTAAAAAGGTTCCGAGTTTACAATTACTACTGCATATGAAAAACGAAACTGAAAAATGCGAAGTTCTACAGTACATTAAAAATGCGTAGTCGTATGGCTTATGACAATTCGTCATACCAGAAAAAGACTTCACACAAGCACATGCCAGACACGTTATTCCTGCCTATTCTATAAAAACAAGGTCAAAACTCTCACCGCCATGGAATACAATATTGCCCTATCTCCCTCCGAGTGTCCCTGTGAGGTGTAGGACACGACGCGAGCAATAATTACAAATAAAAAAAACATTTTATCCTGGACACACAAAGCGACACTGATTCGAGAGTAAGTGCATAACAACACCAAAGCGGTCCGACAGCTAAAAGGGAGAGTAGGCTTTTCCCTTTCTCCGTGCACTTTCATCTAATTAACGCAGAACACATGACTGGCCTTATTGAGAAGGGATGATAATGAGATGGCGGGCACGTTGTCAACCAGGGTAACTGACACGGAACGACAGTAAATAAAAACATTTTCGGGGAAATCGGGGGGGGGGGGATGTTTTTTTTTTTTTTTTTTTTTTTTTTGATGGTGCAGTACCGACGATGATGATGAACGGTTCAAAAATTGTTTGTTCGTGAGAGTAACCCAACAGTGATTAATAATGGTAAGTAATTGTTTGTGTTATGGAGATTGAAATGTGACGTAGTAAATGAGCTGGTAAAAATGGGTAGTAACTTTTAGATGGCGAAATTTATTCGTATTTTGATGCGAGATGTTTTTATTACGTCATTCTATGATTTTATATCGTTTTATCAATCGAGAGAGCTGATGCAAAAAGAAGGTTGTAACAAAGTGGAGTTATTAATATTAAGAGCCATAGGGACGGGAAAATAATCAGTCATAATATCTTCAATTTCTAACATCAAATTTTTAGAATAAACACTATCAAAATATATTAATAATGTGGAGCATCTATTCAATCGTATCCTTAATCAAATATTAAGATATTGAGTTCAACTTTTCTTAAAAAATCCAAACGGTAAGTTTGATTGAACAGGATTCGAGTTCAATAGATTTACAGTAACGGAATCCGAGACAGGTATACACTCTTAAAATATCGTCTCACAGTTGCTAACACCAATATAGTGGGCCTATCAGTCTTGCTTATTCCTCTATCTCCATCTATAACTAATATCTCTATCTGTTACCACGAATCTCTCTCTATCTGATGTGATTCTAATTTACATTCGTCATAGTTTTTCCACAAGGCGGGGCTCTCATATCGAACAACGTGGTAAAGTAACCCCATTGAAATGATTGAACGTTAATTAATGTCGCATTTAGAAGCAACACAAAGGCTATTGGCAACGGACCTCATAATTTGGGGCCACGGTCAAGTGAAGAGAATGACACCTAAGTTGACATTGCACTCGAAATTTCCACACCACGCTTATAGTCGAAGTTTCAAGTTCCCTGACTTGAAGCCTCGAGAGATTTAACGTGCATCGCCCTGCAACAGGGTGAGTCATTTGTGGCATCACGACCCAATGGAAACAACGCAGGCAGCTAGTTCTCGACCATGACTACTTTGCTATCGCGGACACGAATTATATAGTTAATGATGTGCGGGGGGAAATAAGTAGTAGGAACGTTCTTGTACAAAAAACGCGTTATAAGGAGACCGCGTTATACGGAACTCACGTTATGAGAAGATCAACTTTGTCTTGATATCGTGATTCTCAGCACGACCCCTAGACATCCGAGAAATAAAAACAAAATAATTCACTGGGACGACAGAAAAAATATGAAATGATAATAATAATAATAAAACAAGGTAAATTTTAAAATTGCAAAGAGTTGTTAAAATACGCAAGTAACAATCGTTTGATAAATGCTTCAATTTAATTACAACTTCAGTTCGAACAGATTCTTGTTTGTTCAGTGATTTAAGGATGCCATTAATTAAAATGAATAATCGTTCGTAAAAATGCATCTTCAGTGGCTTGTAAAGAAATGAACCGGAAAATTGATCGCATAAAACATCTTCATGTATTCGAAAAAAAAAAAGGACTTTCAACTGTTTTAAATTTATTCAAATAAATAAATAAATAAGCGTAAACAGGTTTAAAAACTGATAATTTGAATTCTATTTTAAATCGTCAATTTTTTAGCATTCAAATAAATAGTACTATTCATGTAAAAATATTAATAGGTGAAGGGGGGGAAAAGACAAGAAATATGTTTTTAAAAATTACAACAAAAAATAAAAACTTACCAAAACTAAACAGAAACAAAAAAAAAAAAAAAAAACTAGTAAGATTTTTCTGAAATGTAAAATAATTGCCTTAAAGAAAAAGGTAAAAATGAAAGGGGCACTAAAGAAATAAACTAGTTATTCTTTAATTTTAAAGAAACATAATTCAGTTTTACATACAGATTAAATGAGTGTCAATAATTCTCCTCAATTAGTTATTATTTAATAAATTTTATGTTGCTTTACCTATTAATTACTAATAGGTAATATAACATTAAATATTTATTATGAGGATGAAATATTTTATTTCAAACAACATTAATATGTTACAATTTCTTCAAGACTTTGATTGAGTAAGATTTTTAATTTCCTGTCAAAATTATTTACATACTTTTTAAAAATAATTATGGCATAAAATTTCGCATTGAAGAAAATATTCTTAGATCAATTAGAATAAAAAATCTATCCTCAATTAAATTTTTTTTATTCCTTAATGAGCTTTTAAGTAGTGATTTACTTTTGGGAAATTCTGAAAATCAATAAAAACATCTTTCACCAAAAGCAATCTTCAAAGTTATAAGAATACAAAAAGTACATCAATTTATTTCATCAACGGATTCTTGTGAATATAATTTCATATATATTTACTTATTTTTATTTACATTTTTTTTATAAAAAGCTCTCTAGATTTAAGTTATGTAAATTATCTACAGCAATTTCAGATTTTAAAATTATTCACGATATATTAATATATAGTTATTTTATATAATAAAATCCAGAGTTGAGTTTGATATAAGTACTTTCATAAAAGAAATATTGGTAAGCAGCATTTTGATGATACATGAGGTTTTCAACACAAATAACGATGTTTATCATCCGCGACCATGTTTATGAATGCTAGTCTCATTCAACAACAACAACATTAACAAAACCTACCGAGTATTTGAGTTACGAGCGATTGGAATTGCCAATATTTTTTTTAAACTGCTTTTTTTTTCCTCATCTACTAAACATATACTTGCAAACGACATCGATTATTCTTTGTCGAAATCCGAATCAACCACTGGAACATTCCAAAATACCATTAAAATTCTAAACCTTTCCTCCAATCACGTGCACTGATGAAAAACATGATGGAGCTAAAGAAAAAAAAATATATATATCAAACACGATTCCTTCCGTATAACATCATTGAGAAAAAAACTGGTTTGAAAACAATCAAATGGTAAAGATTGTGAGAAAATCTTTTGTGCAGTAGTAGTTCCTCAACTCTCGAAAATAATCATCGATTCCATGTGATATTGTAAGCGGAACACATGATAGTCTTTTGAGCACGAACTTGACTTCTTTCGTGTAAAATTATCTCGGGAAAAAAAAAATTATTTTCGTTTGGCAATTCATACAGAATAAACATGTTTTTTTGATTAAAATTTTAAAAAGATAGTATTCTTTTAGAATTTTATAAAAGAAATAAAAATAAAACTTAAAATTATATATACATATATTTGTGTGTGTAGTATGTATGTGTGTGTGTACATATGCATGTATATATTTGAGGACAGCATTCAGTGTCAAAGTTTGAATAATTAGAGGAAAATGAATCAGAATTATTTTTTTTAAAAAAAATACTATACACATTTTAAATTCTTTTTTTCAATGGTTTTCCGCCGAATACGTTTTCTTCCCTTCTGTTATTTACCTTTTAAACATATTTTATATAAAATTGATTAAAATTTGCGTTGTTTAACAATCTAGCTGTTTTTAATTATCACTTGTAATATATTCTGTACATTTTGGTATTTTCAAATTTCGAACAATTAGGTATTTTTATACACAGTTCTGAATTAACATCTGCTCTCGTTTGCACAACTTTACACAATCACCTGCTCTGGTGTGAAAATTTGAAACTTTGCGTTACAATATAATATATTTAACATTGCTATTCAGTATGGAATATTTATCTTTCTTAGTTTAATATACTATGATAACTTAAAATAACAGTTCCTATATAACCGCATTGAATAGATTGGGAGTATTGTTAAAGTTCCCAAATCGTCTGCTTTATTAAAAAGTATAATGCATCAAATGAAATTTTCCATTCAAATATTCTATTTTTTTAAAAACAATATTTTAAAATTTTCGTCAGTGTTGCAATTCTAAAAATGTGACAACATTAAATAAAATTAAGCTTGGTTCAGAAAATAATCGCATCCTTTTTCCGAACTTAATAAGTTATAAATTTTTATTTCATGATTCAAAGATTGCTTTTTAGATAATATAAGTAAATGACAGTTGTTTTAAGAATTGCATTTCAAAAGACTGTAAATCAATTCACATCCAGAACCAGAAAATCATCATTAAACCAGAAAAATATCATCCATAAAATTTCATCTCAGTTCTAATATTGTTGAAAATTGCGAACACATCTATAGTTCATTTGATATATTTTAGCAGAGCTATATTAAGACATCTTAATCCCTAGGTACCGACTTCAAAACCAACACGCAAACTTATGGCATTGTTCTCGAAAAGATATAATGTTCGAGCTGTCATCATAACAGATGGGATCAGTTATAAAGGCTCAGAAAGAACCTTAAGCCCAGAGGTATTAGAAAAGAAGATATTAATAACGTTCGTGCTGTTCAATACAATTTTGCACGGGGACGAGGAAAACTTCCTATCTATGAATAGGTTGCACTTTCGTTTTTTTATTCTCATTTATATGCAGTATGTGAAGGTAGATCCATGTTTTCACGTGGAGGAAATGCTTGTTTTACGAGTTGGACGAATAAATAGCTGAGGAATCTGATTGGATCAAAAAATGTATCTGGGTTCTTCTAGAACATCTTTTATTTCCTCTTTAAGGTTGTTCTTTATCCCCTTCCCCCGCTGTTTTATTCAAATTTGTTCCATTATTCTGTTCAGGAATATTTTAATGATTATAATGGAACACAAGTAGTTCTAATCGCTAAAAATTTATTGTCGGACATGTTTAATCGCGATATCAAGAAAAAAGAGCATCTATTTGAAATGTATAAATTATTAAAATATTAATTTAAGGCTCCCGTCTCACGGCCATTTTGATTTCGTCATCTTAATATGAATCCTATGGAATTTCGACTTTCGTTCTCAAATTTTTACTATTTGATCTGTTTGAATGCAATAAAGTGCAGTTGAAAGAGCAAAAAATAATGAAGGTATCTGCGTAATTACTTTTTTCCTCCGATTTTTAAAAATATTTTAACCCCTATTTTAATGATTCGTTGGTGAGTTTTCCGGTCTTTAAAAAATATTTTAAAATATTTTTAAAAATCGGAGGAAAAAAGTAATTCCGCAGATACCTTCATTATTTTTTGCTCTTTCAACTGCACTTTATTGCATTCAAATAGATCAAATAGTAAAAATTTGAGAACGAAAGTCGAAATTCCATAGGATTAACATTAAGCTGATGATTTATATATATATATATATATATATAAATTTGTTAAAATCTGCATTACAATTATATTGAAATGTAATAAATTAAGAAAACTCATAAAAACAAATTAAATTTTGTTTCAGTAATTCAGATAAAGCCGAAATTAAAATTCCATTTAGAAACATTCTTAAATAAAACTGAAAGCTACTTTAGTTCAAATATAGAACAAATTCACCCTTTCAAACTCATAAAAACTGTTTATACGAAATAAAAGCAGCATTTTTCTGGCTGTATTATTTTAATTATAACGCTTTCCCTAATGGAATACATACTATTGATTAATTCTCTCACACACGCACATTAGATTTTACATATTCAATTCTCTAAAGAGCAATAGAGTTTAATGGATCCGCCGTTCCCGGATAACGTTTATTTGATGAAACATTTCAGGATAATGGGTTTTCACGTGGACTTTCCCTCTTATTATGTTTGTAATTTATCAGAATTGGTTAATCATAATATCAGACAAATTTAATAAAAGAATCTTCAGCAAAACTCATTTATATAAATATTTTTGTGCCTTAAAAAATTATTGGATATACTGTCGTGGGGAAATAATATTTGATCATTTCAAAGAAAAATTTAAGCGATGATTAATATTGAATAAATCCACAATAACTGAATTTGTCTATTATATAAGTATGATACACACACACGTTATTTTCCCTTACAGACCAGTAAAATTTAAAATAGAAGGTATTTTATAAGCCTAGAAGTAAATTTATGAAATACCGACTATTAAGATATATAATAATAGCTAATTTTTTTAAAAAAAATTAAGCTATTCATAAATAACTTAAAAGTTATTTGAAACTCAAAAAAAAATCTTTCGTTATTATTATATTGTTTCAGACATTTAAAGAAATTAAATATTCTTTGTTTTTTAGTATCAATGTGTACACATTCTACAAACATTTTTTAAAAGGTGATCTACAAAGAATTGGTAGAATTTTCAAGTAACAGCGTAAAGATTTAACAGTAAAATAAGAAAAACCCACAAAAATTGTAACTAATTCACAAAAAAAAAAAAATGAATAAACAAGCATTAAATATATAAATAACTACGAATACAATACCACAGCATTTTTTTCTGATTTACGGCATCGAATGTATGCTAATAAAAGATTACAATATTGTGTTGCCATTCTGTGTGATTATATTTTTAAAAATTGACATGTCTACTCTGCTATAATTTTTCGACTTCTTTATTGCAATGTTACGAAATATTTTTATTTTTTTAAAAAAAATCGTTTGAAGGGTTTAAGCTTGGAGATTTTCTCAAACGACGTAACGAAACCGAAATTCGTGTTTTTGAAAGAAGTATAAATGTTGCTTACATCAAAGCAAATGTTTGAACAGCGTTATGTACTAGTAGATGCGAGAAATAATTATGATTAATGAACCTGACCAGGCAATCTCAAAGGATATGTTTCACAAAGAAAATCCGCAAAGAAATCACAAAAGATTAGAAAAGCAAAGACGGTAGCATACATAAATAGATAATTTATCTTTCACTGATATGAACTGAAAGGAAACATAAGTAAAGCATATCAACAATATAAATTGCAGTAATAAGATATTTCTTCACTTCTTTGTTTTTTAGCATTATTCTTTAGTTGAATCTTTCATTTGGTAGACAATACCGAAAAAAAGACAAACCAAAAGGATATTTTATTTTCAAAAAATATTTTCTCTTTTCACATTAAGGGAAAAAAAAACGAATATGCGAGAACTTAATGTGTTGATGTCTCACTAAAAGACTATTAATAAATTCCCATTCTAAATTTGATTGGTTGGCTTGCATCACGTGATTTAAGCTGCTTTATAAATAATTTTTGCTATTGTACATGTTTCGATACTTTTAATGTATCACTGAGGTAACAATGTGATGGTTTTTACAAAAATCGTAATTTCATGATACATCATTAAAATAAGATTTAAAAAAAAAAGGAATTTTAATTTGTGTTAGATTTGAACAATTAATTCATCAGAATGAAATATTCAATTAAAAAAATAAATTTTTCGCAAAATATTAAAAGATTATGTTAAAAATCATAGAACAGTTAATTCGAGAAAATACGAATTAAATAAACATACTTTGTTTGCCCCGTTTTCTCTCTTCTTTCTCCTTTTGAATAAGCATGCGATGTTTATAAACACATGCATTTGAAAAGGGAGAGGCAAGATGTAATTCTTCAAAAACATATAAATATTTACAGCAGCTCATCACGGATTTCGTAAAATTTCGAAGCTTTTCATTTTTCCAAGACAAAATAAATAGATAAATCGAAACGAACCACAAGATATCACATAAAAAAATGAATCGTCATACATTGCCACTTATTTATATATCTAACTCATACCAAATGTACTTTTCTTTAAGATCATTACGTTTTCATAATAAGATGAAAAAGTAGGCCCTTATAACTTTTTTATTCTTTGTAAGATTAAAAAAAAGAAGAAGAAAAAAAAAAAAAAAAATGAATGAGAAAAGGCAGGCCCGACTAAACTAATTTTCTCCTTTCCCTTGCACTACTAATTTCTTTGGTTTGATTTTTAAATTCACATTCTTCATAATTTTTCCTAAAACAAATGTAAATTTTTTAAACTACATTTACCAAAAACATGCTATTTCACATTGTTTTTTTCCAGAGTGGAAGTCAAGAATCCATCTGAGCTAAGTACTCTAAAAAACTTTGTTTCATTGTATGACTGAGAATTGTTTGACAAAATTCAGCCTTCTTCCTTCTCGTTCTAAAAAAAAAAAATTGAGAATATTGTAGCTTAACACATACATTACGAATTTTTTGACGAATTTCAGCTTTCTTCCCCCTTGTTCTAAGAAATTCTGAAAATACGTTAGGCTTAACATTTAGATCATATGTGCTAATAAAAACACCGATTTTAAGTTTTTAGTTCACTGGCTTTTTAACCCTTCATTTCACAGAGCCGGAAATACTACTTTATTTTTATCAAAACCAGTGACAGCATACTGTAACTCGTAAAAGAAAATACTCTCATTTTTATTTTTAATTTTTGACGACTGCCATATGGATGCTAAACAGGGAAAAGCAAACCAAAATAATAAGTTTTAAAAAGCAAACATGAGTAAGATGTAAATGTTGAGCTACATTCAAAATAGTATGCATAAAATGGGACAAAGCTATATCTATATACAAAACTACCAAATTAAATAATTTTTAAAAAAACTTTTTCTGTAATTTATATATGTTAAGTATTACATATTCTCAGAATAAAATAAATCACGTTGAAATCATATATATATATATATTTGTTTGTGAGAGAAATTTTGTCATACGTTCGCACGAAAGATGAAATCATTTTGTAACATAAATATAAAACAATAAACAATCTTAATAATAATAAAACGGAAAATCACTGTAATTTCGAATGATTGAACGAGGTAAAATGTTAGTTGATTATTTCTAAACATTGGCGGGGAAGGAAAAAAAAATAATAAGATTAACTGAAATCAGGTACAAATTTCAAAAATTCAATTACTCGACATACCGAACTTACAATTCGAGAAAATTACTAAAACTGAACTAAAAATATGCGTTCGCGAACACTGCTGAAAGAAATTTCAAACATTTTCTGGAAGTGTAATTTTTTTCTTGAGTAACCAGTTTTTAATTCTACTGACTTTGTCGATAAACCGGTAGATAACGGACCAGACTCAAGCCGAATTACTGGTAAAACACTTATAATAGCGAACTTAAACGGCAAAAGCTATGTATATTATGATGTGAAGTTGAACATAGTTCATGCAAATAAATTGTCGAACACACGAAATAACTAAAACCAAGCACACACAAATACCATTTTATATTGACAGCCGGCATTACTCAATCGAAGTAAGAGGTACACAATATTCAGCATTTACTTGTCTGACATTGTAAAACCGCCGGATTACAGGCAGAGCTGGACAAGCGAAGTGCCGGGTTATAGTGAGTGTAATGTATTATTTTAAATTTCAGATTTATTCGTCCAAATTGTCTTAAATACGTAGCAATAGTAGCTTAAATATGTTATAGTAACCTTCATGAACCGCTTGCTACCTTCTCACCATGTCATGAAGCGCCACATTAGGACTAATTTCAACATGCGCAGATTATGCAAATTGCAAGTATTCTGCTTGCACAACTGTGGTATTGTTATTTATACCAGTACAGCCATCAAAAGAACTGTCATCTACATCCACACAAGGAGAATTTGCCTTTGTGATCCGTCTACTGTCCTCAAACTTCTAACGTGAATTCTCCTCCTGGATCTGTCCGGATTTCTTTCTCTCCGTCAACAGTCATGACCTGCTAAGTTCAATCTGGATGAGAAGATGACATCTCGCACCAGAAGATGCAACGTTCACGCTGAATCTTCTGATCAGCTAATCAGACTAATCAGAAGCATCTAGAGTCACTTTCTAGATACTGAATCTTATTTGTATTCATGTCTACCAGGGTACTCGACAGTTGTTCTTCGTCACTATGTTAATTGTCAGCATAACTTTATGATACGAGCTGCATCCATTGCAGTTATCCATTAGCTATCAATTTTGTAAACAATTGAACTAACTTCGATATTGTTCTATTTGAACACGCAGTATTCTCATGCACAATACTAATTTAAACGACAAATAAATATTGGTATTTGAAAATTTTATATTATACTGATCTGATTCAATCGAAGTGTGGTATATGTTTGCGCATCTAATATAGCTCCTTCACAACCTCTTCGAAAGGTGCAGCCTTCGGTACTCAAATTATGTAACAGAATAGAATGATAACGGATCCATAGTCGTTTTTAAGGACCTTCCGCTTTATCTCAATCAATCGAATCGAACAGGAAAAAAAAAGGTTTATCTATTCAATTAGGACGTTTTATAACGTTCAGAAAATTTATATGTTGGCAATACTTCATAATAATATTCTTTATCACTATCTTAATAGAAACTACAAGTAATAATGGCGTTTCGTGGAGGAACTTACGATAAAAATTTATTAGGATAAAAAAATTTGATTAACTTAGCTGTTGTTGAATTAACATTGTACTAGAGTTAATGGGAAGAAGTGGAGTGGATATTTTGAAACATGGTTGAGAAGTGAAGGCATTTAATAAGGTACCTTATTCTCACAGATGCGCCGAGTGGTGAGTGTAAAAGCCCAATTAAACAAAACTGATACAATCTCCCTCTCTTAATTATCCATGCCGTTATTTTTATAAAATAAGGACTCAAACTTTTGATCTACTAGCCATGTAACACGGGATCTTTTTGCCGACAGACAAACATATATCCTTACAATATTCAAGAGCAAAAATTACTAATTTTTAGCACCATAAATGCTAAAATTAATCTTTAAATTTCAAAGTGATAAAAATTTCGTGATTGGTTTTATTCAGTAAACCCCCCAATGTATCTTGAAGACAGAACAAGTAAAGGATAGTTAGAATCAAAAATAAATTTCATTAAATAAACATTTTAAAGTACCGATTTTAACGAATATTCGGATCTAACGAATAAACACATTTGCTATCTCATATTCATTATAACCAGCACCTACTGCTACACTGGATCAAAATATGGCAAGCAACCCAAAAAGTCAACAATCTCAAAAAGCCACCAACGATTTTCCATCATCCGAAAAGATCCCTCAACAGAAAGGACAAATGATCCTCTCTTGTCATCCAAACAGGAGTTTCGCATTTCTCAATTTTTGGAAGAAGACAGCAGGTGTGGGCGTCACCCCTCCGAAGGGAGACAGAAATCAATGGGCGTGGGCGGTCTGACGTCACTCATCGTTTGGGCGCGGTCACTTTTGCGTGCATCATCTTTATCCCCCCACCCGCATCTTCCACTCTCTTCTTAATCAGGGAAGAATCCACCACGGGTATAATCATTTTTCCCAGATTCTTCTTTCTTAGTGTTATCCTGCGCTTCTTTAGTCGTGGGGTGTGTTATCTACGGATAAGTCGGCAAAAAGCTTGGGATAGAATTTTTTGTGTAGGGCACCCCTGCCTATTTTGTTTTTTAGTTCGAAAGGACCTTTTTATTTTATATTTCTGTGAAAGGGATGGGTATGATCGATAGCGTTTTAAGAAAATTCCGTTTCTGTTTTTTCTTGATGCGGCAGTTCTGGGGCTACTCAAAAGAAAATGGGAATGGATACGAATCACGTGATCTGAATGTCATGTGATATATAGTAAACAAGAAAGAGCAGCAATGAAATTTCTTAAGTTTGGAACTGAGTTTAGGAAAATATTATAGAATTTTGTTGAAAGAAAATTGAAAATGCTCCTCTATTTATGGCGTATTTCATAACACTGTTGTAAAGAACCTAACATTTTGAGTCATATTCATGTACATAAAAATTTTATTCCGACTTTATAATTTTCTCTATATTATACACATCCTCTTATCCAATTCTGGAATTTTCTTTCTTGAAATTAAAACTGTCATTTTTTTCTCTAATAATCATTAATATTTACAGATTCTGAAAAAAATCGAGAAAAAAAAACCCCTTTTATTTTGAATAGCTTTGCACTACATATATATAGACAATAAATTATCACAAATGGACTTCTTAATTTCTAGTCACAGTCAAATGAAAAAGAAAATTGATCAGGTACTGCACTTTTCGAACTTCTACACCATGTCACACGGGACCGAATTCTATATTACGTACAACATCTCTCCTTATTTGATCGACGATTTTTAGGAAAATCGGAGATCGAACTTAGGAACACTACCTCAAAATTCCTACCTTAACTATGATTCTACTGCTGCCTCGATACAGAAACGAATATAAAAACGAGACAACGAAAATCCTTGCATTAAAGTTAATAAAAGAGAATACTAGGAATGAAATATGTGAAACTTTTTAGCATAAAACGCATAACGTTCTTACTTTTTATAATTAAATTTTGTACATGTTATTGAATTCAGCAGAAAAAAAAATTAAAAAAATATTCTAGGATCTCATTTTCTGCGAAAAATGATGCAAGGAGTCAATCTTTCACTGAATTTTTTGGTTTTCCACAGAGCCAACTTGTACACGGAGGTAATAAATGAATTGCGAAATTTCAAATCCAAACGAAGTAGTTTTTAACTGAAATCTTGCGAAATAATATTTAGATATTTATTTAAAAATTATAACTTCACAAATGATATTATATACAAATAAATAAATAACAACCAAATAAAAACATTAAAATTTACAAAAGTGAACTGGACAACAATCCACCAACATTTTAAATTCTTTTGGGAATACTCATTATTTGAAAAAAAAATCATAAAAATGATGACAACTTAAAGAACAAAATGAATAAAAGCAAACGATTATACGATAAGAAATGAAATTATCTTTCAGATATTCAAATTAAAGCACGCGATAAATTATTAAATTAAAAATGTCCAAAAAAGAAATATAACGGTTATCGAGCCATAAAATGAAAATAAGTCTGTATATCTTTATCTAATCTAAACACAAAGAACAATAATATTAAGTCACAGGCGCATGTAGATATACAAACTTTTTATTCAGCATTCATCTACCATTTTTATCATTCGACTTCTGGTAATTTAAAATAATCTACGAAAGAATTCAGTTCATTTCATTTCCTTTATAACTGCTAGAAAATGTAAATTTAAAGAAAAGTTAAAAAAAAAAATTACTATCGTTGATAACGGCACATTTTATATATGTTCTAAATATCCAAACTTAGAAGATAACAGGGAAAAATACTAATAAAATGTTTCCAAATTACTTAATTACTTCAAAAATAGTTTTTAAAGATGTAGAAAAACACGCTTTAAAATCTGTATAGCATGGCGATGTGATTTTAAAACGCAAACTTGTTTGAGGGTGGGGGGTTGGGTGAGAGTCCTAAGTTGAGTTAATCACAACTTAAATATTTAAGGGGTCCTTGGACGAGCAAGTTTTTTTTATTTATGTAACCCAAAAAAAGAAGCATATAAATAATTTAAATATATACTTATCTCTGTACGTTAACATAAACAATGTGCCAACTAAAGAAAATATTTACTCATCAAACGCAAACACTGTGAAAAGAATATAATGTCACAAGTACCTGAAAGAAATTAAGCTTCACATGCATATGAGTAATTATTAATAATAATTCCTGATTCCTTCTATGAAAAAAGAGGTTATTCAGTTGCTTTGTGGTTCAAAGATTCATGTGAAAAATTTTCGGAACACAATCTCGTTCAACGTTTTCTCGATTGGAACACTGCTTCAAAATAACTCGGTCATTTTTCTATGTTAAATTTCATTTTGCATTTTCTTGCCATTCTTTACAGTCTTTACGTAGTACTATATTTTTGTGTTATGTAACATTTGCGCAAAAATAAATAAATAAATAAATAAAAATAATAATAATATTTATTTAAATTTGATAGCGTGTTCCCCTATTGACTACTATTTCATTTTGATCGCTTACCAAGTTTTGATGCATTATTATTATATTATAAGTTATAATACATATTTAAACATCAATTATCCACTTTGACTTCCTCCGAACTGAATTAATTCCAATGTTTCTATCTCAGATTCCGTTTGTTACTTTTGTGAGAATATCTAAACAAGTGATTTCAAAAAGTTTTTTTTTTTTAAAAACTTTTTAATACCCTCAACATTTTTCCGATTGCTATTAAATAATATTTATTTCCCATTAAATATATTAGTCTTGCTAATATTTTGTGCTTGCGATCACTGCATCGATGTAGATTCAACTCACCACGTCAATATTATATGCAATTATTATTTCAGATGAGCAAGAATTTAAATAACTCGGTTAATTTCAAATTATTATTAATTAATTATTTCAGATGAGCAAGAATTTAAAACATCAAGAGGAAAAAATTGGAGCAACAAGAACATTTGACATTACATAAAATCTCACATTTTTTTTATACTTATAATTTGCTAATAATTACAATAGGGCCGCGGTAGCCTAGTGGTCATGGTTTCGGATTCGTGGCCGGCGGTTTTAGTTCAGTCGCGGGTTCGATCCTTGGCCGCCAAAGACCCGCCCTGTAGCCGGGGCTGATGCACGTTAAATCTAAGCCCAAAGTCCTCCCGTTTGCGTAGTGCGGAAGTTAGAAGAGTGAGAGAGGGGTTGATTCAGGTGTCGTCCTCGTCACTTCACCGCGGTTCAAAATTACGAGGTCCGTCGCCAATAGCCCTCGTGTTGCTTCTAGTGGACGTTAATAAATACTAAACTAATAATTACAATATCTGTTTGAGTTTAATTACCAATAGCAGAATTTCCAAATACATCGCAGCGAAGTTTTTTTCCGAGACACAACGTGGCCGCAGTAGCCTGGTGATCATGGTCGCGGATTCGCGGGGCGGGGTTTTTCGTCGAGACGTGGGTTCGAGAATAGATGCCACTAAAGATACGCCGTGCAGCCGGGGATGATGCACGTTAAATCAGTAGAAATTTCAAATCCTCCCGTGGGAGTGGAAGTTAGGAGAGGGAGATGCCGGCCCAGGTGTCGTCCTCGTCACTTGATCGAGGTTCAAAATTTGGAGGTCCATCGCCAATAGCCCACTTGTTGGTTAAGGTGCTACGTTAATAAAACCAATCAAATCCAAAGCACAACCCAATGTACAACAAATATTAGTATGTACAATACATCGCTACGAATCAAGTTATTTTTCAAAATATAAAATAAGATAAAATAAAACCACGAATCTTATATTTATTATAAATGGTACGGATGAGGGGGACTTTTCAATTTTCACTTGTGAAAAGAGGACAACATTTCACCTCTCCCCTTTTTTTCACCTCCTTTGGGTTTGCCTCTGATTTCAGACGATTTTGAAGGATGTCTCCGATTGGAGGAAACATTTAGCATAATTTTAAAAGAATCCATACAGTTTTGGAATATTAATTATTTCGGTGATTTTCTAAAAAAAAAATTCTTTTAATGAATTCCGTGTAGATTTACGCATAGTTATAAACGAGAGGTTGAGGTAAACTATGAGGCATAAAAGTCAAACAACAATTTTTAAAATTATTAGATAACAGGTAACATTAAATATAATTGTCTGCAATGTTAAAATATTACGTATGCTGAAATTATACGCAACATTTTTTTTATTATATGCAAGATAAAAAAAATACTAAAAAACATTAAACAATTTATAATATGACACGTGATCTTTTATTTAAGAAATAAGTACTTGAGAGAGAGAAGAGAGAGAGTCTATCATAAATAATTATTATTAAAGTGAAGGTGTAGGAAAAATTTAAGAGCGAATAACAAAATAAAAAAAATCATTAGTTCAGTTGTTCAATTTCATATTTGTAATTCTCAGATAACATAACTATTAATTTAAAAAGTGGCAAATTTAGAACCTTGTAACTGTCTTAAATCTGTCTGGAAAGATATAAAAAAAATTATTCACATTAAGTATTCATATTAATTATATTTTCATAAATAGTAATATTTAAACTGCTCCATTCTTAAAATATTTATTTAAAAAATTAACAAACAAGAGTTATTTATAATAATATCTATAATATTTATAATAAATCCAATAAAGGAAAAAAAGTATTTTAAAAAAACTGATTGACGTTATAAAAACTTAAATATTTCGTCACATGTAGTTGTTAGCCCATGATTAAAATATGATTAGACAATAACTTTAAAACTTAATTAATAAAACTGAATCACCAATGCACAAACTGTGATGCAAGCAATAATTAATTCTTGAAATCGCGTGGTGCCATCTAGTGCATAATTTAGACACTTCCAATATGCAATTTTTTTGTTATGAAACAAAATTTTAAATTGGAGTAATTATTCATATTCAAATCAAAAGATAACTGGAAAAAAAAAACCGTCCATAAAAAGTAGAGGCTTCAAATATTTAAAGACAGTTACTTAAAGCAATTAAAAAACAAACGGTATCTCTTATTGTATATATTACAGCAATTCTATGAATTTTTGAAGATAAATTTTTTATAACTTTTACATGAAGAGGGGCGGGGGGGGGGGAATTAACTTTCCATTTTAAACTAATTATTTTGCAATTTCATTAAATCTCTACATTATTTAAAAACTATTTTCAATAAACTTATTTCAGCCACAGGAAAATTTCAATAATATATATATATATATATTAATTCAAAAGTAATTGCAATATATCGGAATTATTCCCCCCCCCCTTTGTTTACATTGTATTTGATGACTCCTCAGTTTTCCTTAAAAATATTATGCATTATAATTAATCTAAATATAACGGTAATTCGCTGTCAAAGCATGTTTACACAAATTTTAAGAAATAAAAACGATGTTAATCATAGCTAAAGGGTAAAAAAATGTAAATTTAATAAAACACGAAAAATAAATTTTCGTTACTACAAAGAAGGGGGAAATACACGGAAAATTGATAACCACTGTTTTAAACAATATTACTATTCTCAGAAAATTACAGTTTATTTCTCTGAGAATTTATTTCGAGTTTAAAAAGCGCAATCAAATACATCGAAAGATAAAACATGAATATCAGTCAACGAAAACAAAACTTGAAACCAAACTAAGATGGTATCGAAACTTCGGAAGGTGTTATCAGCGAGGGGATACTCGAACGCAGCCGATAAGAAGACGACTCTTTCTGGTGATTCTGATGAGCTCATTCTCAAAGAAGCCGAAATCCTTTTGAATTTCATTTTATCATGGAGAAAGAGATGTTCCAATATCACAGATCCAGTCTCCAAGGAGGGGCAATTTAATCATTTTGATACCCCAAGCGATAATAATAATAATAATAACACATGCGTGCTATGAACTTATCGATCCAACAAGTTATGATTTATTTACGTCGAACTTAGAAGCAACACAAGAGCTATTCGCTAAGGACCTCAAAACTGTACCTCAGTTAAGTGACGAGGACGACACATGAACTGCCATATCTCTCTCCAAACCTCCACATCACTCTAACAGGAGGACATGGAGCCTCCACAGATTAAACCATTAAACGGCGGATCTTCCTACGTCGCATGAAAATAATGAAGTTCAGTTTCATTTAACGTGTCGAAGTCCTCGTTACTTAGTTCGATGGGGGTTTTGAGGAATTGAGTTTCGAATCAGTGGTTTGACTCAAATTACAATGATCCGAAGCTCGTGCCCACTTGGCTACTATGGTCTTCAAAAGTTAATATGAAACTATCTATTAATATGAAACTATCTATTAATATGTAGAGTTTGAGTTTGGTTTTATTAATGTCGCACTAGAAGCAACACGAGGGCTATTGGCGACAGACCTCGTAATTTTGAACCTCGGTCAAGTGACAAGGACGACACCCGAGCTGGCATCCTCCTTTTTTAACATCCACACCAAGGGATATATATATATATATATATAGTATAATAAAAATATAAATATATTTCCATGAATTTTTTAATATATATCAATATGCATACACACATATATGAATGGAATTGAACTTCTATGTCATTAGTGGAGTAGTGTGGAAGTTAGAATAATGAGGTACCAATTTGGTCGTCTCATCGCCTCACTGTGATCAAAATACATCGCCAAAAGCCCTCGCATTGCTGAAGCGTGACGTTAATAAAACCAAATCAATTAGCAACCTTAAATATTTAAATTTAATTGACGCTTCATTACAGTTACACAAAGGCCTGTTAATGAGCAAATTTCGTATTTTTGAGCTGGACTCGGATGACGAGTATGTCAACAGAGCTAGGAGTCATTTTCAAAATGTCCGCATTACTTGAGAACCTAGAAACCAAATTGGAATTCAAATGAGCACGGCCTCTATTATTTCACAATGAGGTCTTAGATGAAATCGGGATTCTAACCCAACGTCTCCAATAACGGAGCTCGTACATCTGTCTTCAGAGAACCGGATTGCCAGAAATTCTTTTCGAGTGTTCCTGGTTCAGTATTTTAAAAATCTCTCAAGCTTTATTCTACATATTGGGTCATATTTTCATTTATTTGAAACCTCTTTGAACAATTCGAATATTACTCAAATCAATTTTAAAACCTGCCTCTATTATTTATGAATCCAAAGACGATATTGCAATTTAAATGTAATTGCGCCTCAAAACAGACGCAAACGCTCAGCGAATGGTACCGGTCCAGTGCTGCCTTTGCCATTCGAATAGGGTTCCATACTTTGAATCAATCGACGATATCCCCTTGACAGAAAACCAACTGAATTCCCTCAGATCCATTTTACAGTTAAAAAGAAGGGGGGGGGGAGCACTTGAAACCCTACAAAATTATTGAAAAATAAAATATTCGCCATAATTTATGTAACAAGCTGTTCATACATTATACACAAAGAATAAAATAGGCAAGATGATGTTTTTAAAACAGCAGTCAACATCACAACTTTTAATTTCCTTTTCTGGATACTATCCACAAAATACCCGCCTGTATTAATAAAGTAACAACTTAAAAATCGAAAATGAAAGCTGAAGTTATTTACGGTTCCCTTCATAGAACCACGCAGGAACCGTATTAAAAAGACTAGTTCGTCTTTATACCCACAGACGCCTCATTTCTTAGGCCAAATAAAAGCTTCAATATAGAGTAACAAAAGAACCATCGTTCTTTTTATGTGCTATAAAAATATTTTATGTTCGAATTCGTCGCTTTCTTCACCATTGTAATAATCGCCGGGAGACGCATAGAGACTTACTCTTTCGATTGCCGTATAAAAATTTGCATTTTTTTTTTTTTAACGTTTTTATGTTGTGTTCTTGACAGTAGGGAAAGTTCTGAAAAGTTAAAAGAGGAAAAAGAAAAGAGAGATGGAAGAAACAATATTATGCAATGCCAAACGATAGCGAGATGCATTTTGGTTCTAAAGCAGACAGTTTTAAAACGTTGGCTTAGAGCGCCATCTATTGAAAGAAACAGGAACTATTCTTGAAAAGGTATTTTTATAATTAATGGGAAAAAAAAAAAAAACTACACTAAAACTGATAGTAAATTATAATACAGTTAAGGAAGTAAAATTTAGACTGTATTAAAACCAGTTACCTGCTTATTTATGCAAATATTTTAAAACTGCTACAATTTCAAAACTCTAAAATCCTTTAAAATAGTTTTAATAGCTTTATTAAACGAAGGAAATGTATAAGTCAACTAGGCATACAGTTTGCTATTTATTACGTTACATAATTTGTGCAAAGGGGAAGGTTTTTTTTTTTTTTTTTTTGGTGTTGTTGAAAGCATAATGATTTAACATGGAGAAAAAAAAACAAAAGAAATGAAATTTCTTATCAGATATGGAAAAGATTTAAAACAATTCATTACCTAAATATTTATTATTATGAATACTTCTTATTAAAGAGTGAATTAAAATAATTATGTTTTGAAAAATAGAGTTTACAAATGATGATGATAAGAAAAAAATCACAACTCTTTCAATTTGTATTTCTATTTTTTGGATTTCAAAATTTATTTTTCATCATTAAAAATAATGCTTGAAAAGTAGTAAGAAAACTTCTTTCACATTTCTGGGGTTATAAAAAAATTAAAAAGATTCTACTTGTCATCAATATTCAAAGGTTTTCTTTAAATAATTGTATAATTGCATGCAGTAAAGTCATTACATCTTAGAAATTAGAATCAATAAAAACACATACGAAAAATTCATAAAAATGCCTGCATTCAACTATGCTTTATGAAAATGTTAACATACATTTATTCTCAAAAATACATGGAAGTTTAACAATATAAATATGATAACAGGAAATAGTCCTTCATCTTTATGAGCTTGTTTGAAAAATTTGAAATGATAAAATATACACGATGCTCAATTCTCGTACACAATACGATGAAATATGAAATTAAATTGAAATATATAAATATTATATTCATATTATTAATGTTACATCTAAAGTTTTTAAAAAATTGATTTATGCGTTACATCCCGTCTTCCATTTTCGCCAGACCAGAAAAATTTCGCCAAACGATGATTGAATTCGTGAAATTGGATAGGAAATGATTGGTTTTTGCTGGAATAGTTTCCAATTTCATGGTAGACAGGATTTTAAACGAGTAATCTGAATTTAATTGAAAAAAGTAATTGAAAAATCAATATCTGTGGTTTTTATAATATAGATAGAAAAAACTATGAGATGATTTTTAAAATTATGTATGATTATAAATTTATAAGACGCTGATAATCAAACACACACAAATTCTTTGAAATATAATAGCGATTACTTTTTGTGATGAAAAACCACACTCTCTAATACTCCGTGTTCGGGATCATCGCTAAGACAGCGAAGATTTTTTCGGATTGACGAAGGTCAATATAGTTTTAAGGAATTCCAAAGATAAAACATTCCAGATAAATTTTTAACCAATAAAAACGTGTATTGAATGCATTTACGCCCATTCTGAATCCATGTGAAAAATACAAATATCCTACAAAGTAACTAACAAGCAACATGACGGATGGGAAGAAAAATGCGATGTTGTTGTTGGTTGGTTTTATTAACGTCGCACTAGAAGCTACACGAGGGCTCTTGGCGACGGACCTCATAATTTTGAACCTCGGTCTGCTGAAGAGGACGATACCTCAGTTAATAAGCCTCTCTCCTCACTTCCACACCACGCCAACGGGAGGACTTTGGGTCATTACAGATGTAACGTGCATCAGATCCGGTTACACGGCGAGTTTTTCGTGGCGTCAAGGCTCGAACCAACAACTCGACGGAAATAGTCGGCATGAGTCCGCTGCCATAACAACTAGGCTATCGCGACCAAAGAAAGCTTTGCGAAGATGCTTTTTCCACTTACAAAATCACACACACACACAATACTGATTTTCAGATTCTTTATTTTTCTTTCACTTTTATTATTTTTAAACAAAGTAATACCAGGAAAGTACTTTAAATAAAATAAATAAAAAAAAACTTTCCACAAAGTACTTTGAAAAAAAGTAAAAACCGAACTTCCATGCTGTTCAAATTGCTGAAAAATTTCTTCATGCAACAGTCGAATTTCAGACATCAACTACTTAATTTCACTTTAGACTTTTTAAAAATAATGGTCTTCTTTTATTTTTACTTGTTTCCGAAACCCATTATTATATACACAAGCCTCCAAAAGCTAATTTTTCTTGTAATTTCTCTCTCTCAGTGAATGAAATATAAACATCCTTCTTTCACTAGAAGTTGTTTGAAACCCAATCACTGACAAAAATTCGATTTTTCCCCCTTCTCTTCACTTGTTTTTCCATCCGATAGTAACAACTGCACATATCACTTGCTATTTTGATGTTTCTTCTTAATTACAAACGTTCATTTCAAACGGGCATTGCTCTTTCAGTGAATCTCATTTTCTGTTTCAACCAACTTTTCTTGAAAGGGATCATATAAAAATTCAATGAAGTAACATGCAAGTTAACTATGAGTATTAAGAAAGAAATTATATGTACAATAATATCTTCCAATAAGAGACTTTTTGTCCCTTAAATAGAGATGTTCTGTACCAGAAGTACTTCTATATACATATTCAATAATTCCTCCAATAAGGGATACCTCTATTTCAAGGACAACTCAGTTGGTCCCACTAAGCAGAGAACTTAACGTATTTTCCTCTTAATAAGAGGTGATAGAGGCGTCCTTAATAATAGGTAAATATACATACTATTCAAAGGAACCAGGACAAACAGAATTGTCCTTTAAATTGAGGTGTCCTTTACAAGAGGTACAACTGAATATGTATTTACCTCTTATAAAGGGACAAAAGATCTGGTCCTGTTGGTGTCTCTTATTGAGGGATAATACTGTTCATGCTGTACTGTATTGAAGACTATTAATAAAAATGACTTGTTTTCAGGACATCACATTTATTTGCGCACATCTTTTCAAACATAAATTCAAGACACAATTTTACACAAGCACCACTTTTTCAACGTTCGTCTTTACCTCTCGGAACCAAACTCAATACTACATTTCATATCCGTTGCCAGTAAATTTTCTAAAATCAAAACTATGATCTGGTGTTGCCAAAAAAATATATCTTAATAAAGAATATTGAAAAAGGTACCACTTTAAGTTTAAATCGTCTGCTTTTAAAAGTTGAATAGGTGTTTCTGAAATTCCAACAAGTGTTCTTCAAGTACTAATAAAACTAATAAAGTAACCAGGTCACTACTACAGCTTCTCTCAACTTGTTTCAACTGATTGTACTTCATTAATTTTTCTTTTGTGCTGTATTTTTTTTATCGATACAAGAATGTTCAATTAAATTAATGTTCAGTTTTTGAATTTAATTTTGGGAATGAGGGACAATTAGGGCTTATTATGACGCAAGAGCCAAATATGAATAAGCTGTCCCAAGTATTTGTTTAATTTGTAATCTACACAGGAAGAAGAAAGAAAAGCAAAAGGTAAAAACTGGTCGGCAAAATGGTGGTCGAAAATAGAGAAGGACGGCTAGGGTATCACGAAGGCGCGTCACCTGTGTTTACCAGAGACGATAAACTCCATGAAAAGGAAAGGGAAAAAAAAAAGACAACTCGGGTATTTCGTACTTCCCGTACAAAGCTAAGGAAGGTAAGTCCCCGAGAGGCGTATTTAATTTTGTAGTAGCTTTATAAAGTCAAAATATTTTGCCGCATATTTTGTCCACACAAGTTCAGAATGTGCGTAAATACATCAAGTTACCTGTAAAAAGTTTATTCGGATGTAACAATAGGGTTTTGTGGCGCAATACTATCTGTTTGAGGAAAAAGAAACTTATATTTACTCACTACCTTTTAGAATTCATTATGAAAAAAATGAGTCATAAAAGACAAAATCAGTGAAAAATTTAAGTGAACAGTAACTTATTTTTATTAACATTATAATATGTTGGATTCATCATGAAAAAATTTATAGAAAGTAATAGAATAACAAATAAAAAAAAATAGTTAAATGAAAATGAAACAATTATATTACAGGTATCTAATTATTTACATATGTATTTTTCATCATTTCTCGCTGACATTCTCCAAAACGGCTGTATTCGTTGAGAGCTCTTTTTTGAATTTTGTCTTGCCCTACAAAGAGTAAATAACATAAAAAGAAAAGGGTTTTACATATTCCTATCGTTAACAGCTGCCATTTTGTACAATTATTGTTCAGTTGGCGTGCTTTTGGTGATGAGCGTGACAATCAACATAGTTATAGATCGAGCACGACAAGAAGAACTGTAGTTCCGCGTATTCGTTGAACGAGTTCATTTCCTCACAGGGAGAAACGGAGAAAATTAAAGTAATGAACAATTATTAAAAATAACTGAATCAAAGTTTTATTTACTAAAGCATAAAAAGGAATTTTTATTTTCGTGGTTTAATAGTGCAGTGTGGCAATCTACTAAATCATATTTTATTCCATATTTACCCAAAATTACAAAGAAGAAAGGCTGGATACCACGCACTAAAAGTATTGGAGAAATTTACAAAAAAAATATTCTAGAAATTTACAAAAATAAATAAATAAATGAATAGAAGTAAAAAAAAAGGAAAATATATTATACAATCAAATATTTACCTTAAAAACAAAAATATTAACAAATAAGGCTATTTTACAATTAGTAGCCTCTATTTGGGTAAAAAGAATGAGGTACTTTTCAATAACTTCTCTTTTTGGTTATATTTTGTCGACATCTTCTATTCAAAATATACTACTTTGAATTTCGTGCGTAAGCCTTTAAATTTTAAAAGAGTATTTTTATAGTACAATTTTTTAAAAAAACACATCAATTCGAATAATCTGATGATTTATTTTTAAAAAAAATTTTAAATTTTAAAATAGCCTGTGTATTTGCATTCAGGGGGGAAAAGGACAATAAAAATACATATTTACAATTCATGATTAAGATTAAAATCATCCAAGAAAAAA
This sequence comes from Nephila pilipes, assembly GCA_019974015.1. NCBI lineage: Eukaryota > Metazoa > Arthropoda > Arachnida > Araneae > Nephilidae > Nephila > Nephila pilipes. Next base: position 364,826 of record BMAW01128110.1, on the reverse strand, counting down.
ACTTTTAATGTACTTTTTGTGTGTTTACTATTACAAATTTTTCTATAAAAAAAAAAAAAAAAAAAAAAACTTTTAGTACAATAAACAAACAAATTAAATGATTATTCGTTTTGAATTTCACGAGCATTGAATAAAAACTAAAGTAACAACATTTTTGAATTTTGGGTCTTACACGATGAAAAGTCAAACATTAATTCAGTTTTTAATAGTTTGCTTGTAAACAAAACTTTTACTTTTTATACAACCAAATATATAGCACTAAAAAAGCTTCTTTGCAATAAAAGATCATTCTCTTAAATGACTAACTCCTAAAGAAAGCAAACATGGTCGTTCAGAAGGCAGTTACCAAAGAGCCCCCAAAAATTTCATTACCATAGTCGAAATGAATCAGCCAACTTAATCAAATAACTACCATACAACAACTATATATATTTATTTTACGAGCACTCAACGTCAATTAACGACCACATGGCAACCCCAAATCTTCATTTCACTTCTCATCTGACTATGACACATTCTAAATTTATGGCCGACCCCCCAATACTACTAAACTCTAAAGCTCATCCAATCCTCCAGCTACTTTTCCAAGGGTTTGATTAAAAGCCAATAGAGTCAACATAATTCAGGAATAAGAGAGAAAGAGGAGAGCGCCCCTTTAAGTCCCCTAGGGTGCATCACCCCCCTGATAACAAGCAGACGATTTTTAAGAGAAGCCGAAATGAGTTTTATTCCCTTTTCGATATCTGGCAACGAAGCCACCGCGTGAAGATAAAGATGCTGCTTAAAATTTCTACCAGAGAGCCGCAGCGGAGCTAAAGTTAAGAGAGGGATGGGAAGGGATGGAGATAAGGAAAGTTAAGCACACACGCACATCGTGTGTAGGATAATGTAAACAGATGGTGCACAATTTTGCAATAATGGTAGGGAGGGATGAGGCATTTTTTTTTTAAAGATTATTTTCGAACATGGGTTTTCCATCATGAGGTCGTGTTGCTTCTATTGTTCGACTTGTGCAGACGATTTTTTTAAAAACTTTTTTTTTACATTTTTTTTAATATTCTGGTGGAAGGGGGGCTTAGGTGTCTTATGGAAAGGAAATGAGATGTTGAGAAGAATTTTTTTTTCTCTGCAGACACAGGGTGAGATCTTGCCTCTGAAATTTAATATCGGATTCAACCGCATAGTGAGGGTTGGGGGAGAAAAAGCAAGGTAGTTTTGCTTAGTGGGGTTAAAAGTCACACAATTGCGAATATCTTTTTTTTTTTTATCGGTATGCTCATACTTGGAAAATTATTAAAATGTTTTTTTTAAATAACTCTTTTATTTATTTCAGGATGGATGATATAATTTTAAATAAAAGTATTTTGAATTGAGATAAAAAAAAATTAGAGGGGGGGGGGGAAGTGCGGCATTTTTTTGACCATGATTTGTTAAATAACGAATAAGAAGGATATACAGCGAAGTACTTTGATAACAATATAATGATGTAGCTCTTTCCATTTTCTGAGCTTTTATTCGCCTAAGAATTTCTACAGTGTACGACACAAGAATCTGTGGAATGCAAATAGACAAATGCCTATGTTATTCATACAGCTTTCGTAATATCCAATTTATCTTCTAAATCTTTTCTAAAAATGAGCAGTTTGTTACAAATCAAGCATTTTAAACTCCTGCAATCAATTGCCAATTTGTCATTTGTAGCACTTATAGCTGGTTTCAGACGCGACACCGAAATGAAAAAAAAAAAATAAATAAATAATGCAAATTAACCGTCATTCGTTAAAATGTTCCATTTTTTTTTTATTTTAAAGGTTTCAAACGGTATTCAAAGGTAAGTAGAGAGATACATTGATTGGTAATTTATTAACGTAGAATAAGAAGGAAAATAAAGAGCTATTCGCAGCGGATCTAGCAGTATTTTGAATGGACCAGTATTTTAATTGGAACATATTTCTTAAAGTTTTATTTACGATACCTTTAATTCTTCATCAAAACCATGACCTTAATTCGACATAACCACTTGGCTATGGCAGCTTTTAGCCGTGTGTGGGTAGTATGTTTAAAATTCTAACAAACTTAGTTCTATCCATATCAAAGCAAATATTTAAATTTCAAATAAATCAAAGAGATGCTTCGAGGTTATAAAATTATATATTAATAAAATAAAAGAAAGAACACGTTAAAAGATGAAAGAAATGGAATTTAAAATTCAAGATTCAAGAATTCTGTGGTAATAATAGCATCCATAATCTCAAAAGTGATTTCACCTTTTCAAGGGACATTTTGGAACAATTCTTTGAATTCGATAAAATTTTGAAATTCTATTCCACTTTTATATCTATCAAATGAAATGAGGAGAAATTTTGCTTTGAAGTTCTTAACACATTCATTAACATAATTTCTATAATAGTTACAGGTTATTATTCGATCATTCTTCTTCTAACAAAACTGATCAATTTTGTAATTTTAAAAACTCACATTCTGACAGAATATCAATTCAGAATTTTTTTTTCTCATTTGTTTGTAATTAAAATACAAAAATACTTTTAAATATAAACAACATTGTTTTCAAGATCCAAGAATTTATAAACAACATATTTTATGCGACCTTACAACTTACAAAAGAAAACTCTTCATTAAACAAGATAAAAATAACATAGCATCGAAATCTGCCCATCTGTTTACATTTAACTCTATCGTCGCAAGCATATTTTATTTATACTACTAAAAGGAATGAAAAATATTTTTAAAAAATGAAATTCCTTAGAAGAGTTATCTTAGTATCAATTGCAGTTTAAATCAAGATTCGAAAGCAAATGATAATAAACTACATTGAAAAAAAAGAAAATTCTTTAGAATTATCTTAATACCAATTTTAATAAAGAGTCGAATGCAAAAGATATCGATTTTCGTAACAAAGAAAATTCTTCATAAGAATTATCTTAGTTGTCTTTTCAATGAGCATTCGAATGCAAACGATGTCAACTTTCACAATAGGAATGAAAGAAAAACACGCGAGTTTTTCGTTCTTAATTTTATCTAGAACAATCTGGCAAACTATTCCAAAAGCTTATTTTAGCACTTTTAAAAGACTGGAATTTCGAACGAATTTCTCAGAAATTCTTGGTTAATAATCAATAACTTAACTGCTAAGAGAACAGCTAGTTAAAAGAGATCGCCTGAAGTTTTAAGGAGCAATCGAATTTTCGAATCTCAAAGAGAGCGCGCGCCATTTTTATTTTTCCGTTCTAAAAGATAGGAAAGAATTCCTAGAGCCAGTAATTGAGTATTCCTGTAATTGAGAATTCTGTTTGATCTGAGAAAGCACTGGAGGAAATATTTCAGTTAAATTATTTTACAATTTTTCGAAAAGCTAAGAAGGAGTCTTATAAAATATTTATTGTTTACAGTGGAAGACTAAGTTTTTTTTTTAAATCTTGTTTCAGGTTTTCTATGCATATAGGAAACAAGTAATCATTTATTTCTTTTTTTAGGGTGGAATTGTTATAGAAATTTAGAAAAGGAAATACAAATTAGATGCTTTCCCCACTTTTTTTTTTTGGAATAAGGAAATTAATTACAAAGGATATTATTTAAAAAAATAGTTCACCGTGTGCATGAAAAATGAGGTTCTCTATTTATTCTCTTTGAATTTTACAGATATTATTGTTTCCACTCTATTTTATTTTGTTCATAAGTATTTTATATTAAATATATAAATAAACAAACCTTTTTACATATTCATTTCCAATTTAAAATAATGTTTATCTGTGAAATTTTATATTATTCAATGCTTTAAAAACCATTAACTGCTACTAAAATATTACTAAAAGATTTATTTCGCATCAATTCTTATATTAAAGTTAAGGAAACCATCATTATCTAAAAAAAAAAAAAAAAAAAAAAAAAAAAGATTTTGGAAGAATTCTCTTCAGAAAAAATATATAATTTATCACATGAAATTGAGAATTATTTCATTAAAAGGATACAATAATCGTTTGCAAATAAAAATTATAATTGTTTCGAGTCCAAAAGTGTGAAAAAATATTTTTCAAGTCAAAATTTTTTTAATTCAAAATTAAATTTCCAGACAAAATTTTATTTTATTTATTTATAAGTTATTATTCATGTCTGATGCATTTTGAAATTATATACGATGTTTTGCGATTCAAAATAAATTTAAATCGTGAACACAGATTTTTAAGTAAAACCGAATACAAATCGCAAATCCTAATTATCGCTTTTGACATTAAACATGTTTTGAGGATTTTTAATATCTTCAGAATTAAAAGTACATTTTTTTAAAAAAAAATATCAATATAAGAATCTAAAAAATTTAACATTTTGCATATTATTTACACATAAAAATTTTCGATTGATCTGTATTGCAATGACAAGAACGACTCCGAAATTCAATGCATTATTTGAAAGAGACATTTTTATTTACTGAAATTAATTTACCATTGAGAGGTTCTGGATCATCAATCAGAGATTATTAATTGAAGATATTATTTTAATAGAAAATGAGAGCAAAATTCAGCACATTTCTCTTCTTGTGCTAGATATTCTTATAAAAAGATACCAAATTATGTTTCAGGGATACTTGATTATCATTCATGGATATTACAAATTACAGATTCAGAGATATTATATTAGCAAAGATTGTGAAATTCAAAGCATTTTTTGGTACTAGATATTCTTCTTATTTACAGATACTTTATTACGATTGAGAGATACTAGTTTGTCATTCAGAGATATTGTATTAGCAAATATTGCGAATTAAATGATTTTTACTAGAAATTCTTTTTTTGTCTTCGAGAAATATTAGATTATCATTCGAAGATTACTATTCAGAGATATGAGTATTATATTACTATTCCAAGATATTGGATATCTCGCAAAATTAAAAAGTCACATAAATAATACATTTTCTATCATTTTAAAGAACTCAGAAAAATTATATCCTTCACTGCATTACATTTTTATTAATTTAAAGGACAGCAGCAAATGTACCAAACAGTATCTTTTGCAGATACCACAAAGAAATTTATATCACCCAACAAGTTATCAACGAGAAGAAAACCCCTCTTTTCTCGTAAACTTAAACAGTATGTAAAAGGGAGGGGGAAAAAAAGATGTTTTTACTCAAACAAAAGTTTTCCCCATGTTTCCACGTAAAAAGACAAGAATGTGAATTCTTTATAAAAGAATGGCGAAGAAGAAGATCAACAACAAAGGAGGGGAAAAAATATACAAACAAAAGAACCGTGTTTACTCTCTGAGAAAAAAAATATCAGGTTCAATGCACAAAAGTTCATTATCAGGAATGTCTTCTTCATGTTTTGAGGAAATAAAAGTTTGTGTACTCTTTTCTTAACATCCGGTGACGTCATGTTAAGTTTTAAAACATTTAATAAAGGAATAATGTTACCTTTATTTCCGTCGAAATATTTTTATATTAGTATTATTATTATTAATTTTTTAAATGGAGAGCACACAATATTCATTTTAGATCTGGACAATTGTTTTTGTAGATGATATTTTTATTTAAAAAAATCCCAATTGGCCAGTAAATGAGCCAATTCACTACTTAAGCTCATTCAAGAAGTTTATCTTATTTCACATTTATTGAAATAACGAGAGTTGACGCACGTTAAAAAATGAAACTGATCCTCAAAACTCTCAAGTTGTGTGGAATTTTGTAGGGGATGTAATTGTTTATTAACGACGTATTGAGAAGCAACACGAGGGCTATTGGCGACGGAACTCGTTGTTTTGAACCTCGGTTAAGTGTCGAGGACGACAACAGAGCTGGTGCTTCCCTCTCTAACTTCCACACCATGCCACGGGAGGACTTGGAGCCTCGACAGATTTAACGTGCATCAGCTCAGCTGCACGGCAGATCTTTAGTAACATCAGAGCTTGAGCCTACGATTCGATGAATGCAACGCAGGCTGTGAGCCTGCGGCCATGACCACTAGGGTACCGCAGTCATGTCAGAGTCTTCGTGTAGGCGTGGTCAAGATTTGGAGTGTGGGGCATCGCTTTGTCCTCTGATTAAAGTTCAAAAGAACAAGGGGTACTGAATACGATAAGGGATCTGTTTGGATCCGCCAGAAATGGGGATTCGGCAATATTCAGTTGAAAGAAAACGCAGACGTACCTTAAATTTATGGGTGAAAAAAATGGAAATAATGATTTTACTCACATACTTTGTGTCTCAAAATCTGTTGTTCCAATCGAACAATAGGTTATAAATCTATATTCCCCTTTTTCTTCTTCTTTTTTCTGGAATATTCATTCACCTGAGACCCACTCCCGTTCCCGAATTTCCCATTTCCTGCTCCAGTGGTCACTGGGATTTCTCCCGGGCTTTTCATCTCCACGGATTACCGAGCACTTCCTCAGATTGTTCGGTCCCACTTCGGATTGACCCTCCCCTCCTCCGACCAGTTTATTAGTTCTTCATAGGAAGAGATATGAATGTCTTTGCTCCGCTCCTTTTTAATCTCGGAACAAAAAAGCCAGTGAGGTAAAATATAAAGATAAATGGTTTTGGAAAGTTAATTATTGTTCGTAGAAAGATTGGATCTCAAGATGGGTTTTTTAACACAATATTCTTTAACAGTAACTTGCAAACAGTACGTAGAGTTATCGTTAAGGTTTGATTATTAATAAGAAATAAACGAGATATCTGGATAAAATGTATTCTGCATATTTATTGATCCTTAGGTACACAATATTATATATTATAGCTATTCATGTTGATTTGTTTGGTTATCCGTAGATTGAAGTAAACAGCAGTGTGGAGAAGATAGAGTTCAATCTGCTGAGTTCTAGAACGACTCGAAAATTGTTGGAAAGGTCAGGAAACATTGGGAAAAACGTATAACTCTGAATGGTGACTAGAAAAGAAACTAAGTTCCCATCTCAATTATTTTTAGTCATAACTAAATCTTTGCAATATCCCAGGGTAATACTCAAAACTTTATGGTATTGCGGGTTACTTCAATCTACGGCTTCCTGAATATATATCACTCTGAATAGCTGTAATTTACAGCATTATGTAAATAAGGATAAGTTATGTAATTTATCCTCATCCCCCTCGTAATTTTTCAGTTTTTTGTTCTTTAAAATTACGTAACCAGTAGACAATAATTATTCGAGGGGTTGGATGATTTGGATTACAGTTGTACTCGAGTAAGACTAGGACTACTGTCTCGAGTAGTCTTCTGAGCCATGGTCAATTCACACACAAGGACGATTTCTGAGACGATACCAAACTCTCCTAACTTCCACGGTGAAACAAGCGAAGACTTTGAGGTCCAGTTCCATTTAACACGCTTAGTAACCATTGAAATGTTGCCCCACAATGTTCCAACAATTTTATTAAAAATTATATAATATATTACCTAAAATAATATAATACAGAATAAATGAAAGTCAAAATACATTAACATTACTCATTTTTTTTAATCTAAGAAATACTCCCAATTGAATTTGGGTCCTATTCTTTAACAATAGGTTAATTAATTAGTTGTTCCTTAACATCACATTCAGAAGCAATACGAGGTCTATTGGTGACGTACATTATAATTTTGAACCTTGGTCAAGTGACGAGGACGATGCCTGAGTTGGCACTCCATTCCACCACTTAGCAAACGCGATCGCTTTCAATGTTAGAAGAAGACAAGTCGTAAGTGTAACAACCTCCAATGTTCACGATGGGGTTGTTTTTTTGTTGTTGTTTTGGAAACGACTTTAAGCTGGAACGAGTTATTACAACTCATCTCTACCAATCAAAGAACAGCTGTCCCCTGTTTCATTTGGAAATATTTTTATCGGAGATACGAGCCCACATCAATAATCTGCAGACTTCATTTTATCTAATTAATAAACTCACTTACCACGAAGTTTGAGTCAGAGAATAATTTTCTTTAGCAATCCACTCCATTTCAGAGTCGAAGTGAATTGAATATATAATATCAATTTTGATTTAAAAAAATAATGACATTCTAATTATTTACATCGCATTGTCTTGTGCATCGTAATTATGTCCATTGTTTACTCGCAATCATCTTTTAAATTCCATAGCAGCATTAAATTCAAAACATATAAACAAAAGGACACTCGACAATACATTTCTAATAATTGACACTACTGTTCTAATTAACCTCGCTGACCTAGGGCAGAAAACAAATTAAGAAAACATTCATTCTCTAAAAATAATATTAAGTTCTTTAAAAAGCGCCACCTGACGGTCAATCAAAGAAACTTTTCCATGTTTACAAGGACGGTAACATCCTGTAAAATTAGGACGTTACTGTTTTTTCCTTGTCAATTTGAAGTATACGATTATGTGTGTTGACATTCAGCAAGATTCTGAGTGCTGAGTAGATAAATATGGAAGACATACCAAAGAGTTCACGATAGACATGTGATTATCTTTACGCTGATATGACACAGTTAATATTAAAAAAAAAAAAAAACACACACACACACAAAGAATTTAGAACAGTTGTAAACGTAGTTATGCATTTGTATTCTCATCCTGTAAGATATAGCAAAAATAATATAAGTGTCCAAAACAGGGATTATAAAGAGTAATGAATTGGTAAATTAAGAAAGATTCGGTTATATATTTTTAAAAAGCTGCATAGATTTTTGAAATTACGTGAATTTGAACGATAGATTGTTTTATTAACGTACAGTTTTAAAATAATTTTTTGTAAATTTTTTGAACTTTTAATCGAGATGACTCTCTTGTTCTTGAAATAAAGTAGTTGTGAGCTTTCAGATTTTTAATGAATATTTAAATATACTTTCGAAAGTCAGAAAGTGTGTCTGTGTGAAAGAAATCCAGCAGAAACATTCTTTTTTTACTCTTCCGAATGCCTTTTATTGCATGTAATTAAAAGCATTAATCTAATTTTGAGAAGAAAAGTAAGACATTTTCCACATAATGAACATTACGTTTGGGACCCCATTTCCCCTTGGTTTGGTTATTTATCGAACGTTTTCCGACTTTCTGTTTCTGCCCGACTCAAAAAGGTCCGCTACATAACCACTCAGAATACCCCTCATAATTCTGAACTACGATCAGATGATGAGGACGACATTTGCGATGACACCCCATTATCCACGTTACGTCAAGAGACGACTTTGAGCTCCGAAATATAGAACGTGCATCCTCCCTCCACACGACATGTATTTAATGGAATCAGGACTCGAATAAGTGATTCGATTGAAACATCATCGGATTCGAGCTTGATGTTTTGACCACTCGGCTATCGCTGCCACACAATAGACCTTTAAAGAATCAAGATTCGCACCCAAAACTCGATTTTTTAGTTTAGTTTTTATTAACGTCGTACTAGAAGCAACACGAGGGCTATTGACGACGGACCTCGTAATTTTGAACCACGGTCAAGTGACGAGGACGACACCTGAGCTGGCACTCCCTCTTCTAACATCCACACCACGCCAACGGGGGGACTTTGGGCCCCGAACAGATTTAACGTGCATCAATCCCGGCTACATGGCGGGTCTTTGGCAGCCAAGGATCGAATCCGCGACTGAACGAAAAACCGCCGGCCACTAGTCCACGATCTTGACCACTAGGCTACCGCAGCCCACCCAAAACTCGACTAAAACATTACCGTTCATGAAGCTTGCGACGATGACCACGTGACTACCGCGTCTGAATCAAAGATTAGTTGGTTTTTTACGTCGTACTAAAAGCAACACGAGGGCTATTGGCGATGGACCGCAAGTCCGAGACCATGACCACTAGGCTAACGCGGCCATATTGTAAATTCAAAATGAACTTTTAAAAAAAGGCAGAAAACATTATACCAGATCGGATAGTAAAAATCAAATCAAATGTCCAACGTCTAAAATATTTCTCAGCATGATTAGAGAGGGCGCTACAAACCAACACCCGAATTCAGTAAGAATATCAAACACACATTCAAGTCACATTTCAAAAGATATAAATCTGTATTTTTTCCCCTCCACCTAACTTGTGAACTATTTAAGCTCACAATTCCAACCGAAAAAAAATAATAAAAGACTTATACTTCATTTGAATTTCAAGAGTGGAACATATTTGCAAAAGCTGATACTTTCGCAGATAATAAATTTAAAATATTCCACACCGTGCTTCGACTGCAAGATGTCCATTTCAAACACTCCTTTTAAAAATTCATAGGAATTAACAGTATCAAAAACATCTGAGATCGTTATTCAAGATGTCTGTCAGAAGTAATGCTAGTCACATATCAGCACATTACAGCTGACTTTATCTTCGTTTGAAAGTTACGACATTCATAAAGATGAAAAAAATAAAACAAGAAAACGTTGACGAGCAACGTCGTCATCTCACGTCGTTCGGATGTCAGTTCGTAATCTTATCTGTGAGTGTGGTGGTGGGTTATCCCCATTCCAATTAAACGTTTCGGTTTACATATGCTACGATATTAAACGTCATAGGAACGATTTCAGGGAATGCAAAGAATGCTTAGGAGTATAAACAAACTTTCATCACAACCTTGATTTGATGATTTTTGATTTTATAAGGATGTTTTTGTTTTTTCTTCAGTACTATTTCACGTACGTTCTATGTTTCGGTCCTAATTTGATCATTACTTATTCTAAAATGAGATTTTTTTTACCTTTAATATTCCTTACATTTCTATTTATGACATTTACATTTTCATCTATACCAAATGAAAATAGGATAAGACTCCCTTTCCTCCTCTTGCCACAATGCGACGAACTCTGGAAAGCGACCGGAGGCTGTTGGCAAACTTGGAGATTAAATTCGCAAGATATCCTGTAGAATTTAATTCTATTGATTGATTCACTGTTTATAAACGCACTGGAAGCAATACGAAAGCTATTGACGATGCATCTTGTAATTTTCAATCAAGATTAGGTTTGATTTTATTTTATTAATGTCGCACTAGAAGCAACACGAGGGCTATTGGCGACATCGTAATTTTCGACCTTATATCCTCGTAATTTCGAGCCTCGGTCAAGTGACGAGGCCGACACCTGAGCTGGCACCCCCTCTCCTAACTTCCACACCACGCCAACGGGAGGACTTTGGGCCCCGACAGATTTAACATGCATCAGCCCCGGCTCTTTGGCAGCCAAGGATCGAACACATGACTCAACGAAAACCGCCGGCCGCGAGTCCGATGCCTCAACCACTAGGCTACTGCGGCCACTTCAACCAAGGTCAAGGAACGAGGATGAAACTATAGTCCACACCCTCCCAATGAGAGGATTTTGAGCAGCGACAGATTTCTTGAGCATCAGCCCGTTACACAACAGGTTTTCATCGGCACCAAGGAATTATAAGAGAAACTGAACTGATTATTTGTTTGAGATTGAGAAGATGGATTTCAATCTGTTGTTTTTCACGTCTATGGCACTCGAAAGACTAAGAACACCAGAAAAATGTATAACTCTGCATGGTGATTATGTTGAGATGCCTTAAAAGCACCAAATACATTAAAAACTTTTTGCGATACCTAAGGATAATATAATTAAAACTTTACCACACTTACCTCACTATACGGCTACTTGAAATACCAAACAAATAGACATGAATAAATGCAATTCACAACATTATGAACATAAGAATCAATATAAGCAGAATAAATTTCATCAAGCTATCTTTGTTATTTCTTAGCAGAAATTGAAACTTTGCAATGCCCCCTTAAAGGAGCAAAACGAATATCTGACATATTCTATCATCGCGATTTCGAAGAATTTTTCCCTTAAAAAAATAGTGTTCTTTTCACTCCTCATGAGACTTTCATACGAAAAGTGGTAAAAATCGAAGACGTATTTGGATATATTTCGTTATTTAACAGATACTCGAGCGCAATGGTCAATACACACACACGTACAGTTACGTAAGTTCCTCCTAATGTTATCCCGGCACGCGCTCTTCTCGTGGTATATTTACTCGAACTTCCAATGAAGATAACTCTAGAGCTAAAAGACCAAATGGAAACACTCATAGAAGGGCCATTTAAAAAAACCACTTATACTTACTATCCAACCTACATGTTCGCTAAGAGATCGTGATAAATTGCGTGGTTTCGTGTCGATAAAGATTAAGCGACCCGGGAAGGAAGCTTTTATCGGAAAAACACGTTTCTATGGACATCAAATTTTGCAGAAATTTCATCTTTATGTACTCGTCTTGTTTTTGGTTTCGTGGAACATCAGACTCTGATACCATTTGCAGAGTAATTGTTTCAGTTGCTTCTCTGCCATAAAAATTGATATCCCTGCCCAACACGTCAATCGATGACACAAAATGGAGAATCGAAGAATCGATGAGTTGGTAAGAATTAAATAATGTAAGAAGAGAAAAAAGCAAAGAATAAAAGAAAATATGCGTGACTATTTTTAAAGGTATGACAGTGTTTGCTAAGTTTGATTAATTCTGCATTAGAATTGCACAAGGAGTACAGGAATTACGCTTGCCTCGAGAGAGACAAATGTTCCACAATTTGAACACTGGCTGCAGATGTAGTAATTATAGCCACTCGGTTTACTAACGATAAACTAGGATATTTAAGTCACATTCTGATGATAGAAAGTTTTGTAATGTGAAAGTATCGAGGCCTAGCCAGTTTCACAATTTGTTTTTCAACAATTGGCTTATGAAAGAGAAAAGGCTCTCTTCAACAACGACGACAGGAATTAACATTCCTTAGTAACTAGCCCGAGGGGAGATTTCCTTTTGGTCTAGTAAATAAGAGCACAGCAAAAAGCGACAGGACAAATTTTCCTCGAATGCAAGGATTGAGGGTGCAAAACACCGTTGGTAAAAAAAACTCACTCCCTCTGAAAGCGAGGCAAAAATATCACCTGCCCAAAAGGAATTGTGACGCGAACCCAAAACTTTAGCCTCGAAAAATATGATTTTAATTTACCACAAGTATACAGAAAAATCCCATTAAATGGAAGATTTTTATTTCGTTTATATGTGACGCCCGGACATCACTATCTAGTATTTGATTCACATCAATTTATTCTAAATTGAGTCACCAAGTAATCAGAGAATCAAATCCTTAATTTTGTTCTTGTTTAAGAGTAATTGAAAACCGAAACGGGTAAGACGAATGTAGTACAAAACCCATCTCGTGCCCGCATCTTAATTAGAATTTCATAATATTAATCTTATCCTACAAACGGCTAATTGGATCCGAGTCCGTACTTCAAACTCTCTTTCTCTCTCCTCTTACTGATTCCTCCAATATCCTCCATCCCATTCAATACACTTCAATTTACAAACATAGAAAAGCTGATTTACAGATTTCACAAGTCAGGCTCGAATCGAACAACGTCATGGAGTTATCTTAATCTATTATCTTTAAACTGGAAAAACCATAACATCATTCTTGGACAAGCTTAAGGCAGAAAATGCGGACAAATGGCCACATTTGAAGAAGAAAAAATTTTTTGTTTTGCCAAGACAGCGCCGTTTCACACCTCAACGGTTACCACAGCAAAATTCCACACATTATGGTTTGAACTGCTTGACTACCCTCCTTACTCACCAGATCTAGTACCAAGCGACTTCTTTTTGTTCCCTTATCTAAAAACTGAGCTAGGTGGACAAGAGATTTTCGTAAAATGCGGAGGCCATCTCCTTCGGAAGCAATTATTTTGCAGAGAAAGACACCGAGTACAGGTTAAAGAGATGGGAGCATCACTGGTGTGTAGACTTATATGGAGATTTTCCTGACTAAAAGCAATTAAAAATAAAATAGGTTCTATGCAAAGTTTTGCAAAAAACAGATTTAGCCACCCAAAGAGCGCTATTTTAATAATAATTATTAAATTACTCAATTAAATATAAGAATTAAAGTAAACGCTGAAATATCGAGAAATGGACAACAGTAAACTTTTCCGATATTAAAATTAAAGCAAGCGATAAATTATTAAATTGAATATATTCAAACTAAATGCAATTAAAATTGAAGCAAACGATAAAAAATTGAAAAATGATCTGGTACGCCAAAAGTGATCCACTAAAACAGTATCCCCTAGAGTGGCTAAGAAATTGAAAAGTGATTAGATACAAGAAGCGGTCCGGGACAACAATTTATAGCGTACATAAAACAACAGCTCCTTGGGTAGCTAAAAAAATTATTCAGCAATTACTTGAGTTATATTCGTGGGTTAAAATTTCAACTCAATTTTCGATGTTGTTAAGTGCGAGTCCTAGACATTCAGAATCCCCCCCCCATCCATCACTGCTTCAACATACCACAGTATTATATTATTATTAGAGTTATACGTATGTGTAAAATTTAAACCCGATCGAATGATAAGAAATGGGTCAAAATTCGAGTACAAATTTTGTGAAAAGAAAAAAAAAACACATATATACATACATAGGAAGATAAATAAAAACTTGTAAAATTTTTTTCATAATAATGCAGTATAGGAATCATAAATCAATAAAAACATCTTTGAAAACGAAAATAACTCACTAGGTCAATTTTTTCCACTATTTTTCTGTAGGAATTTAACTTCACATTTTTGACTGGATAATTTATCTAATCAAAGGCGAATCTCTCAACACAAACATTTTTAAATCCTCACGTCAGAGAAGATTAATGTCTCTACGATTATTCTTGGATATGTCTTTACCGGCAACAATGGACTATATCTAGTCACTTTTAAAATCTTGCACATTAAACCTTCACGTGATATTCATAACAAAAAAAGTAGCATCGCATATATCCAATAACTGCTTAAAATTCTAATTTCGCTTTTATGAAAAGGAAACTACCTACTCTGCACAACCTTCCAGAAATCAACCCCGTTTCATATTTTAAAACAGAAAAAGAATAAACACTTCAATAGCGGGAAAATGGAAGATTAATACTTCCCATCTGAGAAAAAGCGTTGGAACAAAACAAAACAAAAAAATTCTTCGACGAAAAAAAAGTGAGATAAAAATCTATATTGTTAATAAATAGCAATTCTCGAATCGGGTGAAAATAGCGACTTCAACTTCGACTTTCATTGCGGATACGGTTCCGGTTATAAATCATTCATGACGGAGTTAAAGATTCTATCTTCCGATAAAAAGCGTTGCCATTCCTGAAATAGGATCAGGAGAAATTTTGTCACCGTTTTTGAATAATAGTGGAAGGAAAATAAAAATATATTCTATTGGTAGATTAGAGGATCAAAATATTTTTCTTCCTGATGAATATTTAATATTTGATATCGGAAGAAATAAATCATTCACGGCATATGAAATTATCCAAAACAGATTGATACGAATTGAAAACACATTTAATATTAACGATTCGCTTCAAGAAACGAGATTATTAATTTTTTTCTCTTTCTTTTGATTAAATTAGTTTCGTTCGCACAGATGAGATGGCTCGTTTCATTTCCGAAAAAAAATCAGAACTGAGGTAAAAATGGATATTGATGTTTTAATAAAATATAGCTGGTTTTAAATTAAAAATATTTATTATTCATTACATGCTATCAATTTTTTTTACGAAGAAAAACCTTTTTATAGATGTTTTCATATTTTTTTCACAAGTAAAAATAGTAAAATTTCGTAAACTATTTTTATAAAAACAATTTCGTTTTGTTAGTGCATTTATTGGAATAGAAATAAATTCCAGAGACGAAAAAGTTTGTTCGAATTTAGAAACATAATTCCAGAACAGAAATATGTAAAGGTCGAATATGGAAATGTAACCAATTACATATTATAGAAATTTAATTAAAAGACATAGTGTAAGAATTCATATACAACTGATTCTGAAAAATGGAAATATAATTGCGATTAAATAGAAACGTATTTGATTATAAAGAACAGAAATATTTAATTATATAGAATAGAAATATTTAATTATATAGAATAGAAATATTTAATTATATAGA
>BMAW01128110.1:194030-348874 GCA_019974015.1 Nephila pilipes | reverse complement strand
TAGAAATATTTAATTATATAGAATAGAAATATTTAATTATATAGAATGGAAATATAATTGATCTGATTAAATAGAATCGAAAAATAACTGATCATGCAGATTGGATACATATCTGATTATATGGAATGGAAATTTAGTTCCGGAATAGAATTGATTTGAATAGAAATATATTCGATTACATAGAACGGAAATTTATACCAAATATATCTTGGATTTATAACCGGAATATAATTCCAAAATGAAAGTATCGTCCTGGAGTGGAAATATTGTAGGGAACAAAAATATAGTTACACACATAAAATACAAGTTTCAGTTTATTTGCAAAATTTTTTTAAAAAAAACCCTGCATTAAATTATATAATTTATTTAATTTTTTTATAAATCATTTTACTGAACTAAGGTAAAAAGCAGCATAAGCTAAGGCCAAAGTTTGAGGGTTCAAGACAGTGTTTCACAGAAAATCCTTGTGTGATATATAGAGGAAGCAGCAGCATGTTAAATTCGCCTTAGTTTTAAAGGTCTCACAGACGAGATTTTGAAGTATCAACTCATCACTTGACTCGAGGTTCAAAATGACGGAATACTGTTTCCAGTATCTAGGAACACTACGATTTCTTTTCTTCTCACTCTTTAATGCAAATATAATATACTTTTAACATAATCTCGAATTACTAACCTCATATGAAGATAAGTTTATTCCAGAGTGAACGGAAAAGTTTATAGCGCAAGAGCCAAATCTAGCTATGCTGCCCCATATAATATGCACCAATATGTGTTCTGAACATCAGAAAAAGTGGTTGATGGGAGAAATAGTGGGTGATGGAATTTAAAAGGGGCAAGAGCAAGGTATGGCCAGACTGCGCCAAATAAGATTTAACTGTGATCGAGAAGTTAGAAAAGTGGTAAGAGAGGGAAAAATAGGTTGTCATGAAGGAGTGTCTAAAATAGCGAAGGATCGCTAGTGTATTCCTGGGGAGCGTCAACCGTATTTATCGCAGACAGTAAACCTCATGGGAAAGAAAAAGAACCACTAAAATGCCTCGGTGTCATGATTTCCGTATCTACCTAAACAAGCTAAATATTTGAGGACATTTTTTATTTTTTTGTGTAGTTATATCATTGTAAAAATCGGAGAATATTTTGTAATCGCCTTGTATTTTCAAATATTAATTGAGTGATTGTTTATTAACGTCTTATATTTGAAAACAAAACGAGGGCTATTTGCGGCAGAACTCGTAATTTTGAACCTCGGTCAAGCGAAGAGAGGGTCACCTCTCTAGCCAAATTTCCACACCACACTTTAGGGAGGACTTGGGACCTCGACAGATTTAACGTGTATCAGTCCCGTTGAATTGCTGGTTTTTAGTGGCATCGGTGCACGAATTCTCGACTCGATGAAAACAACGCAAGTTCGCGACCATGATTTCTAGGCTACTACATTTTTACGCGTAAGCTTTTGTTATTTCCTGTTATTTTTAAAGTAATTCTACCATAACTAGCTAAGAGTCTAGAAAATAATGATAGAAAAAAATAGAGCAAAAAAAACGAGGAAGGCAAAAAAGAATGAAAAATATTTGAAAATAAATAAATAAATAAATAAAAGTAATATAATTACCGAAGAAATTTGAATGCAATAAAACACTTTACTTTCTGAAAGAGTTAACCTCCTGCAGCTCGAACAAAAAAAATCTCGCATTTACTATTTTAAATTTTTCAATTAATCATTCTTGATCATTACGTATTTAAAAATTATTAAAATCACTATTAAAATGCATAATTTTGGAAAAAAATCACATTAAAATATTAAACATTTAAGTTACTTTCAAAATATAACGATAACTGTACGTTATTTTGGTTATGTGCAGATTGGAAATTGATAAAATATGTATAAATAGTAATATAACTAACTTATTATATTTAGATACATAATTCACCAGTTTATATTATTTTACGTTTAAGTACAATTTATTTGTATACATAATTATATAAAATGCTAATTAACGTTTAAAATTATCGACATGATTTCACCACTAATACAAAAAGCAATGTTTAAAAATATTTAAAATAATAATATATATTTATAAAATCTGCAAGTGGAGGGGAAATAAATATAGAATAGATTCATATGAATTTAGCTACATATTGCAAATATTTGTTAATGCATGTTAATAACAAAATGCTGTTTAAAACCGAATAGTTGTAATATTTTTTGAACAGTAAAACTCAAACATTTATAAAAGGTAAAATAATTCAATATTGCATTTCTGAAGTTATGCATAATTTTTTTTTCAATATAATAAGCAGAAAATTTGATATTAGTAATTAAAAAAATGTTTTCAATTTACTATAATTAAAATTCCTTTTTTTTCTTCTATGGTGAAAGACAAAATCCCCCCTCTCATACACCATTTTATTTAAAATAAAAATAATATTTAAATGGATCAAATGATAAATTCTAAGAAGTTTATGAAACTTTTAATACCCTCATTGAATTTCAAACTATTTTTCAGTAACATTCATTTGAAAATTATTTTTTATTTCATAAAAGAAATAAATAGGAGTTCCTTTAAAGGGATAAAACTATAAAATATATCGAAAGTTAAATAAATATAATCATATGCACTTTTATTTAAAAACAAATATATTGTTTTTATTACTTACCACACTGAAAATCTGCGGCCAAAATGTAGTGATTTTCTTCCAACTTCGCGAAGAGATTGATGCCTCTTTCTAGCAAATCCCTCCATACTTTTATATTTGAAACAAAAATCCAGAAAAATCCATGTGTTCACATATTAATTTAACTTTTGAAAATCCACAGTATAGTTTGTTCGATCTTTTTTTTTATATATTTTATCGTAATGTTCTCTCTATTTCATTTCTCAATTTCAAAATATTATAAATTTTTTACTATGTAGAAAGCAAACACATTTTTCACAAACTTCAGTGAATCGTAAAATATCTACACATTTAAAACAATTCAAAATATGTATAGTTATTATCTTTATAAACAATAAAATTCTTTTAAATAATTATACTCCAAAGCAATATTTCCAAACAGCAGACAATTATTTCCAATGTAAAGAGTGTTTTTTTTTATTTATTTATTTCACGTCTCTTCAACAAATTCCACTAATTTTAAAACGACACAAAGAGTTCAAGAACATCTCAAATGTTTTAAAACATCCCGAATCAAAATAATCATCTGCAACAACCAAAAACTATCCTTCAAAGAATTAATTCGAAGACAAACTACAGACAGCAGGTGATTGTTCCAAATGTAAACAGCTTTGTTTTCACTCGCTACTACATTTTATTTATTTTAATATAAAGCAAATGATTTTCTTTAAAAAATGTTTATTTTTCTCCTCGTTCTCAAATAAAAATTTTACTAGTTCGTTAAATAAATGTAACTGAAACCACGAAAAAAATGGTTAGTATGAAATATTCTTCGCACAACTCAACCTAACAGTGCGGAACTGTTGAAACGATTGATTTGACGTCAGAATATTCGGTCAGAGGGAAAAGTGAAGTTCGATGCGCCCCATCAACTAACCCAAAGTGGAGTAACGGTTGCGCACGGAGTAGCCATCGTACTGATTTTCCTAGGGCTGTCGGATTACTGATTACCCACAGAAACATCGCCAAGGGCGAAATTCGGAAATGCGCCAAGAACTCTTCATTAGCTACGGATGCGCTTTCTCGAGTCAACAGTGGACATGCTAATTGAAATTTTCTGTTCTCCACCCTTCCCCCTTGTTCAACTGGTGGGCAAATCATGTTCGGGGGATGAGTTAATGCGAAATTATGAACGCTTCGAAAATTTCTATAATGCAAGAGATGGAAGCTAGGAAATGGAACTTGGCGTTTCAGTGGGTTCACTTGTTTGACGTTGACAACTCACGATGATGTTGTTAAACATGGGTTGTTTAGAAAATGAATTTAAAGCGACGAATTGTGGTTTTGTGCAGTACGATATGATAAGTTGTGTGGAATTTATGACTGAGATACAATGGAAAATACAAACGAATGGAATCGTTAGTATTAAAATGACACATTAATGTTCGTTTGAATAAGTTTTTGCGACACAAATAATAAGCAATTAGAAATTTATAGATTTAAGCTTTAAAGTAAGGCATTGAAAGAGAAACTAATAAAAAAAAAGACGAAAATGGGTGAAAATCAATCTAAAATTAATGAAATAATATATTTTTATTACAATATTAATACAAGTGAGTGAGTAAATGAACAATATTGAGGGTTTATAGCACACGAGACAAATCTGAATATGCTACACCAAACAATGCGTGAATGTGATCTGGGCGTAAAAAAGGCAGAAGAAAAAAATGATTGCCAAGGAGAGTTGAAAACAGAAAAGGATCGTTAGGGTATTCCGAAGACGCGTCACCCGTGTTTTACAAGCATAGTAAGCCTCAAGAGAAAGAAAAAGATCATTGGAGTATTTCTGGGTCAAGATAAAATGAATATGATCATCATTACCTGAAAAAAGAAGCTCATAAGGGGTACATGAAATAAAAAATATACAAAATTAAAAAAAAATAAATAAAATTAAGTTAAAAACGTACTAAACAAATAAAAGATTGTTTAAATAATAAATTTAAGGCGTTAAGATGTAATTTTTTTTAAAAATAAAAGACATCTGAAAACAAAAATATAAGAAAATAATTATAGGAGTTCTACAGATTTTGTTATTTCTACAATTGCTTTTAAATACTTGTTTTTCGAAGCATCGCTTCCACAATGTGAGAGTATTATTAACACCTTAAAATTAACAACAGGTAAAAGTTGAAATTTCAAAAAGTCTATTGTTAAAAAACATGGGTTTTCAACAGATACTGTGGCAGTTTGAAAAGCTTATCTTTTATGATAAAATACATATCTTTTATAACTTTACTTCTTTTCAGATATTTCAAAATATTACAGGTTAAAATCAGGGAAATTACATATATATATATATATAATAGGTAGGTGGGTGAGAGATTAAACTTCTTTTTACCCAACAAGTAACAAAGAATTAAAAGGTAGTTAGCGCAGTGAAAACTTCATTTTTACTTTCTTTTCGCTGTATGCTTTAACAGTATTTATTTTTGTCGTTTCAATTCACATCATATTATTTTAATATCAAGTTTTAAAAATAATTTTTCCTTTTCCAAATTTTTCTCGTACGATTTTAATAATAGAAGAAAGAAAGAAAAAAAAAAAAAAAAACAGTAACAAAATTTTACATCATAATCGAAAATATGTCTCAGTTCTAGAATATTTTACACAAAAATTTTTCTTGAAGACATTTCCTTGCACAAAAATTCAGTATAATTCTAATTCATATACTCGTGAATTAAAATGAAGCAATCTTCTTGAAATATACCCCTTTTTTTGTTTTGGAATGGAACGAATGTTAAATCTCATGATTAAGAACAGATTAATCTCCCTTCAAGGCAAAGGCAACTAGCGAAACAGGTTTATTGAAAACTCAGATGTAACCTGAAGAGAACAAGTAAAAGGTACAACAAAACTGAGCAAGAATATATCAGAGGTCACATATTAAAATCTCCTAATATTACGCTTCTCTGCCGAGATTCTACCACTGCGGGGAAGCAATATTTACAGAAATCGTTTATTGCTTTCCGTGTGTTTTGAAATATGGCTCCAAGTATTAAATAAGTATTGCAGAATATATTTGATGCTACAAAAGCAAATTATAGTGTATACGTCATTTAAAATCCAGCGCATATATTTTATTTTTGAAATATATTTTTTTTCTTCAGGAAATAAACGTGCAGCAATTGCGTTTTTCAGATGGAACATATACGATTTCTTTGATACCAGGTATCTTTTTACTAGAATTTCAACACTGCTTCCCAGGAAAAAATCGCAATTCCAATCCTTCAAATAATATCCCTACAGTTAAGAGAACAGAAAAAAAAAAGCAATAACAGTTCCTGGATTTTCTTATTTTGAAACGTAGAAAACTGAAGCTAAAAAAAAAAAAAAAAAAAAAAAAAATAGTTGCAATATGTCAGTATGTTGGATATATTGCATTGAAACGTATGAGATGAAAATTAACAATTAAAAGATTATAGTCGCATAGGAAATTTCTAGAATAAATATTGAAATAATACTAATATTATTGTAATGAAATATTTTTATACAAATGTATTCATACCTTAAATTTATGTCTCGCTTAAAAAATTCTGAATTATCGTACAGAATAATCGATGAATATATAGTTGTATTAGTAAGCATATTATTAAATCATCTGTTTTAATTTAGTAATTTATCAACTTTTTTACAGCATAATTATTTGCTAGAAACCACCAAATGGCTAAATTTTTGGTCAATGACCACTTTTCAAAAAAAAAAAAAAAAGTATCAAATACCCGTGACTTGTTTGTTTTCATTTTATGGTAGCACTAAATGCATTTAGTTTAAAATATATTCAATTTAACAGATTATCGTTTGCTTTAATTTTGATATCTAAAAAGAATATTATTGTGAACTTCAGTATTTTATCGTTTGCTTAAATTATAATATTTTATTGAATCATTGATTTAAAAAAAGTTAGCTCATTTGATGATTAATCTGGTCCTTACAAAAAATTGTATTGTACAATTGTGAATGTTTTAACCTAGTTTGATTTTAATTTGAATGTGTTTTTATTAATTAAAATTCTAAGAGTTGGCATTTTGTCAGTTTTTACATGAAAATTCGAGAATATTTCTATTCGGCAAGATCAATACCGCCTCGAATTTATTCGAATTGCAATTTATGACACATTAAAAAATACACATTAGCTTCTGCTCTCAAATACAAATCGGTTCAGACAATTCAATTCTAATTTTGAAAGTGTTCAATCTATTATCAAAACATTGATGAGTATAATCGATTTTCTGTAGAATAATAATCTTTATAAAGCCATACTTATATATTTTTTAAAATGTTTTTAGTTGAATCCTATATAGATAGGTTTTACTAATTTACAGATGATGGTGTATGACATTTATTCTTACTTCTGAATTTTGATTATAGATAAAATTATATTAAAAAATTCATAGATTAAATTTAATACCAATTTACATGATCAATTTTTTTTAACTAGCATTAATATTAAAGTAAAACAAAGCTTCAATCAAATCAACGGGTAATGCAGTGATATAAATATTTAATTCCCCTCCACCCTCTAAATATGATTCAGTTAGAAATGGGTTAAGAGCCATGAACTAAGATAAATATTACAAAAGTCTCAAAGTTGGCCGCGAGAACGAAAAGTAACCTCTTATACAGAAATCATTTTTTACACACACAAAAAAAAAGGGGGGGGGAGCACCATTATTTGATTGAAACTAAAATAAAAGTCAGAAAGTTTCCAAGAATCGTCTTGATTATATCTTAAATGACATTTTTCGCAATCAATCTCGTTTTTTAAATAAATAAGTGAGTGAAACGTGATTCATTTCTAAGAGATACTGTTTGAAGCTAAATGTTTATTACCCGTTATAATAAACAATCTTAATAACACAGACTTGCCAATATCAATTTATTCACATAAAAAGGTAATTTTCATTTAAAATTACATAAAAACAACCTACAACAAATTAATCTTAATAAATTAACTTCAACTAATAATATAAATTAAATATTTACTTACAATAAAAGGAATTAACTGATTGGTTTTTTTAACGTCGCAATAGAAACAACACGAGGGCTATTGGTAATGTACTTTGATGTTTTGAACCTCAGTTCAGTGATAAGGACAACTGTGAGCTGGCACCTCCCTCTCCTAACTTCCACACTCTGCTGATGGAAGAATTTTGAGCCTCGACAGATTTAACGTGCATTAGCCCTTGGTACACGGCAGGTCTTCAGTGGCATCAAGGCTCGAACCTTGTGGTTGTGGTAGCTTAGTGGTCATGATCGCCGGCTGTTTTCGTCGAATCATGTGTTCGAGCCTTGATGTTGACTTGATGCTTGATGAAGACGCACGTGTAGCCGGGGCTGATGCACGTTAAATCTGTCGAGGCTCCAAGTCCTTCCGACGGTGTGGAGTGGAAGTAAGGAGAGGGAGGTTCCAGCTCAGGTATCAACCTCGTCACTTGACAGAGGTTCGAAATTACGAGATTCGTCACCAGTAGCCTTCCAATTGCTTCTCGTGTGACGTTAAATAAAAACTAATCCGATCCAATTATATGAGGAAATTTATTCCCAGACTACTATAATTCAAACTATGTGAATTGTGAAAAGTGGAATAATGAAAAAGTGAAATAAAAGCAGAAGGGAAATTAAACAGATCAATATGGAATAATTTTAATGTTATGATATAAAACTGTATGAGGGAAGTCTCGTTTCCATAAAGACAAGTTCGTTTAAATTACTGATTAAACCTATTATATAATAGGATAAGCCTTTTATAAACAATTAGACTCGTTAAAAGTTAATTTTCGTATAAAAGCTTCAAAAAAATATCACGGTGTACCACATTCTTATGGTTTTAAATGAGAATGTGAGAAAATTTGATAATTTCGATCTTTGGATATGAGTTAAGATTTTATTTCAACTTCAGTCTTTAACTGAAAGTGCTCTTAAATTAATTAGAAGAGCGTGTTTCATAAGAGTCTTTTAACGATGATTCATATTAAAAAGCCTTTTCTTAAAAAATTAAAAATTCATATTTATATAAAAATAATTTAATTAATTGTAATAGTACATAAAAAGAAGTAAGCTAGATTTAATCACTACAAACAAAAAGTGTAGTTTAATCAATTTATTTTGCTTAATTAATCGTGTAGGTTTTTAAATGCATAATTTAAGAGTTTCAGGAAGAGATGATCTGAATTCTTCCTTTTTTCAATATTACGTATGATTATTTATTTTCCCTTCTTCCCACTTAAATCAAGTTATTGATACAAGTGTTTCTGTTTCATCACAGATTGAACCCACTCGGGGAAATTATGCATTTTCCCCACTCATGCGAGATATTACTCAATGAGGGTTAATTACATGAAATCTGGTTTAGGTAAAATTAAAAGAGAGAAAAAAAAAAGATGAATTAATACTGAAAGCATGTATTTTTTAAGATTATTTTTGATAAATATAACTAATAAGGAAGATGCAGATTTAAAAGTCATCGCCCTAACATAGACTTTTTTTTTTTAAATTTTTGGAAACCAAATGAAGTTGTGTAATAAAATTTTATGAAAATCATACAGATACATATAAATTTAAGTAATATATAAAAATACATATAAAAAAATATTAAGATTAAAATTTGAATAACAAGAAAAAACTACCATTTAATGGGAAAAAATTACCTTTTAATGACTACATGTTATTTATAAAATGATAATTCTTAGAAATTGAAAAAAAAAGTCAACGAAAAAACTTTTTTAAACGAAAGTTAACGTTAAAAAAATAATTATACTTTTCATCACAGTAGAATTTTTTTAAAGAATAAAAACTAATGTATTTATTCTTTATTTTATTCAATAACGCTGAAAAAATACTTTAATTCTAGACATTTCAATGTTTACTTCAGTAATTCACCTTCAATTAAAAATTTGGTCAAGGTTAAAAAAACCTCAGATGAAACAAAAACCATCCCCATTCATTTGGAAGGAAGAAAACAAACAAAAAAGTAAGAAAAGTGAGGAAAAAATTGCCAAACCGAGCGATAAATTGCCAAGTAATGGGTTACCCAACTGCAGATCTGTTACAGTAGCGATTTCTCTTTTCCACTTGACACTATTACGCAGAATCGTCGGGCGGTTGTGATAGGAGCCAATCAGAGGAGGCGGTCCGCGCGCCACATGTAAGCTCCCCTCCCGCCAAATGAGAAAACCAAAAAATTATAGCCTCTCTCTTTCTCGAAACTCGTGGACCCTCCCTTGTTTTCTTTTTGTTTTTCATGTCAAGGGAAGCAAACTTACGGCTTTTTTTACTCTGGCTGAGGAGCCTTTTTTTTTCTTTCTCAAAACTCGTGTGTGTCTTGTTATTTTCTTTCGCGTCATGAAACAGAGGGAAGGGTGGGGGTGATCCACACCCTCAACAGGGGCATCTGGTTGAAAATTCGTTCTAGAACGCTTTCACCCTTAACATCAATCAGTCTTATACTCAATCATGTACTGAGGAAGGTCAAAGGAAGGAAAAACATTCGAACACTCGTATGTTAGAGTTTCTTTTTTTTTCCCTTATACATTTACAATAATAATAATTACAATACCAATTTAATCACCAGAAAGTCATAATTAAATTCAAGTTTAAAGAATTGTTTAGTTAGCATCGACTTTAATTTAACAGGTCATGCGTTCGTAACGAGGACGACATCCGAGTTGACCCTTCACATCTATGCCGAGTCAATGTGAAGACCACTACAAATTTACCTACTACACGACAGACCTAAAAAATAAAATACTGGTACCCATCGGTTACAAGGCAGTTGCTATATCAAACAAGATACCATGACCCCAACACTTAGTGTGGAAGCTTGATGAGTGAAATTCTCTTCACGTTACGAGTCATCTTAAACTTTTGTTTCAAATAACCTATTGCAATATATATAATACATGTGTGTGTGTGCAAGAAATTTAAAAATTAATCAATAAAGTAAATAAAGATGGGACTTACAGCATCCACGATTGTTTATTCATTTCGCCGAGAGAGAGGTAACGAAATAGACATTATTAAAACGGAGAAGACAAGAGACACAGCTCTGCCTTCTAGATTGCAACAGACACGTGCAGAACAAAGTAGAAGAGAGCACCTTTTACAGTGTAGGTTATTTATTTATAGGATTTTATTAGTATTTCTCCATTTTCCGTGTTATAAGATGAAGGGTTTAGTTTTGTTTTTATTAACGTCGCACTGGAAGCAACAAGGGGGCTATTGGCGACGGACCTCGTAATTTTTAACCTCGGTCAAGTGACGAGGACGACACCTGAGCTGGCATCCCCCTCTCCTAACAACCACACCACGCCAAGGGAGGACCTTGAGCCCCGTCTGATTTAAAGTGCATTAGGCCCGGCTACACGGCGGGTCTTCAGTGGCTTCAAGGCTCGAACCAATGACTCAAACGAAAACCGCCGGCCGCGAGTCCGATGCCTTCCTTAATCACTAAGCTACTGCGGCCACTTCATCCAAGATCAAGGGATGAGGGTCAAACTATCATCCACACTATCCCAATGAGAGAATTTTGAGCAGTGACAGATTTCATAAGCATCAGCCCATTTCATAAGCATTCGAAACCATGACGACTAGGCTACTGCGGCCACCTATAAGATGAAGGGATAATAAGGGATATTCATGACAACTATCAGTCTCGTATGGATTATTTTTCTGACAGATTTATGATTACGTTAAAACGGATTTAACAGATTTTTTGAGCGCGGGATCTAATGAATAAATATCCTAATAAATAAAAGGATTATTTAGAATTAAATCAGGAAAAAGGAATGAACTCTTTACTTTTGAATCAGAGAATGAGAAAAATCAGGATATATATATATATATATAGCTTTACCATTGGTTTATAGCCACAATGACCTCGCCATTCTCTGAACCAAGCTGAAAGAACGAGATCATCTAAAGTCTTTCTCTTTTATAATTTCCATATCACAGACTGTAAGGATTTGTACAACAACTTCCATTTAATATGCAGTAGATGTTATTTCGCGCAACGATCTTACGTGGTTCAGGACTTGAATTCAAGACCAATAGATCTCAAAGCTCATATCCCCAACTAGATCAGCAATTTTATACTAAATTTATTGTAAAATTACAGAAAAAAGTATTCGATCAATGGTTTACTAACGTTGCACTTAGAAGCAACATGAAAGCTATTGGTGAAGGACCTCGCGATTGTTAACCACGATGAAGTGACAAGAACGACACCTGAGCTGTCATCCCACTCTCCTAATTTCCTCACTACGCCAGAGTGATGACTTGGAGTCGAGTCAGATGCAATGTGCACCAACTCCTTTACACAACTGAAATTTCGTGGAATCAGGACTCGAGCTCGTGAACGATTCCGTTCACAAGCTCGCAATTACAGCAACCCATAAAAAAAACGTGAATATTTAAAACTTAAGTGATTTTTATATTATTTTTCAGCTATTTATTCCCCCGTTCATTCGATTTTCCTCCTTCCTATTCCCATACTGGCTGCCGATCAACCACGCCACTTAAAAGTAATTGAAAAGTTTTCGAGTACTTTCGAAAATTAAAAGGAAGCAGACAGTTTCAAACGCAACAACAGACGAAATTTTTTTTCTTCTTCCAAACAAACGACAATGGGGAGTTCACGTACAACGGGTTGGGTAGCTTTTCCTCAGTAGACGAGTCGCAGACGCAGAAACAGAGGGTGGTGAGAAAGGTGTTGCACTGCGCGTGGGGTTGTAGTGTGTGTGTGGTGTAATGACGTCGATCATTGTTTAAAAAAGGCGCAACCCCACATGCCGAATTGTCAATGATCGGCAAAAAATGCAAACCTTCCTTCTAAGGACTAAGGGATGGGTAGTCAAATTAAGCGCTTTTAAAAATTCATGGTTATGGTCGAGGATTCTGCATGGTGAGGTCGTAACGGGTTCCAAAGTATACAATTCTAAGCATTTTTTTTAATATGTTTGCATTATGCTATCAAAAACCTTGAAAACAGTGGAAGAAAACTATCTTTAAAACAAATATAGTATGTGTTTGAAGCCATCGCAATTGCCGAGTGATCACGGTAAGGGCCAGTCGAAATACGTCAAGTCAAATCAAACTTCGAGTTCGACTCCTGATTCCTAAAAACTATTTTTTGAGCGACAATAAGGAGAGCCGCTTCTTGTTAAATGCAATAGGGTTTCTACAAGCCCTCGCATGGTACGATGTGGAGTGATTGAGAGTGAGGTATCAGTACATACAACGTCTTTGTCCTTTGAGTGTGGCTCAAAATTAAAAATTAGATCTCTGTTACTCTGGTGCGAAGTGAATTAAAAAAAAAATTGTACTCTTTTCTTCTTATTATTAAATAAGTCTTTCAAATATCTTCGAACAATAAAAAGTTCTTATTTTTCAACAATTTTCGTCATTATTCAAGTCATTATCTTCTTAATAAAAATCTTCGAAACCCTCGTGTGATTAAGTGTGGAAGAGTTAAGAGTGAGGTACCAGATGGTAACAAAAGACTTTCCTTTACGATTAGCAACGTTCTCCTTCTACAGGACGATGTGAAAGCCCTCACTGGCAGCGCAACACAAGAAAATTTTAATTTTTAAAAAGTTCACATGACAACACTCGAACATCTTATTTGAAGTCCGGACTTGGCATCTCCGGAGAGTTCCGTTAGTCTGAACTCCTCAAAGGAGCGAAAGGAGAAAAAAGATTTTCAACGAATGAAGAAGAATTGAGTACAATTATTTCAGTGCGCGTCAGACTTTTATTTACCGTACATGAATTTAAAAAAAACCAATGAGTTTGGGAAAATGGTTAGATCGTAAAAGAAGATATATAGAATATTTTTTATGATTATGATTTTTTTGTAACATCGCACTCACAGGAGCAAAGCGAGATCAAAGAAGTGCCGGACTTACAATTTTGAACGTCGGTCAAGTGACGAGGATGACATCTGAGCTGGCACTTTCCTCTACAAACTTCCACATTACACCATTAGGTGGACTTGGGACCACGGCTAGATTTAAAGTGCATCATTCTCACCACACGGCGGGTCTTTTATGGAATATGGGCTCGAGTCCACGACTCGACGAAAACCCTCGGTCGCGAACCCGCGACCGTGACTACTAGGCTACCACAGATACAAGATATTAGAGAAAATTGGTGTCATTTTGAGAAGTAGTGCTTAGAAAAATATTTCATATTGAAAAAAGACGTTTATATTTAATATGACCTCGTATAAGGGTTACTTATCACAGTTTATTTCAGCTCGCTAGTGTAATTTACGAGTGTCCTTAAAAAACAAAGGAATATTTCAGAAATCAATTGTTTTATATTTTTACTTAACACTTAGACCACGATCAACCATTAAAACCAACCGAAACCACAAGCACGAAGGTAATCTTTACACTTTCAAACCAACAAAACCTATACTTTTTTTCATTCCCCCCCCCCCCCCTAACTCGTTAGAAATAACAGCTCAAATATCACTCCGGAAAGGCACTTACAACCTAAACAACGCGCACAAAGGAAACAATTTCTTCTCGACTTTCGTCACAAACACCCTGCCATTGTGTGGGAGTGAGTAAGAAATCTAACCAACCTCTCTAGGACCAAAATAAGAGGGTAGAAAAAGGGGGTGTCACACTCACTAGAACCATGGCGATAATGGAGTCCCTAATTGGAACACTTGCGTGTCACAAATCTACTTTTCTTTTTCCGTCCTTTAGTGGACACGACTGCCCACTGGTCACGACTCCGTACAAAGCCAGAGTTTATTAATTTATTTATTTCTTCAGTTCATTCTCCTTTGGAGTGCTGTTTTTTTGCGGGGGAGGAAAAGGGAGTGTTTGCTGTCGTTAGAGAAGACGCTTGCGTAAACGAGTCGATATATCGTGTATCGTTTGATGGAAGCGATGATATATCGCTGACTTAGAAGGCTTAAATCATCCTGCTGTCGCGAACTAATGATGGTAGGTATTTTTTTTTCTTTTTACATTTTTCTCCCCTCCTGGATTAGGTTGGGAAAATTGGTCAGGATATCTTTCTGTGAGGGTGTAACAAGCTTAAGAAAGTTTAACAACGAAGTTGAGCCAAAAAAAATAAATTGTTTGCAGTGGCATTTCAGGAAACTGTTTACAGAGAAAATTAGGTTTCGTTTAGATCGAATTAAAGTTGCTTTAGAACAAGAAGGATTGCTGTTAATGATAGACTTTATAATTCTCAGAAATTAGGTTAGAAGACATGATCATGCATATTATATTATATATATATATATATATATATATACATGATTGTTGTTTATTAACGTCACACTGAGAAGCATCATGATAGCAATTGAGAATGGTCCTCGTAATTTTGAGCCCCAGCCAAGTGACGAGAGTTCGATTCCGGAGACGGCCTCCTACTCTCCAGACGTACGCCATGCTCTTGTACGCCCAGCATGCCCCGACAGATTTTACGAGCAGCAAATTCTTCATCACAATTCATATCTTTTACTAAAACAGGACTCAAACATGTGATTCAAATTCTTAAGCGTTGCTAGAGCTCCATGCGAAGACCACTCTGCAACCGTGCCTACAAAATGATTGATGAAAAAATCGGCATCAAATCTCACATCAGCGTAATTGTTTATAAACGTCGCATTAAGAAGCAACACGAGGGCCATTGGCGACAGACCTTGTCATTTTGGACCTCGGTCAAGTAACAAGGATTACACCTGAATTGGAATATCTTACTCTAAGCTTCCACCTGACGCCGATAGCAGGAATTGGAGAATGGATCAGATTTCACGTGCATCCATTCCGTTACGTGGTGGGTTTTTAGTGACATCAAGGCTCGAACTCACGACTCGGCGAAAGCAACACCAGACTCGATTCCACGACTATAATCACTAGGCTTACCGCGGCCACATTGAACATCAGAAACAACCAAAAATATGGCACGAAACTGGAATTAAATAGACAGTGAATACATAGATCAGTATGACTATACAAAACATGGGCTTTTAGACCACCTTTGACACTAGCAAGAGCACATCACGATGCAAAACACCTGCCAAAGAGGATCAAAGAAGTCGAGTATTTCCAGCCTTGTGACCTCTAATTACAAACATCAAACCGAAATCCAGTAAGTGACGTCATACCCTACACCTTCAACACAAAAGGACTCCATCTGCAGCCGTCACAAACAAAAGTCGAATTCTTTTTATTTCGAGAGCTGACATCACAGGTCTATTCGTCATGTTATTTCAATTATATTTTTTTTATGTTATTTTCTTTCATTTCTCATTTTTTCTCAGAGTGAATTCACCGCGACTTGTATTGTAAGATTTGTTTATTTGGGAACGTTTTCATTCAGCTTGAATTCAAAGGTAGCTGTTTTACGCGATCGATAAGGATAATTTTGAACTACAGACAAATGATGAGGTCAACATCCGGGCTATCATTACACCGTCCAAATTTCTAAATGATATGTGTAAAACATACATAGATTTGAAGTTCACGTGTTTAGTGAATTGTTTTTGAATTTTAGTGAATGACGTGTTTAGTTTATTTTTATTTTTTTAAATATCCTCACACTAGTATGCTACTTGAATAAGGTTAACTGGAAATTCAAGTAGCATACTAGTGCGAGGATATTTAAAAAAAAGTACCTGTTTATGACAACAAATGGTACTGCTAAAGCAAGCTGGTGTTACCATTGCGGGCTGACATCTTTTAAATAGTACCAAAACAAATGCGACTTTGATATATAGGTTAGTTTAGATTTCCGCCGTGTCGAGTCATCGCTTCCATTCTACATCAAGTTTTCATGGTCGATGGAATCTGGATTCATCATTTCACTCTGGAAACCAATGTAACAATCAAAACAACGGATTGCTTCCAGTGAATCTGTTCCAAAGATGGCGAAGATGGAAAAGTTACAGCGATGATATTTTGGAATGAAAAAGGCGTTACACTCAGCAAACACTCAAAAAAAAAAAAAAAGCATAAAACAAGTACTGGACAATACTACAGTAAGTTATTCCATTCCTCACAATGGTACTTTTTTTTCTCATTGATCTATGTATTACATATACGAGCTTCCAGCGATCGATTGATTTTCGACATGTGGAAGAAGAAAGAGTCGTTGATGACCTTGGAGTACCAGCGGCGTTTCGAACTTTGGAACAGCGATTCGGAAAAAAGTTGATCGGTCGCTTTCTTGCTGGGCCCTCACCAACCAGACAGAAAGAGACTTTTCTCTGGGGCTATTTACTGAGGTGTATTAGCTTCTGGCGTTGTTGTTGTTAAAAAGAGCTGCAGTATACTCCCCTCCAGTATTCTCGAGATGATACAAAGAAAAACGTTGATATTTATTGAGAAGGTCGCTTATTCAGCCATTACTGCAATTGATACACATCCTCTCCCTGTTGTATTGAGTTTTGCTTGGAATAATTTTCCATCTGATGTTATCAGCTGTCTCGAATTCAGTGGCGGGTCTCCTCGATACGTAGGCCGTAGCCGGAAGATGATTAGTTGTGATTTATGTACGATTGTCTTGGTTAGACTGATACACAGAGGCAAATGTGTTTTGTGTCGGGTCATATGCATCCAGTTGTAAGAGCCTGTGCTACCAACTAGTGTTCAAATCCTGGGTTACCACTTCAACGTTCGGTGGTTTTGGACTCCGTGGAGATGGAGAGAGTGTGTTGCCGGCCTTGGTGTGTCGGCAGCGATTCGAACGCTGGACCAGTGGCTACAAAGATAAGTTGACCGGTCGCTTTTTGCTGCGCCTTTACAAACCAAACAAAAAGAGACGTCATTCTCGGGCTAATTATTAAGGCGTTTTAACATCAGGCGTTGTTATTGAAGAGAGACACTGCAAGCTATTGCGAAAAACAAGTGATCAATCTCCATTAGATTTCGAGTTGTATGCAAGCTACATATCGGTATAGTAGCATAAATTTTCGTAATTCCGAACAATGGTCAAATGACAAGATACCCTATATGATACCTCACTTAATTTCTAAACCATACTAGGCGAGGATTCAAAGATCATCTGAATTTAATACGTGGCAGTCCTACGATACCTGATAATATCATCGTTGTCAACGTCGCAGTTAGAAGGAACAAAAGGCTTGTTGGCAAGAAGACTCATAATTTTAAGCAACATCAAGTGACGACACCTGATTGATAACTTATTAATGCCGCACTTTGAAGGGGGAAAAAACACACGAAACCTGTTGGCGACATGCCTTATAATTTGGAGTCACAGCCACGTGACGAGGACAGCACCTGATCTCGCCCACCACTCTCTAAACTTCCATTTCCCAACACCGGGAGGTCATTCGGCTCTAATTGATTTATTGCGCATCAGCATTTCGTCTGTGAAAGAATCAGGACATGATTTTGCGACCTTTTCAGTCTGCTTCTAAGCTACTATAGTCCCTTTCAATTCTGAATCTAAGGGTTGCAACAAATTGAACTGAATGGAGCCTCGAAATCTTGACTCCATGTGAGGACTTTGAGGAAAGTGAAATGCCAGGTCAGATGCCGTCCTTGTCACTTGATTTTGTTCCATAAGTAAGAGGGTCCTTGCAATTAGCTCATGTACAGAGTCATTTCAAAATTAACAGCTGCTACTATGGCTGGTTTGTTCCAGTCGAGTCGCGGGTTCGATTCCTGATGCCACTCAAAATCCGTCGTGCAGCGGAGATGATGCACTTTAAACTTGGAGGAACTCAAATGATTGAATGCTGTATTGAAACCACACTTAAAAGAAACACAAGGGTCATTGGCGACGGACTTTAAAATTTTGAACCCAGGTGAAGCGACGAGAACGACACACATTTGAGCTACAACGCTTCTTCCAAAATTTCCACACTTATGCAATGAAAGGACTTTGAGACAAGATAACTTGAAAGTGCACGAGGCCCGCTACACGTTGTTTCATTAGAGGAACTCGAACGCACGACCCGGTGGGAGCAATGGTCCGTTCACGACCTTGACCACTCAGATACGGCGGTCTTGTCGAGATTCAAAATTTTCGCGTTGGAATGATGTGGAGGTCAGGAGAATGAGGTACCAATTGAAGTGTCGTTCTCGTCATATGACCGAGGTTCACAATAACGAGTTCGTTACCAATAGCTTTACTGTTTCTGAGAAGTATGACATCAATGACTAATGAATAAATGAATTCAAAATTAACATACTTTAATCTTTTGTCATGAAATATAACCGCAAATACTTTTTCAATAATTATGAACGATGATTAGAAATATAATTTTTTTCGTCCAGTTTCCCAATTATTTTTAATAAGGAATTATTTTTTTTTTAGTCTATTATAATTTAAGAACTAAGTTTATTATTACTTATATATTCTATCACTCCGAAAAGGAAATAATAATATATTCGAGGACGAATAAAACAGCTAAAACAATTGCACGGAACAAATTTAAAAATTTTAATAAATCACCCTAAAATGGAACATTTACGGAAATAAAGAAAGCGGCATGTTTAAAGCTATTTAAATAAACCAACGATATTCAAATAAAAGAATAAAGAGACCAAAGTTTTGAGGGGAAAAAATGCTACTTCCTTTTGTTACTCGTCGCTTATTATTCAGAATTTTTCCACTTGATTATTATTCAAGATATCTCGGTACAAAATAATCCATCATCTTTTGTTCAGCGACTCATTGATCACTGAGCTCAT
Organism: Nephila pilipes; assembly: GCA_019974015.1. Taxonomy (NCBI): domain Eukaryota; kingdom Metazoa; phylum Arthropoda; class Arachnida; order Araneae; family Nephilidae; genus Nephila; species Nephila pilipes. Next base: position 329,516 of record BMAW01128110.1, on the reverse strand, counting down.
GAAATTTTCATGAGCGTTTTCTCTTCTCTATACTCACTATTCAAATTCAAAACTCTGACGAAGGTCTCAAGGACAACAACGCATTTTTAGTAAAAAGTTAATCGATGAGTCGCAAAAAATTACATAAACACATTTTAATTCCTTTTTAATAATCAACTAGTGAATTGATTTGTTGGTTTGGAATTGACATCACATAGGAACTATTAGAAGCTTAGTAAATATACATAACCTGGTAATTTACTCTCCCACATCACGCCAGTGGGGAATTTGAGGCTCAGTTGTATCAAAACACAGTAATAAAAAGGTAGAGGGTGCCATCTCGAGGAGCAAAACAAAGTGCTCGAATAGGACAAGATTTTTTTTTATTAATATGCACATCAACAGTGTGTGAAGCACCAACCTCGCTTGTATGATTGGGTATGTAAGAGGACACCTGAGTTGGTACCTCCTTCTCTAAACTTCCACACCCACGATGCCAACGGGAGGACATGGGAATCTTAACGTGCATCTACCCCGATACATGCCGGATCTTTAGTGGCATCAGGGCTCGAACCTACGACTCTACGAAAACCGCCGGCCGCTAATCCAAGATCATGACCACTGGGCTGCCGTGGTCACATTGGTTTTATTCACACAAAGATCGCATTAGGGTAAACTTCACCAAACATTCGTTAATTTACTAGTCACGAAATGTGCCACGTCATTTGTTTGTTGGTTTGGTTTCATTAACTTCGCACTAGAAGCAACACGAGGGCTATTGGCGACGGGCCTCGTTCTTTTGAGCCTCGGTCAAATGACGAGGATGACACCCGAGCTGGCACCCCTTAACCTAACTTCCACACTACACCAATGGGAGGACATTGGGCCCCGACAGATTTAAAGTGCATCAGCCCCGGCTATACGGCGGGTCTTTAGTGGCCAAGGCTCAAACCCGCAACTCAACTAAAATCGCTGGTCACGAGTCCGAAACCATGACCATTAGGTTACCGCGACCACCAATGTGTCACGTAAATGATAATTAGGAATGCTAAGATACGATGTGGATGAAAAGCGAAGGAAAGTAAGAAAAAGTATATATTGCTTGACGAGGAGAAGGATTGAAAGCAGGGGAAGAACACTGGGCATCCCGGGGGCTAGTCACCACTATTTGTAAAAAAACATTGAACTATACGAGAGAGAGACACATATACGAGAACTTTACGACGGCATTTGAATTTAACACTCCCTTTTTTCCGCTTAATTTCGAATAAAAGTCGCAGTAAGACTACATGAGGGTTTATGCAAAGGACGCTGAAATTTTGAGCTCGATGAAATGATAGAACTGACACTCGTGCTGCTGCAGGTATCTCATTTCCCTAACTTCCACGTAACACTATAGGATGATTTACAGGTCCAGTTGAATTTTAAGCGGTCGTTATTTCCCCCGATTTGATTGAAATTAATGTCGATTTAGAGCTATATGACGATTACATGGTGAAGGATCTTTTAATTTTTGACTATGATGAAGTGATGTAGGTGGTATTAGAGATGGTATTTCATATCTCTTAACTTGAGATATGAAACTAACTTTAATGGAAACAGCTTTTGGGCTCACGTTTTTATATGATTATCACTGGTATCTTAACCACAAGTTAAAAACACTTCCCCTTTCCATCCCCAAAGAATTATAGCAGTTAATAAGATGAAAACGAAATGAATTTTGAATTGACTCAATAATATTAAAACAAGAATTGTAATTATCCAGAATATCAAATTCTCTGAAAACCATTCGCTGATTAAATTAAATAGTTTCGCACATCCACTAAACAAGATTAAATATTTCATCTTTTCATTCAAATATTTGCACTTTTTTTTTTATCAGAAGATAAAAAAAAAACATAATAAAATTCTTCTATGCGTTCAAAGGACTTCTTTTTCAAAAGATGAAAAACACAGGAGAGGTAATAAACGTGTATTTCTAGAAAATTCCCAAAGCAACAAATTAATAAAATTCACAATATTTGTTGAAAGCGAAATAATTTTGGAAAAACACTCACTGAAAATGAATATTGAAGAAAATAACAAAATTGAAGATGAAAAAATTCTAAACAAAGAGCCGTTCATTTATCTTCAAACGAAAACTAGAAGATTTTGTTTTCTTAGGTTTTCTAGACTTTTCAGCATTTTGCTGAGGAGAAAATAAATTGGCTTCCCTAGAAATTTTACAGTCCTGATAATACAATAAAAAAATAGAGTAGAATAAATTCCAACAAAAAAAACCTCTTCTTTTACATATGTCATACGAAAATAAATATATTTTTTTTTGCCATCCTGTATATTAAATGAAGTTGTATTACTTTTTATGTAATAAAATAAAAGATGAAAACATCTAAATGAAGAATTTTATGCATATATATGTTACTTTTCACACCAGTCCTTTAACTATAATTCACCCCATTTACTACGCATAAAATTATATATATAACCAGTTTCTTTGAACAAATAAATGAACTTAATTTTCTAAAATATAAGTATATGTCATAAAAATGAGATTTTTTTTTGCTGTTTCTACATAAATAGCTTTCTTGTTAATAAATATTTTCGAAAAAGCACTTGCACATTTTAATCTTTAAACTACTGGCTTTTAAATTATAACTTATTAAGCTTTATTAATTTTTAAAATTTAACTGGATATTATTTTAAAAAATGAACATAGTACTCCTTACCTACAGCATATAGATATAATCAGAAATCCCTCAAAATTGATTGAAAATATGTAGGAGTTTGAAACTAGAAAGAATAGGGAGCGCTATGCACCACGCAAAACTCCCCCAAGATCAAAGGCAAATGGCAGATAGACTTCTGTCTTGTTCCAAGAATGACCGAAGTAACTCGATAGAATGTTAAGAAATATAAATTAACAAAAATTTGTTTATAATACTCTTTATTATTTATCATGTGACATCTTATATAACTAAATGATGTCTAACAAGTCTTCAATTTGATTAAATCAGGAATCGAAAGCATCCGTTTTTTACATTTATTTTAAAATAAATACCGTTAAAAACATATGCTTTCATCAATCTTGTTCTAAAAATTTGCTGTTTTCTGTATATACGAATGTTTTCGTATCCAGTAATACATGCTTACACAATATATTACTCGAAAAAAAATGAATACTTCTTCCAGTAAATCGCTGTAACTTGTGTTAGTACTTTACTGGTACAAAACTGAACTATATAAACAATAATAATATGTCAATGGAAGTTGCAAGTTCATCAGGTGTCGCTGGGTTCGCTTAGCCACGTAAGTAAAGTATTTATTAGTAGCGAAATGGCAATACAATGGCGTTCAAACTTCTGTTTATAAAATGCTATTCGCCGCCTTGACTAAGTGACTTCACCGCTGAGAAAATAACCAACGTTTCAGCTTAGAGAATACAAAGTTACAAAGCAAGATACAAAGAGATACAAAGCAAGAGGAGATTCATTTTCTGAAAAAACAATGATATAAGATTTTTATCATGTTTCGCTCAATAGTTCAAAATTTGGATGAAATGCTATGCAAAGCACACAACTCATGAACCTATTGTTCACCATCTATGATAACTTTCTAGTTACTATAATTTCATTTACGGATTTCATTTAAAAAAAGAAGTTGTAAATGATCGCCACAGCTTAGCATTCGTAAATAAGAACATTTTTTTAGAAAAATATCCTGGCGTCATCTGTCGTAGATACGTCTTAAATTCTAATATCAAACAAAATAAGCTTGAATCTTTTAAAAAAGTGATTCATAACGACACAAAACTGTTTTCTGGTTATGCTAACTTACAGACATTCTATTCCTAAACTACTCAATTATGCTTGAAATCAATCATTTTTTTTAATGCAAAAAAACATTTTCATATTTTACCTCCTACACTTTAACACAGCGAATTAAATATTCATTTTGCTAAAGGCTAAATTATGCCACTAAAACAAATTAAGACTAAAATTGTGTATATTTTAATAACTGCAAAATTCTAAAAACTCTATCTAATGAACGATTGCTTGTTTTACATCCATAGTTATTTATATCAGCATTGGAACATTTCTGCTCCCTGAAAATGTGATCGAAGTTTAGGCCTTATTCTTTAACAATACCCGAAGACAGCCTTTAGTCTTGCAAATTATTTTCTCAATTAGAAATGCACGCAAAAGTTTCCGTAGGCTTTCCTCCATCCCAATTAGACCAGGGACGCATTTCTGCGAGAAATCTCCTAATTAAAGCACATCAAAGCTGAATAAATAAAAGAAAGCCCCCTTCTATCAACAAATTATCCTGCAACAGTAAAATGCGGAAGTGCTTAAATTAAAACGTCGCTAACGAGTCAGGTTGTAGAAAAATGTACCTAGAGCCCACATTATACTGAAAATAAAGACGTATTCACGGGAAACAGAGTGGTTCACGATTAAAATTCAGGCCGTCCTGTGCAAAACAGAGTCCGGAACGAATTCCTCCGGACGCCCGGAATGTACCGGAAATCGAGCGAATGCAAACACAGGGGGTTGGGAAAGGGGAGGAACTAAGTACCACCCCCGGGCTGTTATTCCTGCGTCCCCTTCTCTTTCCCAGGTCGCTTTTAGGAAATGAGTTAGAAAACTTCACACCTAGCTGCCTCTTCATTTCCTATTCAAGATTACCTGGTGAAGGCGTCGCCGGTTGCCATAGCAATCCGGCAAATTTCGAGGTCCGGAAAAGTGTAGTGCGGTCCGCGATGCTAAGTGTTAAAAGCATTACCGTGATTCTTGTTCTGATTGGGCGAGAGATGGATGTGTTTTGGAAGTCTCATCAGTTAATGTTTGAGAGAGAGTTACACCTGAAGGTTTTGGGGGCAGATAATGATGAGGCAGCGAAGTAATGGACTGATACTGATGACGGTGAAGTTTTGGTTTTAGGTATATACATATATATAAAGTCAATGAATGGGAAGTTGGTGATCTAGTAAAATCTTTCATAGATGTAACAGGATTTGTGTAGACCAAGATAGGTCGTTGTAGGTCAATAGATCTCAAATTGTAGTACGCATTTGTATAAAGCTATACGAAAGATTCTTAGGTGAGTAAGAAAAACTGTGTAATAAATTACACGAGTATATTCATCAGGAGAATCAACACTTCTAATAAAATTTCTGAAAAGAAAACTATTAATATTTTCCAACCGATGGCATGGATCTAAGTTTATATTAAACAAACGCCCTGATTCTCGCCATGAGGGTCTTCTTGAATCTAGAACCATCACGCCACCGTTGATTGATGTTAATTTGAGGTCTTTGCACTTGCTTTAATTTCTATAAAGATCTATTTTGCCTAACTATTCTTGTTAATATATGACTGAACAACAAGCTATTGGCAATGGTATGACTTTCATTGAAGGTACATCTTATTTGTTAGACAAACATTGCAGGTCAAGGTGGAGGTTTTAAATCGATTCTTAATGTTGTTAAAAATAGGATATACCCACAGTAATGATTGGTCGGGTTGGAATATATATCGGCATTCTATAGCTACAAGACGGCTATAGGTGATGGAATTTCAAAAACAGGGAAACGATGAGAATAACAGTAGAGTTGTTATCTCGCTCTTCAAACTTACACAACCCCCAACATGAGGACTTTGAGATCCAGTGAATCAGCATTATATTCAACTCAGCGATCCTTAATTTAATCGGGATGTTCACAATAATTATAATTATCAGCTTTTTAAAACGCAAAGTTAATCATTAATTGTAATGTCGATGTACAGGTAGTGTTTGATTCATTCTTTATTAGTGTCCTAATTAGAAGCATTCGGAAGGCTTTCGGAGACGGATATTTTGAACTTCGGTCAAGTGACGAGGACAACATCTGAGCTGGTCACCCTTATGTCCAGTGACTGAGGTACAGTTCGATTACATGACAATGTTTCAAATTACAAAATATTCAGTTTTAGCTTAGTTTTTATTAATGTCGCACTAGAAGCAACACGAGGGCTATTAGCGACAGACCTCGTAATTTTGAACCACGGTCAAGTGACGATGACGATACCTGAGCTGGCACCCCCTCTCCTAACATCCACACCACGCCAACGAGAGGACTTTGGGCCCCGAACAGATTTAACGTGCATCAGCACCTGCTACACGGCGGGTCTTTGGCGGCCAAGGATCGAATCCGCGACTGAACAAAATCCGCAAGCCGCGAGTCCACGACCTTGACCACTAGGCTACCGTGGCCCTTTACAAAATATTCATCGCCGGTAACTTGACGTGCAATAATGCAGTGCCGAATTTAACTTAAACTAAAAACATGCATTCCAACATTAAAATTAGTTTTAGAATGTCTTTCAAATAATCCTTCGAAATGCGTAAGATTTCTGTCAAAAAGAATTCCTCCTTCGCAAAGCTTATTTTACATAATAGGTAAACAAACATGAATAAAATACTACGTTTCGTTGTACAAATTCCCCATCGACAATTTCTCGTGCTTTCCACTCTCCACAGAAATTTTCTAACAGATAGTAAATTAAAAATGCTACCGCTAAACGACACAAATCAATATCCCAGGGACCTTTCATAGTCCTTTTAAGGAATAAGAATGTCTTTGAAATCTTCTAAATTCGTTCGTTATGCTTAAGAGATTTCGTTAAAAAAAAAAAAAAAAAAAAAAAAAAACAATTTCCTCATATGTAAAGAAATATTTAAGACAAGTAACGCTAAACAAACATCACTAAAATGCTGCTTTATCGTAAAATCCTGCATCATCAATTTCTTGCGAATCTCTCCCGAAGCTTTCCACCATCTGAGTAATAAGTTTTAACAGATAGTAAATTAAAAATGCTACCGCGATACGACACAAATCAATAATTCTAAGACCTTTCATAGACCTTTTAAGGAATTCCCTAATGAGTTTACAAGTTTTCTAATTGGATTAAAAGGTAGTTTGTAAATTAATGCCCCTTCCACGCGACTAATTATTCCGCTATAATTTCTACCCGTCCATTTTTATGTTGGATGCGCTATTTTGTGGTTTTCTCCCAAAGTTTGTCGGAAAGAAACGAAAACTTTTAATTACTTTACCGCGGCCGGATTTCTTTAAGAAACTCTCTGAGAAGAATTAAAAAGTTTTCTCTCTTCTTCTTCCGTTTAAGAGCAGATGCAGGAAGAATCAAAAGAGTTTCATCTTCTTTTCGAATCTAGAGATGATTAATTTATTCAATTTCTGTTTTGCAGATGTATTGTGTGTCGTTTCTTCGTCGTTCTGAAAGAGGATTTTCATTCCAGATAAAAATAACCAACTGTTTTGTTTCAGAGTTAGACGCATTTAATGATCGGCGACTTGATTACGGCTTGGGAATCATTAATGGCATCGTATATTGCGATGAATAATAAATCACTTAAAAAGTTTCGATTTTATTTATAATTACAAAAGATTAATTCATTTTTTTGTCTGAGATTAATCATTCGCATTCAGTTACATCTGCTCTAATGGAACGAAGGTAAGAAAAAAAAATTGGTAAGGTAACCGAGACACTTATATATTTCAAATTTTTCTTTTTTTTATCTTTAGGTTGAAAAATAGAAGACTTTTCACTGATTCTGCAAATGTATTATTTATGAGCATTTGATAAATAGAATGTTCGAAAATTGAATTTCAAAACTGTAATTACACATGCCACGGCCATAGAGAAAAATTGCGTTTTTCTCAAAATATATTTTTATTTAAAATTCTGTTATACTTTTCTCAAATTCTACTTTAATCTACTCTTATATTGTTTTCTCAAATTCTACTTTAATTCTACTCTTACATTGTGCTGATAGTTAACGCATAACGAAATAAAGCTATTTTCTTTACAATAAATATAATTTTTTCATGATAAGCACTCAGCACTCACATATTTTAAGTATTGTTCAATATTTATATCAAAATTGTAGTGAAATTTAAATCATAAAATTAAAAAAAAAATTACTTCGTAAATTTGATTTTTGGAAACATAATTATGTTAAGTGTACAGAATGTTATGTTATGCTTATAAGAATTCTGCAAATTTGTTAAGTTATAAATGCAGTAGATTTTATGCAAGATAAACCTAAAGATAAGAACAAATAAATGTAAATAAGGCTGTTGATTATTAATTATTCACACATAATTATTTATGCTTATAAATGTAGCTTTCTTTGCATAAACATATGAACAAGTATATAGATACCTAAATGATGAAGTACGACTTCTCAGTCACTTTGAATTTAAAATAACACAGGTAAGAAAACGAGTTTTTTTAAACATGGTTTTTCTCTCAAACTTCACACTTTGCGTGACATAATTTTTTTTACCTTAAGTTTTAAGTAACATTCGCCTGTCTTGAAGATGAGAAGCAATGATACGAACATGAGTTGATGCTTCTATGCAACACTTCTTTTAAAAAGGAAAAGTTAGATTTACAGAGATGTCAACAGAGTTTACGAAAGAGAGTTTAAGCAATGATCCCTTCCCCATGGCGAGAAACTTGTTGTAAAATTTAATTCTTTAAATAATTAGTTTTAATCAATCAATTTTAATTAAATTATCGAATTATCATCCAAAACAATAGAAAATTTCAGTTCAAATGAGAGCTTTAAAATGTGATAAAAAAAAGTTTTTAAAGTTTTGAGTCGGACATACAATGCGAGTAGAAGAAAACCTATTAAAAAGAGAGAATTATTTAAATTTTAAACTCGTTTTTTCTTGTCCAAGGGGACTGTTTATAAATGGCGCACTGAGAAACAACACGAAGACTATTAGCAATGGAACACGTAGTTTTGTACCTCAGCCAAATAACGAGGACGATATCTGTGTTAGCATCTTTCTCTCCAAACTCCCACATCACGCCCACATGAGTGATTGAGTCGAAGTAAAGTTTCTTGGAGTAAGGGCCAGATGAAGCTACGCCGCGCCAAACAAGATGCAACTGTGGTCTGACGTTTGAAAAAAAAAAAGATAAAAATTTGCAGACAAGAAAAAGGTTCGAAAATAGAGAAGGATCGCTAGGGTATCCCGGTGGCGCGTCACCCATTTTTTACCAAAACAATAAACATCATGGGAGAGAAAAAGATCACAGGGTGTCTCGAGGTCATGATGACACCACGCCCACGGGATGACTTCGGACCTCGACCAGATTTAACGTGCATCAGCCCTGCTACACGGCGGGTTTTTAGATACATATGGGCAGAAACCCACGACTCGACGAAAACAACGCGACTGTGACCACTAGTTTACTGCGGCCCTTTCCCTTGTCGAAGGCATCTCAGTTATCTTAAATCAATAACGATTAATAGATGCCATTAATGCATGTGCGCTAACGGTATCACTTCATCCGTTAAGCTTGTAAGAGCCTTAATTATTTGATATAGATTAGTATAAATCTTTCACCAGTTTATTCAAATCCTTGAGTAATCAATAATCAAAACAAATCAAATATGTGTGGAACGGTTTACTTAACTCTTCCCTTCCTGATTATCTTCCCTAACTAATCATTATAATAATAATATACATTTATGTTGCGAACCAAAAAGTAGTATATATTGGGTAGATATTGTAATTAGAGTCGAGCAGACGCGCTTTGAAGGTCATCTTACAGTTGCACGAATCTTTGTAGTGTTCCTTTAACTCCCTCCAATGCTTCCATTTCTCCTCATTCCATTTCACTAAATTTCTTAAATAATAAGGTTCATTTGCATACCTCGCGAATTTCTCAACGTGAGATTCTCACATCAATTATAGTAAAGTAAGCCTCAGAGGTGAGTTAAAGAGAAAAATGTGTGAAAACCCGTTACAAGTTTTGAGGTTTACTCTTGCATTTGTTCCTATATTTACATGATTCTCTTTTGCTCTATCGAACTACTACTTTTACATCTTTTATTCTTCTCCTTCTGTTTCTTCTTGAGACAGAATTCATTTCCTAAATTGCTTTATTCAAACATGAGAGATGAAATAAATTACAACTTATAGTTTCATACGTTTTTCTTTTTTTTTTTTTATTCAGCTCTATCGAACTACTACTTTTATTTTTTATTCTTTTCTTTCTATTTCTTCCGGTGAGTACTCATTCATTTCTCAAAGTAGGATTATGTAAATATGTTAAGAGTTGAACTGCATCTTCTAGTTTCATATATAATCCTATCCACTCATATATAATCCTACCCACTTCTAGTTTCATATATAATCCACACAATCCGATACACTCGAGGAAATACGGTAGAGGAGAGATAAATTGGGCTTATGTCGTGAACAGAAAATATTTTGAGAGCTCTCTTGAACTACAACTAGCAGTTAAACCCCATTAATAATCAATCCACCGGAATATTCATTACTGGCTCGGTTGTCTAAGACGTGAACCCATCACCATCACCCAAGATCAATCGACCTCAGTGCCTTGAGTGTCTAAGTGGTCAATATCACACAAATAGTGATATACCGGGAATGGAGAACGCATTAAACAGACCCACTACTCAACTCGAGACAGCCGATGACTCTAAATGATAACAATCTAAAAATGACACTCATTACAAGGAGGGGATGGATATAATTGCAATGATGACTGGAGAAACAGCCTTCTCTAAATATCGTTCAGAAATATATGAAATAACAAATATTTCATATAATCACGATGAAACTGGAGAGGGAGTAAGCGGTGACTTTCTTCAACAACAATAACATTTAATAATCCACCCCACTAGGGAATTCCCTGCTGTCTCGATTGTCTGGGGCATACCAAATATACACTAGACAAATTTTCGACCGGACGGAAAAATGGGCAACCATTTCATTTACATTTCATGCGAAGTAATTTGTCTCAAGAAAAAAATTGTAATCACAAGTTAAAACCTACTCCTTTGAATTTTAATTGGACATTATTCATTATTTAAAACATAAACAGAATTAATAATCGTTAAGTAAATTACATAAATAGAAATGTAAGGCTCATAATATCAACGAAGTTACACTTCGAATGATAACCTCATAAAAAGAGGGAGGGGTTTATCTAACTAAATACTGAATAACGTTAATCTTCCTAACTGCGATACAAGTGATGACATATTTTTAAAATGATTTTTTCCCCTTACTGTATTATGGAATAAAAGACAACCGCTGGACTTATTTGTTCCAAGCGAACAGAGAAACACAGTGAAATATTATGTCCGAAATTGATGCCAACAAACTACACATTCCCTGGCAAGCATCCAAACCAAGTCAATTTCTGTAAATAATTTGTGTGAGTGTTTATTACTATTTTACTCTGAAATTTTTTTTTGTTTTCCTTTTTTCGACGTAGGTTAATTCCAAGAAATATATATAATAAATGAACTTTTGAAAACTAGAGAGAGAGTTCCAGTTTCATATTTTTTTCATATACGGCATCAAACATTATTTAAAAACAGCCGATGTTTTTTCTTCTTTTTAAAAAAAAAAAAAAAAAAAAAAAAAAACAGACGAGTTTCAATTTATCACCAGAGAATTTGTATTCATAATATGCAATAAAAACAAAATATTTATCACCATTTCCTCAAACAAAACGGTTCGAGCCATTATAATAGCGTTTTCCCAACGATAAAACTGCGTTATAAATCTAAAACAGAAATTCTCATTCGAACTCAAATAAATTCTTACCAAATATTAGCAGTGTTGTACACAACGATCTCTCCCTTTTCTGAATAAATTACCGCCAACTTTATTGTATTTTTTCCTCGCTTCGTATTACATTACACCTTTCACTTCTTTTGCCTTATCTCTATTTTGAATAATGAGCCAACTCATATCTCTCAGGAGACAACTACTGAGCAGAGTAAACAATGAATTCATCTTTTTCCGACGCCTCGGAATTATACTGTTTATTTTTCAAAAGCGTAGTCTTTATTTTTTCCTCGTTTTCCCCGAGTCCTTTAGTTTTTTCCGAGACTTGGGACTACCCATTATGGGTTTCGAGGCGGATTATAAATTTTTTAAGCCCGGGATTTTCGCAGCCAAAATGTAAAAAAAATTACTTTAAAAAAATAAGATGGAAATATTGTTGATATATGTTAATTATGAAGAAAATCTATGGTGCGTTCTGAGACTACTTTTGTTTATATTTGGTCATAGAGGGAGTTGTGCGATTTGCATATTAAAAATTTTTTTTTTTTAAGGATACCATATTTTGAGCTGTATTAATGTTTTTTCCAAGTAAAAAATTCTTTAAAAATATTTTTTTTATTACTTGCAGGAAGTGCTTTTATAAATCATTCTAAAAAAATATATATAAGATGCACTTTAAGGATTATTTATAATGAGCGACGTTCATAATAAAATAAAATTTTCATTAATTTCTATTACTTTTTCCCCTCACGGATATTCGAAAGTGTTGCTTCTTATGTAAGAATTAATTATTGCAGACTAAAATGGAACATCGCCGATTTAATCCACTCTCTAAGCTAATAAGAATATCAGAAAGTTGAAAAATGCATTACATTATAAAAGATTTTTTTTAAAAAATGATTTATTCATTATTAAAGGCGTAGAAGCAACACAAGGGGTTATTGGCGACGAACAGTAATTTTGAACCTTGGTCAAATGACGAGAGCGACAACCTGAGCGGGCACCACATTTTCCCTATCAAACACGCCACATCAAATTTCAAAGTGTCAATTATTTAAATTTTCACTTTAAATACCGTTTCTTCGACTGCCTATTTCTAACCGACACAAGGTCCACTAAACACAGCCAAAAAAGCCTCGTAATTTTGAGCCATGGTCAGATGACGAGGTCGACACCTCAGTTGATTATCCAGACTGTAAGACAAATTTTGTATTTGCCACAGACTGACTGATAGATTCTTTTATTAATAATACATTTAGAAGCAACACGAGGGCTATTGGCAACGGATCTCTCAATTTTGAACCACAGTCAAGTGACGAGGACGACATCTGAGCTGGCACCCCCCCCTCTCCTAACATCCACACCACGCCAACGGGAAGACTTTGGGCCCCGAACAGATTTAGTGTTCATCTGCTCCACTACGCGGCGAGCCTTTAATGGCATCGAACCCAAGACTCCACGGAAACTGTCGCCCACGAGTTTGCGAGTTTATGAAATTTTTCTAAATTTTAAAGACGCAGTATTACAACTGTACGTAGAGCTACAATAACTCGAAATTATATGAAAAAGGAACATTTTTCTGTCTGAAAATAAGTTCAAAGTATGGTTTAGGTTATTTGACATTTGAATATTTATTGACGACTCCCACGTAATTTTGAACCTCGGTGAAGTGACGAGGACGACATTAGAGTTGGCACCTCCTTCTCCAAACTTCCACACCACACCAAAGAGGGAGCCTCGACAGATGTAACGTGCATCAGCCCCACTACATGACAAGTTTTTAGTGATATCATGACCCGAACCCACAGGACGACGAAAACAACGCCGACAGCAAATCCGCAACCATGTCCACTTGACTACCGCGGCTTTGACATTTGAAGAAGGCATTTTAATACAAAACCTACTAAACCCTAGGTTTTAACAACACGAAAGAAGTCATTCAAAAAATGGAACAATTCTTTTCTGAGTTCTACGACGACTACTGTCAGAGGCTCAAGAAACACTGGAAGAAATGTATAACTTTGGACGGAGAATATGTACAGAGAAGTCTTAAGAATAACAAAAATTAAGTTTCTCTTCCGATAGTTTTTTAGTAATAATTAAAACATAACGGCACCTCTTCGAAACCGACCAGCAACTGTCATGATTTCCAATTCGTACTAAAAGCTCCTCTAGAATCAAAAGTCCCACAAAAGAACGTCTAAAAACTTTACAACTCTTAAGCACCCAAACATCTTAACCACCCCAGAAATATTCAGCCACAGATCAAATTTTTATATAAAACGACCCTGCCTCTAACTCAGTGATTCACGAACGAAAAATCGTAACAGCTTGTTCCCGCATATGACGCTGACACCCAAAGCTGATGTAACTTAGTTATCGAGAAGTTATTACGCTTTCTTTGCATCACAAGGAACCGTTAAACTACACAGTTTATGGTTCCCCTCGGCTCGTGATAATAAAATTGTTGAATTAACGACAAGGAGTTAGGAGGTTTCATTATCGGCAACCTGCATGTTTGGGCCGAAAACGAGTTGAATGTGATCGATAATGCCAAAACTATGCGAAGGGAAGTTACTGCATAGATAATGTTCGACTAAAACTTTAATGGTCGGGTAGTGGTCAGACGTGTAGATAAAGAAAGAAATTGCGTTTATGGCGGGTGGGATAAAATGCGGGCATAAAAGTTAAATATCGCTCATGGTTTGTGAGTTTCGGGCTTCTCATAGATAATGTTAAATTCGATTTAAACTATAAACTTTTCTTTCAGAGATTACGCATCGTATTATAAAGTTGATTTGTTCAGTGAAAATAGTTCTCATGTATTAATTAAATTTAATTAACGTTTCTTATTTAGCTGATGTTTATTGTTTATTCGGTTTCAGTAAATTTTACGTCGCTAATATCGTTCGTTAGGTTGGTTGGTTAGTTTTATTAACGTCGCACTAGAAACAACATGAGGGCTACTGGCAACGAACCTCGTAATTTTGAACCTCGGTCAAATGAAGTGGAGGACACCTGAACTGGCACCCTCTCTCCTAATTTCCACACCCCGCCAATGGGAGGACTTTGAACCACGATAGAGTTAACGTGCATCAGCTCCAGCTACATGGCGGGTCTTCAATGCCATCAAGGCACGAACCCAACGCGAGTCCATAACCATAACCACTAGGCTACCTTGGTTTGCCTTTACCTTTCTCAATCACAGTCTATGTTTCAGCAACGTATGTGAGAAAGGGCCTAATCAAAGTTTTGTACAATGAGTGCATTGGTTTTCCTGCCAATGAAATTAGATTTTAAATATTTTCAAACAAAACAAAACAACACCATCAGTTAGCAGTGATATGACTGTGTTGCGAAACCTCAGGAGTTATGCCTTTCAGTGTGTTTCTTTCAGATCCTAAGTATTCGAAGCTCTTGGCAGTTTCGAACATATAATCTATAATTTCACAATAAGGATTATTAAAAATGGTACATGTTATATATATTTGTTTCTATTCTGATTAATTACAAGATGCATCTTACTCGTTCCAGTTTCCAAAGAACGGAACGCCTGTTTCCTAGGTCTTTTAGCTGATTATATATGTAATCAACCATTATGTTTATTACAATTCATAACATCAATCTAATCTACATTAATCACGTTTCATTTGATAGGGGAAGCATTTCAAACAATTCAGAGAAAAAAAGTTCGTGAGGTTTATTGAAGAGAAAATCGCAATTCATCTCAAGTTAGATGGTTGTAACTTCCTTAGTTTTGTAATTGAAACTCTCAAAAGCTGAGATATTCTTTTATAAACAGCCTCTATGTTGTTAAGCTTTCAAAATAATTAACCAAATAATATATCTTTCTAAAGAATGTGAAAAGGAGGTATTGAATTAATTCTGAACGAATTCTTATCGTAAACCAAGAATATATAAGTACTTTTATCTATATGATTCAAATCATCGAATTAAATACATTCTTATTAAAAAGAATTTAACACGACCAATCAATTTTTATAAATAACTAAAGCCTAGGAAAATGAGTCACAAAAATAATTTGAAAAAATAAGAACTAATTCAAGCATTTTCGTAAACATATTCAAAAATCGAACATGCTTCCTTTTAACCTTTTCGAAATAAATTGCTCTGTCTACCAATTTTTCAAAAGTTTTCCCTTTCGTTCTCAAAACAATCTTTTCAATTCAATAACTTTCTATTGTAACCACGAAAAGATTCCAAATAAACTGCACTTTAATTACAACGATAAACGTCAAAACAACAGCCAGAAAAGGAAATAGCCATTAATTATAGAACTAGAGAAATAACTATCAGAAACGAGGAAATAACTATTACGAAAAGAGGAAATTTATACGAAGAGGTATTCGAGTCAAGTTATTAGTTTTGAAAATTCCTGATATTAAGAGAGGATTTTCATAAGGAAACAGAAATCAATAAACGCTTATGGAAACAAAGATTCTGCATAAAGGATCAACAGAATACTTTTCGAAGCATACCTTTGAGCAATTGGTTCTATGTTTGGTATGATCTTTACAGTGAATACAGGGTTATTCAAAATGAATCGTCCGATTTAAAAATGCTATATTTTCATAAATAAACAACACAGGAACGCAAAGGGACAATATGGAGGTTTTTTTTTAAACAAATGTTCGATATAACTTCCTTTAGTTACTCGTATATGATGATGATAATGATAGTGAAATTTTATTGGCGCAAGATTCAGATGTGGGCATACTGCGCCAAACAAGGTAAATCTGTGATCTAGACGTTAAAACAATAAAAAAGATGGATCGACAAGAAGGGTCAAGTGAGAAAGTAAGGTTTATTGACGCAAGAGACAGATGCGACTAAACTGCGCCAAACAAGATTTAACTGTGGTTTAGATGAGAAGAAATTGAAGAAAAGATACAAATTGGTTAATAAGAAGGAGGGTCGAAAATAGAGAAGGATCGCTAGGGTGTCCCGGGAGAGCGTCACCCGTGTTTACCAAAGACAGTAAACCCCATGGGAAAGAAAAATATCACTAGGGTGCCTCGGGGTCGTGATGTCCGTACTTACCTGAAGGAGGTAAATCCCCGAGATCCCCTGATATAATCCCCAGGGGCAGGGTGCCCGGCTATACCCCCCGACGCTGGGTATCCATTTCAGTCGCCTCTTACGACATGCACGAGCTACAGTGGGTAGTTACAAGTATAATGTCAATTCGATATGTAAATTCCTGCCAAATACGTCGTAACGTGTCAGTAGTTATTGATTGTCAAGCAGCAGAAATCCGTTGTTTTAAGTTATCCACCACCATTTGAGGGTAATGGTGGCGCCCACACTTTCCCGTTTCGAACCCCCAAAGGAAGAAATCGTTTGGGCCCATATCAGGTGATTAGATATAGAAATCGTATTTCAGGGGACTTAGGTGACCAGCTGTGTAACATCAAGTCATCTGGTCCAGCCTAGTCCGCGGTAGCCTAGTGATCATGTTTTCGGATTCGTGGCCGGCGGTTTTCGTTCAGTCGTGGGTTCGATCCTCGGCCGCTTAAGACCCTCCGTGTAGCCGGGGCTGATGCACGTTAAATCTGTCGGGGCCCAAAGTCATCCCATTGGCGTGGTGTCGAAGTTAGGATGGAGGAGGGGGCAGCTCAGGTGTCGTCCTCGTCACTTGACCGAGGTTCAAAATTACGAGGTCCTTCGCCAATAGCCCTCGTGTTGCTTCTAGTGCGACGTTAATAAAAACTTGAACTAAAAAAAACCCAGAGCAACCGATCCAACTGCGAGGTAGCTCTGTAGAAGCTTCCAAAACAGCTTTCAAAAAATAGCTTCACGAAGAATACACGAGGGCCATCCATTGTTCACAATATAAGACTTCCAACGTTTTTCCTTCGTATTCATGTATTACTTATAATTCTGTGTCACTTATTTTTGAAAATATCAAATTTTGAAATCGGATGAATCATTTTGAAAAACCCTATATTAAGAGTATATTTTCATAAGGAAACAGAAATCTATAACAGCTCATGGGAGGAAAGATTCTGCATAAAGGATCAACAAAATGCTTTTCAAAATATACGTTTGAGTAAAAGATTTTAAGTTTGGTAAAATCTCTTCAATGAATGCTTTTAAACAGTGGTTCTTAAAATTTTTATTCCTGCGACTTCTCCACGCTTTAAATCCCCTCTCCCTTCGGAATGACCTCTATCAGTAATATTAAAATCAAAATATACTGAAAATAAAACCAAAATTATACAATAAAAATAATCCTAAAGATAAAAAAAAAATTAAATATTTATTTTAAAACTCACCAATACGAGTACTTCGGAAACAAAAGGAAATATTCTTACCTAGAAAAGAAAAATAAAATTATTTATTAAATAAAATATATAACATAAAGAATATCTAATTTAGTAACAAAATTCAAAAAGGGGAAGATCAAAATTTTCTTCACAAGGAATTTTAAAAAATAAAGAAATAATTTAATGGCAACGTTCATTTTCGATCGCCCTTTTAAACACCAGTGAAACTTTTTACTGAATTCAAACCTCGTATTTCGTACGAAATAATACACATTTAAGTATAATCAATTAAAACACATATTGCATTTTCCCTCCAAAACATTTTGGAAAGCATGCATATTTAGGTGGACATTTTCAGATGATTTATCGAATTTTAAATGAATCTGACGTGATTTAATGATTTTGTCGTTGAAATTTCATTATCATTAAAATATAAACGAGGTATTCAGATAAAATTTATTCTGCATTTTAATTGATTCTCGAGTAAATAATGTTGTCAATGACAGCCATTAATGTGGATTCGTTTGGTTTCAGGGAACCATAAATTGAACTAAACCGAAGTATGCAATTTACTGAGCTCTACAATCACTGAAACACTGGGGGAAATTCTTAGAAAATTTACAGAAAAGTTTTTGAAAATTATATTTCTCTCTCGATTATTAAAATTAATAAAACTTTCCGATTAAACTTGATACCCAAGGATAATAATTAAAAGTTTACGATATTGCGGATTACTTCAATCTATTGCTTTCTGAAACCAAACGAATCCACATTAAAAGCTCTAATTTACAATATCAAGCGTTCATAAGGATCAATTAGTATGGAAAATAAATTTTATTCAAATATTTCGCGGTTTTGTCTTAGTAATAATTAAATCTTAATGATACCTCCTCATAGTGCCATTAAGTGCAAAGAATTAAGGTAATATTGACAAACATTGTTTGAAATACAATTGCATCAGGGATCAGTGATAATTTGTTCGTCTTTCAGCATACAATTAATACTTGCAGAATACCACTCTCATTATTATCCTTTTATACCACATTATGCTTTGTAAATTAAAATACGAAAGGAATTTCACAAAACGATAATTCGAGATCCATAAATTACAGCCCACAAGAAAATCACCGAATCGATTACAAAATTGATGAGCTGCATTATGCCTTTGAACACCATTATCTTTGTAGAAGTTAATTTCAATCCCTTCGAGAGAATCTTTGGATGATATCTTAAATTCCGTTCCCATCTTGTTCACTCAAAACACTTGAAAGTGAATTAGTGAAAATCATGGTAAATTCCCATTAAATTAACACATAGAAAGTATATTTTCGCACATCTCGCTGCGGCATTTCGTGAACAATTAGAATTCATAATACAACAAGTAACTGAAAAGATGACGTTCTGATTTAGTGATTCTCAAAGGAGGCGGTAGTAATGAAAAGATTCTAAAAAGCGTAGGCATTGAAAAGATCTAAAAGGCCACTTTTTATCCAAGGTAAATTTAGAGGATGTGCAAATATCGCCTTCCCCCGAGTATGCGTGTGAGGGGAGGGTATATTCGCAAGAACGCGCTGAAACAGCTTAATTCTTACTACAAGTCATCGAACACATGTTTCAACATGTAGTTCTAAACGTCTTTTTTAAAACAAGATTAATACTTATTTTTAAAAAAAGTAGGTATTGGTACATTAAAGCTTTGCTCCCAATACATATTTGACTAGTACATGAACTTTTGACAAGTGCTGTTTTTCTCAATACATAACAATTTATATTTCATCTAAGAAGGACGCCAGTAAGTCATTGTTCGGAAAAGAAATTATGACTAAAAAGATCCAGAAGTTAAATTTTTTAAATAGATTTCACCCGGCAATAATTAAAAATAATGTGGAGAGATAGAGAGAGCAAAAAGAAGCAAAAGCCTCTTCTAAGATAGAGGAGAAAATCATTGTTATCCAACAAAATCAAAAAGGAGCAAGACAAGTAGAAATTGCCAAAGAATTTAATCTACCAGTCTAAATTACGTGGGTAATTAAAAAATGAGGATAAACTCAATCAGTTTGTTGATAAAATTGATAATGATAAACAATAATCAGAAAACGAGCTACGAGAGTATAAAACAAATTTTGAACTTCGATCTTCATATCGATTGAATCAATATAAATTGAACGAAAACCAAAAAATAAAACAAATACTTCTGTTTGGATTTTTGGTTTTTAGCTCAATTAATATTAATACTGAAATTCGCCGTTCGTTTAACAAGCGGTTAATTGTCCTTGGCCCTCGAGTACCACATGTTACCGGTCAAACTCGTATTGAAAATATGTATTTTCTATTTGTATCAACAATTCCTGATTTCTCATTCCATATAAATATTATACTGCGTAATTGAATACTTAAACTTCTGAAAATATGAATTTTCATTAATAACTTTCATTTCACAAATTACATCTCTTATTCGACAGAAGTGAGTCTTCAGAAACAAATTTGGCTCAAATACCAATTGTGATTAAGCTTTCTAAATCAGTAATTAGAGATAAGTTAATTATTAACAAATTGAATACTTATTATTATTAATCTTTAATAGAGTTATTAGATTAACAAATTAGAGTTAAACTTAATACGAATAACCATATGATTTAAATTAAGTTTCGAAGACTTGGTTTAAATATTAATTTTAAGCCTCTTGTTAAATTTTCAGCAACAATTAGACGGGACAGGTGTAGTTTTGAAAGCTTATACTAAAACGATTTTCAAACAAAACCTTTGCTGTTGTTCCCTTGATTATACACTATCCTTTCAATTTAAGTTTTTGTTTTGGCGGAAAGGGGGGGGGGAGAGGAGTGCATTATCAGATTTTATAGAAAATTTATAGATATTCCATTACCTTATCGAAGACATCAAAATCCTCCTTCTAACATTATCATTATAAAAATAGTACTTTGCATCTTTATCAATTAAAATCAGGAAAACTATTAGCATATTTTCCATTCCCAAAATATTAAAAGAAAGATAGCTTATATGTATAAATAAACTAATTGCAGAAAAATTAAAATAACAAACACAGCAAAACATCAAAAATCCCAGTAAAAGAAAAATTCTTGAAGAAATAATTACCCATAAAATTTTCAGAAACCAACTTAATTACCGAAAAAAAATAGCAAAGGAAGAATATCAAAAGAAATAAAACAAATTACAAGCGAACACATTCATAAGGAGAGACGAGAACTATATATTCAGAGCATGAAATTTTAGCAATAATTAAGACTTCTGCAAAGGTAAACTGCAAACAATGAGAAGTTATCGATGATTTTTTTTAAGAAAAAGAGAAAAAAATTTCTATCCATATTAATAAAAAAAAAAACTTCAGAGATCACTGAGTTCTTTTGATTACGGGAAATAATAGTGTGCGTGGACTACATATTAAAATGTCACACATTATTGTAAATGAGCACCTGAGGTAATTGAGGATGGGAGAATGTTTCATCCCATCTAGACACCAATCGAACGAAGAAAGAAAAATTTACCAACATTCACACGCACGGTTGAAATATTCCCACCACAAAATCCCTCATTAGTACCTTAAAACTGAAAAAAGATCCTCGAATCCATTTATTTGTACTCTCCGAAGTCATTCCAACTAGAATTAGGGCAATGGACCTTGTCGCTACAAAAGTTAATGTTTCGTAACCAAAACAAATCTTCACATACCATTAAATAAGGATTATAGTACTATCTTTGTATTTTCATGAGGTATAAATTTTGATATATTCTTCCTAATGCAAGGCCTTATTCATTCTCTTCTATATATATGGATAAATCTTGCTCCAACTAAAAGCATTGGTTTATTTGGCTAGATAAACTTTTATAACACCAGTAACTTCGCCAAAAAAGGCTCTCATGGAATGATTGTTTATTAACGTCGCATTGAGAGTTCATTTAAAAGGCAATTCCTGAAGGCTCCGATCTTCTGGCTATTTTGATTTCGTGAAAGCAATGATAATCCTATGGAATTTCTACGAGCGTCCTCGTATCTTTACTATTTCATCTATTTAAATACATAAAAGTGTGTCCGAAATAGCGAAAAATAATGAAGGTTTCCGCGGTAATAAACACTTTTCCTCCGATTTTTACAAATATTTTTAAGCCTTTTTAATGAATAGTTTGTGGATTTTACGGTCTTTAAAATTTTTTTCGAAAGTCGTAGGAAAAATATAATTCCGTAGAAGCCTTTGATTTAATTATTTATATTTCTTTACTTTACTGGGCGCACTTTTTTGCATTCAAATAGGTAAAACGGTAAATATTTAAGCACAACAAATAGTAGACATTCGATAGAGTTAAAATTACGTTCACAAAATGAAAATGGAAGGTAAATGGGTTTAGTTTTTTAGTTTATTTATTAACGTCGCACTGGCAGCAACACGAGGGCTATTGGGGACGGACGTCGTAATTTTGAACCACACTCAAGTGACGAGGACGACACCTGAGTTAGCACCCCCTCTCCTAACTTCCACACCACGCCAACAGGAGGACTTTGGGCCCCGAACAGATTTAATGTGCATAGCTCGGCTACATGGAGGGTCTTTGGTGGCCAAGGATCCAACCCGCGATTGAACGAAAACCACCGGCCACGAATCCGAAACTATGAACTCTAGGCTACCGCGGTCAGGCAGGTAAACGGGAGCCTTAATGTATATTTTTGATAAACTCTTATCATCAGCTACAAAAGGCTCTCGTGGAACTTAATTTTTCGAGAAGCTAATCCTAACATGGCAGGGAATTTTTTTAAAAAAAATTTATAGTTTTAAAAAGTTTATGATAATGATGTTACATGTATTCTTTTACTTTTGTTCAGAATAAATGTTCAAGTAGATCCAAGTTCAGCAATTATAACCTTTCAGCAAACAAAATCGCATATCTGCCATAAATAAAACCTCCGATATCTGCAACGAGATGAGCTTTGCCTCCGTTTCCACGATGAAAATTTCATAACAAGAAACGAAGAAAATTAAAGTTACAAAACAATTATAAAAATAATGTAAGTATTTAAAATGATTTTTTTTTTATTTATACTACTTTTATGCCTAAAGATTCTCTTAAGAATGGGACTCTAACTCCGAATATTTTTTCACACATAAAAATAGGACGACTTTTATTTTACATTCAACTTCTCTAATATACGAGTATACAGAGCAGCACATAATTACGCTTGAAGCCATCCAATTTTTTTTATACATAAAAGGCATTTCCAATATTTCGTCCCTTATACTGCAATGTTAAATAGGTTTTTAATTTTATATGTTAAAGTGAAAAAATGCATATTTTTGGAATGCTTCCAAAAATCACTATATAATGAACAGATATAGAAGTGTTACAACATCACGAATTTATATAAAAATTTAGAATTTTTTTTTTCAAAAAGTCATTTCGAAATTTATTGAAACATTTAGACATTGAGCAATGGCAGGCATTAAATAAGGTAGAAAATGCACTTAACAATGGAATGCCGCAACGTACTAAACCGATATATAATTTCATGTTTACCGAAAATAAAACTAGAAAAATCGAATGACATGTGACAAGGGGGCCGCGGTAGCCTAGTGGTCAAGGTCGTGGACTAGCGGCTGGCGGTTTTCGTTCAGTCGCGGGTTCGATCCTTGCCACCAAAGACCCGCCGTGTAGCAGGGGCTGATGCACGTTAAATCTGTTCGGGGCCCAAAGTCCTCCCGTTGGCGTGGTGTGGATGTTAGGAGATGGGGGTGCCAGCTCAGGTGTCGTCCTCGTCACTTGACCGTGGTTCAAAATTACGAGGTCCGTTGCCAATAGCCCTCGTGTTGCTTCTAGTGCGACGTTAATAAAAACTAAACTAAACTAAGACATGTGACAAGGTCGGAACCAAAGCTTATCTTTCGGTAGTCCATTTGTACTACATCAACAACAGTAATAATTCAAACATAAGTTTCTCTCAAAGCTGCAAAATAGACGACGGATGCTATTACTTTGAACCTCGGCCTTTCTAAAATTGATTAATCAGTTATTATTCCTTTAAATTCACATACTCAAGTTACGACTCAAAGAGAAAACGAAAAAACTAATGTTTAATTTTAAAGTACTGTTCGTTTTCCTGTCATTTGGAGGTAGAACAAGAACGAATAAACATTTTTAGTTACAAGTGTTACCAATTTCCAATTTTGAAGCAATTAAAACCTAAGGAAAAATTAAAAGTTATGCATTTATTATAAAAGACACAACAAAATTCCATTAAATTCAAAACCTTGTTGAAACGAAATCTCTCGATTTCACACCATCATCAACACGTAACTTTTGCATTCGGAGGGGATATAAGTACTTTAATCTGATCTGTAAATATGTTATTTCAATCAATTTTGATCGCGAAAATAAATAATTTGACTTTCATTCCGATTCCCGCGATAAAAAATTTCAGAAAAACGCAAGACTAAATTCTGAACAACGTATAATTTATTATTACATAAAATATCTTGCCGAAGTAACTATTACCATACTATTTGGTTTTCTTGCCATATACGTGTGAATGGAACCGCCTACAACAAGGGAATAATGAAATGAATAAATAAATAAATAAGAAAAAAGAGACTCCGAAAAAAAGGGAAAAGAAGCAAAGGATAAAGAAAAACTCGTTTACTAGGGTAAAATCAGGAATTTGTATTCCAAACATGTAATCTGGATCCTTTAGTTGTCGCAAACCCACGCGACGTTGCGCATGGCATTTAGATATCCATGCAGACGATTTACGTAGGATTTCGTTCCAGATTGCTTTGTTCGAAAAGGTCTCAACCACCCCTTTTTTAGAAAGATTTCTTTTATTTTTATTATTATTCTGCTTTTCATGTAAATTTGGGGTGCTCAGTCTTCCGAAGAGAGACTTAAGTCATACGAGAGGGCATTTGTATGGCCTGTTTGGAACGAAAGTGACAATGTGATACGGTTGGGGGTGTTCCTACTTCAGGAATGGGCTTTTGAAGAGAAGTCGTTTTATTTGCAAATAGGTGAAATGTAAAGTAGATCATGTCAGTTTTTTTTCTTTATCTCCGATAAATTGCTTTGTAGTATTGGAAGTGTTTGTAAAGAGGTAGCTCAAAAAATAACGTTACTATATTTGAGGGTTAGAGAAACTTATAATTAGATTTTTTTTTTATTCTTATATATTATGTAAAATAAATAGTAACAGTAACCTCTCTCCGGCATTCCACGGTTCGGCACATTCTATAATTCGACACTGATTGAGACGTTCGGTATCGGATTTTTTCGTGAATATCCGTGTGAGTGTGTGATGGTGAAACTTATTGGCGCTAGAACGGATACGATTCTTCTACGCCAAATAAGGTGTAACTGTGATCAAGTCAATTGAAAAGAACAGGAAAAAAAGGTAAAAAATTGTCTGGCAATAAGGAAAATTGAAAATTGAGAAAAATCGTTAGGGTATATTGGGGCACGTTACCCATGTTTACTAGACAATAAACTCAATGGGAAAGCAAAATAATCTCTAATGTGCATGAGATGAATGATGCCCATACATACCTGAGGAAAGTAAGTACTTGATGGCGGGAAGATTAGGGAGTTTGTACGCTTGACCCTCAGGTCGTGACACAGTGCTGCTGTTCACATTTTAACCCAGTGTTTGTCGCAACTGCCAGTTTTTATATTTCAGTACAATTTTTCTAGTTTTCTAAAGGGATACATATCACGTTTGCATAATATTACAACTGCTTCAGTACAGTGTAATGTACAGTAAAATTTTGTCAAACTCTCGGACAAATGTTCTTCAAATTCTAATAAAGGTAAGCATGGGAATAGAATAGCTTATCACAACTTTTTTTTTAATTATTATTGTATAGTAGTAGTATTTTTTGCACTGCGTTTTTCTTTTATCTCAATGCAATACTGCTCAATAAATTAATATTCAATACTTGAATTTGATCTTGTAGTTGCTAGAATTTGACGAAAAACATTGTTGGATACTTATATCGTGTTACAGATTCAGAATGTGATTAAACGCGTGCTTTTATCATTAAAATGTTTATCTAGAGTGATTTATCTTTGGTATGCTTATTAAAACTATATAGATAGTAGATAATACTACAAAATCGGTATACGGGACGGCTGTGGGCCCGTACGTTCCACATTAAAGAGAGGTTAATGAGTAAATATATTGCATAAAATATAACAAATTTTATGCCATAATTCTTTCGTGATGTGATACACCAATTTATTTAAGCGATGTCTTGATTGATAGCTTATTAGCGTAAAACTACGGTTAATGAAGACGGAACTCAAAATTCTGAACCACGGCGAAGGTTATTGGACGACGATGACACCTGAGCTGGCACCTCACTCTCCTAAATTCAGTACCTCGCCAACGTAAAGACTTCGTTCCCTGACAAAATTAAACTTGCATCAATTGCACTACTCGGTGAGTCTGGTGATACCAAGACTTGAACCAACGAAGCAATCTGGTCATGAGGTCGAGACCACGGACTCGAGAGGTGTAGAACTTTGGAGAGGTAACAATTAAAATCAGAATTACGAGGTCTATCACAAATAGCTCTCATATTGCTTTGTGTGATTGCGATTGTTTGTCAAAGCCACACCGAAAAGCAATACGGGAGCTATTGGTGAAGGACCTCGTAATTTTGAACCTCGTTAAATGACGAGGACGATACCTGTGATGGCACACCAGCTGGAAAATTCGAGACCTTGACCATATTTAACGTGTACAGGCCTCGCTACACAGAGTCTTCACTGACATAAGGGTTCGAACTCACGGCTCGACGAAAACGACACCGACTTCGAGTCCACGACCTTGACCACTAGGCTACCGCGGCCACTTGTTGCTTTGCGAGACATTATTTGCAGGTTCAAAATTCGATTAAAGCTTAACTATTATTGGAAAAAAAAATTTCTCAAGTACTTCTATTAAATTTCTTAAGAAAAGAAAGTAAAGGGGAAACTAATCATTATATTGCCTCGATAGATAAGATCTTTGGAACCTAACCATTTCCTCATCGAAATCCGAACCAAAAACAAAACATTCCAAACTCGACCACCACGTCCATGTCTTTTCCCTGAGGATTCCATTTTCCTCCCTAATTAAGAGAGTTGTTGGCGTAAAGAAGAAACGAAAGCGGCCGGTTGAGTGGCCGGGCGACAAGGCGTCAGGAATAGCCACAGAGTCATTACCCTCGCATTGAGTCAGCATCTGTTGAAGCGAAAGTGATTTCAATGAACACAGAATCTCGACCGTCTGCTTGAGATGATTGATAAGTATTCGAAGCAAGTTCTTAGATAAGCGGGAAGAGGGCGTATCTGATCAGAGGGCATATGAAAATTTTGATTTCTGTCCTCATTTGATTTGAATGAGTTGACAAATGTTTCGAAAGCGTTAAGCACAGTAATACGCCGAATTTAAAGGTACCAGGACTTGCGAGGAAGAAAAAATATAAATAATAAATAAAAAGAAATTAAGACTCGTTTTTTTTGGGGACAAATTTTTTTGAAATTATTAATACAGCTTATTTTGTGTGTGTGCTTAAAAATGATGTTTAAAATCCTTTTATTGCGCAATAGAAGTAATTAATTTGTCAAAAAAATTTCCCTCTCTTAGTTGCATGTGGATATGATTTTTTTTAGACATTTAGGTACCATTTTTTTTTTAAAAAAAAACTGTGTACAAAATGGTTCCAAATTTTTTTTATGCTTCTATAAAGGATATGTATGCATATAGGGGGCCAAAGATATTTTTTCTGAGTAATACCTAAATTTCAAAAAATATTTTTATACGAAGAAAAGAAGATATACTAAATTTCAAAATTAAGTTTTATAACTTTTTCAAACAAAATATATATAATGATATCATTAAAAAAGTTGTTTAGTCATTTTTTTTGCACCGCTTTATACAGGGGGAGTAAAATATGTTTAGAGAATAAGTGTCTTTTAATTGTACCTATGTCTCAAAATGTTTCTGTCTATGTAAATATGTTTCAAAAATCATGTTCGTCTTCAACTCAGAAGGAAAAAAAATACTTTCAACTTTAAAAAAAAAATCACTTTTTTTTTAAAAAAAAAAAACGTATTACGTTGATTCTGTGAATGTCTTTCCTTTCGAAAATCCCTCAATTAGATAACCACCACAAATTTGAAATGAATTCAAGATATATCATGCTTTTCTTTGAACAAATGAGTGAGAGAGTGAATGTAAAGGTTATTGGCGCAAAAGCCAGATGTGGCTATGCTGCGCCAAATAAGATTCAACTGAGGTCTAGACGTGAAAATTAAATAAAAAAAAATTGTTGACAACAAGGAGGGTTGAAAATACAGAAGGATCGCTAGGGTAACCCGCGGGGACGTCACCCGTGTTTACCAAAGACAGTAAACCTCATGGGAAAGAAAAAGATCTCTACGGTGATTCGGGGTCTCATGCCGTACTTGCCTAAAGAAGGCAAGTCCCTGAGGTCCCCTGATAATCCTGGGGCCTGGCTATACCCCAGACGCTGGTACACATTTTAGTCGCCTCTTTCGACATGCATGAGCTACAGTGGGACTATTCTGTCATTCCCGGTCACCACACGGGTCTTTTCTTTGAACAAACCTTAAAATCGCCGCCCCCAAGGCCGTTTGAGGACAGTTTGCAACAATCATTCGTGTTTTATCGGGAAGGCCATAAATTTACGTACATACCTAACTCACATTGGGCCGCGGTAGCCTAGTGGTCAAGGTCGTGGACTCGCAGCTGGCGGTTTTCGTTCAGTCGTGGGTTCGATTCTTGGCCGCCAAAGACCCGCCGTGTAGCCGGGGCTGATACACGTTAAATCTGTTCGGGGCCCAAAGTCCTCCTGTTGGCGTGGTGTGGATGTTAGGAGAGGGGGGTGCCAGCTCAGGTGTCGTCCTCGTCACTTGACCGTGGTTCAAAATTACGAGGTCCGTCGCCAATAGCCCTCGTGTTGCTTCTAGTGCGACGTTAATAAAAACTAAAACCTAACTTACGTTATAAAAATGATTAATATGTCTCTATTTAGTAAGATTATATATATATATATATTACATGGTCTCCATATAGGAGCTTTCCGGTTGCTAAAACATTAATACATATCTTGGCAGCGGATCCTTTTGAACGTTATAAAGAGTTATTATAAGCATATTATTCTTTTAAAATTATGTAAATTTATTCAAATTTCACACGATTTAGATCGTATAAGACGTTAATTTTTTTTAAAATTAATGTTGTTCCAGATAAAAAAAAAATGACTATTGGTGACGGATCTTGTAAATATGAATTGAAACAAGTAGTGAGGATGACATTTCTGTTAAGGTATCTCATTTTCCTAACTTCCATACGACTCAAGTCCATCGATGTGTTTGAAAAAACCGATTACACAATATTGATTTATTTTTCATTAACTTCGCACTTAGAAGCAATACAAGGGTTATTGGCGACGAATCTCGTACTTTTGAATCACGTATACTGACGATGATGATACCCAAGCTGACATCTCTCTTACCTATACTGACGATGACACAAACCATCGCATCATGAGGGTTTGAAGCCTCGACAGATTTAACGTGCATCAGCCCCACTGCACGTCGGGTCTTCCACAGCAACAGGATTCGAACCCACACTGATTACACTATAGAACCAGTCATGTTGAATAAAATATCTACTGCGCTAAGGAAATTCGTTTCGAAGCCCTCACGTAGTGTCGAAGTGATTAGGTCAAATATCGTCCTCGTCACTTAACCGTGGTTCAAAATTAAGGGGCCCGTTGCAAATAATCTGCGCAGGTTCTTGCAACGCTATTTCATTATTTTCCATATTATTGATCAAATTATATGTTCGATTAAAAAAAAAAGTAAGATTTACTCATATGTATTTTCTTTCGAACTTGCTTGTTGTTTTAAAAAGTGAAAGATATCGCTTTAAAATCTTTTTATGCTCATATTGAAAAAATTCTAAAACTTTATACGCTTCAGAGGATGTCAAGAACATATGTATCGAACATTTAAAAGTCGGCTGTCAATGTTTATTCGAGTATTTTCGAAAATAAACAAAGAAAAAATAAAAATGTGTTAATATCCAATTTCATTGAAAATTTTCCTAAACGGACCGAGCGATAATATAAACAGTATATAAACTGCCGCGTCTAAGCAACTAAAATGTCAAGAAATCCGCCTTCGAGCAAGTTGGATGACATATTTATCTGCCAAAATCCATTAAATTGGTTATCAAAATAGCCATCTTGGCGACAGATTTGATACCTTATCAACATGTTTAGACACTTTATTGGACGTGTACGGAAAATATTTGAACTGCTCCGAAATTGTGACGATCTTCATCCAAGAGTTCCCAACCTTTTTAATATCAAAGATCAGATCCACAGATGGAATATTTTGTATCCTTCAAATTTCGGTGGTGGGGTAAATCAAGATTAAAGGCAAACTTATTTTTGGAATCTGCTTTCTCAAAATCTCGAAAGTGCAATCTCAGTATAGAAAGAGAATTAAAAAATAAATAAATAGTACGAGAATCGTATAGAATTCGTAATCACGATTAAAATAGTGTTGGGTTTTTTTTATAGACGCAATAGCCATATTTGGCCCAGTTGCGCCAAAAACTCGCCAATTTATCATTTTATGAATAGTGTTTTTGAGCGATCTACAAAAAATTCCGTTAATGCAAGAAAATGGGAAAAACTGGGAAGGAATGGCGAGAATTTCTAAAATAGGCCAGGGAACTGGGGAACGTCATCAACTATCCCACATGGAATAGTTGATTGATTATTTATTAACGTTCCGCTCAGAAGAAATGTGATGACTATTGGCGACAGACCTCCTAATTTTGAACCTCGATCAAGTGACGAGGATGACACCTCAGCTGACACACCACTCTCCAAACTTCCACACTACACCAACGAGAGGACATTGAGCCTCGACATATTTATGTGTATCAGTCCCGGGACACGATGGATTTTCAGGGAATTTAATGAGTGTGGATGAGTGATGGCAAAATATATAGGCGTAAAAGCTACAGGTAGCTATGCTGCATCAAGCAGCAAGGAATTGTGATCAAAACGTTTGAAAAAATGGAAAGAAATTATAAAAATTGAATGAAAAGAAGGGTGTTGAAAATAGAAAAAAGATATACCGGAGGCGCGTCACCCGCGTTTACCAAAGACAGTTGAACCGCCATGGGAAGGGGAAAAAAATCTAGTGTACCTCCTGTTGCCCGTACTGAATTAAGGAAGGTAAACCTTCTTCGGATTTTGTAGAATCAGGACTCAAACCCACGTCTTGACTGAAAGAACGCCAGTCGCGAGTTCGAGACTATATCCACTCGGCTACCGCGGCCACATCACATGGAAGGAAGGAAATATCATTCGGGAACCTCGGGGTCATTAATCTCATATTTAAAAAAAAGAAAGGACCACGATTCAAACTGCGATTCCAACTCAACCATCATCAGTGAGGAAATTTGCAACCAAGGCCGTAACCCCTACTGGTTTTATAGAATCAATATACTTATATACATTTAGTTAACAATTCCTAGTTAAAAACAGCTTCACATTATTCCTTTTAATGATATTTTCATTTCAAATACCACACCCATTTTAACAAAAGAATTTTTATCTCAGAAAGAATTAAGAATTTTTTTAGGCATCTAGTATTACTGTTCATGAATTCCAGTAATTTTTTCTATTCTTCTTGATACAATAATTTAACACAAATTGTATTTTAAATTATTTCCTCTTTTTTTTTTTTTTGTTGTTGCAAACGGAGCTAGTATGAAATGGATATGTTATTACAAAGATTGCTTCTCAAGAAATCTTTTTAATCGGAATCTATGTATACAACCACTTATTACAAATAGAAAGTGCATATTGAATGCACGTATCGTTTTTAAATTTTATGAAGACACAGAAGAATGTAAATAAATCGCATTACTTTATTCTACAAAAAATCATTTAAGGGGGAAAATGTTTCCTATTACTTTTTTCTGAGGGGTAGGGGGAGAAAACGAAAAATTCGAACGAGTCTCTATTCTTTATTCTGTTGCTGTACGCCCTGGAGCTAGGAACACATTTCATTCCAAATATATAACATTCGAGAAAATCAAACGAGGGGTTGCCATAAAAAGCTAAAGAAACTTGAAATAATTGCAGTGCATTAAATCTCCCCGAATATATTTCATTTGCTCGAAAGGTGGATATAAAACACAATCTCTTTGATTCTGGCAGTTGAAGTAATTTTTTCCCTCCAACTACGTGCTTGCTTTTATAAAATGTGCAGACTTTTTTTTTTTAAATATTCACAGTCAACAAAGTAGAAAATTGGTTTTAATACAACCTTCAATTCCATTTTGGCCTTTAGAAATAAAAATGAACCTTTCCAGAAACATTCAGTGTGTATATATACATATCGCAGTTTTTCTTTATTAACTTTTCCACCTACGGCAATATATTATTTGAAAAGAGAAAAAAAAATTATAAAATATAAGAAATAATTTTTTTAAAAAAAATTCACAGTCCGTGTCAATCTTACCACACTGTTCAACTGATTCCATGACTTGTGAATCGGGGGTAGAGGGGTGGGTTACTGAGGAAAAATAATAATTACAAAAACTTTTTAACCGTATATAGAGGAAAAACGTTTGGGAACGTGCCAAGAACCTATTTTTGGTATTTCAACTACATAATTTCCATTAAATCCACTCTTTTATGTTCACCCCTCTCTCTTCTATAATTTTGGTGCCACTGCTATTCCTGCAGACGACTTAGATGCGTCAGATTTTCTAATGACTTTTTTTAGGGAAGTAGTTATTGGATTTCTGTCTGGTGGTATGTCATTTGAATTGTACGACGCGAAAGCTGTCTTATCTTCCAGAATCAGATTTCTTTCACGGGAGAGAGAGGGGGGAATAAGTTTTAGAATCGCGGAAACACAATTATTTCTCACCGCCCCTTCATGTCTCGTATCTTTTAAGCTCGTTTTGATTTTAGCCGGAATCAATATTTTGAATTATCCTTCGCGTTTACTTTATCGTTGTGTCATTAGGTACCGTGTAAGGTGATTATGATGAGAATGGAACAATTGTTTCGGAAATAAATTGATTTAAAAATAAATAAGGGGAGAAATTAAAGTTTGGTGTGGAAATAATTTACCGTAATGACTGGAATAAATTACAAGATATCCTGCATTGTTTAAAAAAGTTTTAATGTTGTCATTTCTTTTTTTTAAAAAAAAAAGCTGCAATGGTTTTTGGAAAAAAGAAATTAGACTCCCGTTTACTAACCATTTTGATTTCATGAACATAATGATAATCCTATCCAATTTCTACTTTCTTTCTCAAATAGAGACTTTTTTTTTTTTATCCATTTGAATGCAATAAAGTGTAAAAAAAAAGTGAAAGTTTTTGCAGATATAAATTTTTTCTCTGATTCTGAAAAATATTTTTGCGCCTATAATAATTATTCATTTGTGATTTTTTCAGCCTTTAAAAGCTTTTTTTTTTTTAAAAAAAAAAAATATTTTCGACAATTGGGGGAGAAAATGTAATTCCGCAAAAACCTTATTATTTTTTGCTGTTTCGGATGCACTTTATCACAATCAAATAAATATGATAATCTAGATTTCAGGCAGATAGTAGAAATTTTATACGATTAACATTACGTTCAGAGATTCAAAATGGCAGGTGGATTGGGTTTAGTTTTATTAATGTCGCACTAAATGCAACAGGAGGGCTATTGGTATGGACCTCTTAATTTTGATCCTCGGTCAAGCGACAATAAAAAACACCTGAGCTGGTACCCCCTCTCTTAACTTCCTCACCACACCATGGGAAGACTCTGGCCTCGACAGATTTAAAGTGCATCAGCCCCGGCTACACGTGGGTCTTCAGCATCATCAAGGTCCGAACCCATGACTCAAAGAAAACGGCCGGCCGCGAGTCCACAACCATAACCACTAGGCTACTGCGGTCACAAATGGCAGGTAGAAAAGAGCCTTAGAGTTGTAAAGAAATATATAATGTTTAAAAGTAAACTGCTATTTATCAAATTTTTTTAAGAAACTTACCAACTTTCTGAAAATCATTATTCTAAAAAAGTTTTAGGATTATCTTATGACAATTTTTTTAAAATTCATCTTATCCATTGCATTTTATAATCCTGAACTCTTTTGTATTTATATAGTTTGATTGCATGTTTTTTTTTTTATTTATTTTTAATTTGTCGTTTGAGGCCAAAATTTTTACCCCTTAAAATTCTTTATGTTACACTTCAACAACACTTAATGGTATAAATTTGAATGAGAAATTGCATGGGTCTATGAAAAATAAATAAAAAGAAATATATATATATATATATATCAAATTTTTATTTAAAAATAGGCCAAAAGGTACAAAACTAATTTTTAATGTAAAATTATACGTAATTTATATAAGATAGGGGCGGTAAACTAAGATACCCAGGTAATTACCGATAAATTCAGTATAGTCACTTTCAAAAGAAGCTTTTATAAAGTATATATTATTTTTACATTAAAAAAAATTACTTTTATACCTTTTAGGCCATTTTTAAATAAAAGCTTGATTTTTAAGAAAATTCACTTGTATTTAATTATTTTCAGTCTGGAAATTTATGTTTAAAAAGCAATTATGTGAACTTTACTTATGAATAAAATACGACTCAATTGGACGTTGTTCAGCGCGCTCCAGGCCCCTTCTAAGTCAGTCACTGCTTGAGCAAACCATAGTATAAAAGTGAGTTACAGTTCGAGAATAAATTTTGAAACCTCTCTGAAAAGATATGCATTGTTTGTAACGAGTGACAGTAAAGATTATTGGAGCAAGAGCCAAATCTGGCTAAATTGCGCCAAACGTTTTAAAATATCACGGTTTTTTTTAATCACAACATTGAGATAAAAGGACAGATAACAATTCATTGACAAACAAAAATTTAAAACCTAAGTAATATGTCAGGGTAAAAATAGGACGAAAAATGTCGGTTTTATACAAAAAAAAAAAAAAAAAAAAAAAGTAAATAAATTTTGGGAATTTCCCCTTTTCAATTCCGACAAGCTTAAAACAGACGAATTAAAAAGATGGAATGATGATTTTGAAACACTGGACACAGGGCTTATGTGCAGAGCTTTAAAATATATCTTATATGAAATGTATTTAAACCAACAATTATGTTGAAATACACACACACACAAGACTACGACAAAATCTGGTCATGAAAAGACTGAACAAAATCTCTTTTCTCATATCTATATTAAGTCTAGTCTGACAAGAGATTTTAGGCCTTCTAAATAACCAAAAATATTTCGCAAAATAGGAAAAATCAACGTAAGCGAGAAAAGGGATACAGTTATCGATTCGAGATTAACGTATCTTTAGAGCTACCGTAAGGTTAATGACAACTGACCTCGAAATTTTGAGCCTTAATTAAGTAACGAGGATGTCACCTCGCTGATCTCTTAACTTTCCCACCTCATCTTTTGTCCCGAACGCCATACCTTGATTTGAATATAATCCATTCAAGAATTTTAAGACCATGAATATTCAGTTAACATGGTTGCGTGTATATATATATATATATATATATATATATATATATATATATATATATTGATCCTAACAAATACACAATTATCGTTTCCTTCAGCATTAATGCTTAGTTGAAGTTCTGTTATAACGGGTTTAGGGATTTATTCTATATATGTGCGTGTATTTGTGAGTAACGGTTTTATTTATATAATAAATGTGAATGTATAAACATTAAATCGAATATTTATTCCACTCACGCTGACAGCATGAAGATCTTTACATTTGGGAATCGTGACCGAAATTAACTGCATCACCTTTTATTTCTCACACTCCTTTGCGTCAAAATATAGTTTATTCGTATTTAAACCTGCTCTGGGAATGTTAGCTGATTCTAAGCAAAACCATCAAACACCTTATGGATTTTAGTTTTATTAATGTCGCACTAGAAGCAACACGAGGGCTATTGGCGACGGACCTAGTAATTTTGAACCTCGGTCAGGAGACAAGGACGGCACCTGAGCTGGCATCCCCTCTCCTAACTTCCACACCACGCCCTCGGAGGACTTTGAGCCCCAACAGATTTAACGTGCATCAGCCCCGACTACACGGCGGGTCTTTGGCAGCCAAGGATCGAACCCGCGACTGAATGAAAACCGCTGGCCACGAGTCTGAAAACATGACCACTAGGCTACCGTGGCCACTAAAACCTTATGGAATTTGATGAGATAAAATAAACTACTGAGTCAAACAAGAGAAGTGTTCGGATCAGATTAATAGATCGGTTCAAAACTAATTTAAACTAAAATTAAATTTATCGTATGAATAAAAATATACACATGAAAACAATTACGTTTCCTTAATAAAACACAGACTGCGCACATAATCTCACTCTCGCCTTCCAAACCAACTTAGGCGTTTCCCATTTCAAACCACCCAGCGCACTGTCAAACTACCACCTTACACTGACATCTCCGCTAACCATCCATCATTTCCATCCCCTAAATCCACCTTTGCAAGTACAGACCCGTCCATCCAGAACTGGAACTCCAGAAGTAATTGATCCCCAATCTTCTTCACACCTACTTCGGTGCAGTGGGCCCATCACAACAGTGATACCCAAGTATCATCCGCAGCCACGAGTGTCCCAGTGTCATCATTAAGGCGAGGAGGCCCACATTAATTCGTGTCAGCGTGGGGGCAGAATGGTTTGGTGAAACATCTTCCTCTCGGCCTACTGTTGCTGCCGCTAGACACACTTGGAAAATAAATGGAGAGCGATGTTGTTTGGTGAAGGAGCTCAGCAATTACATCAAGGGTGCAGTCGATTGTAACAGATGGAGTCCAGGCCCACACAGACCATATGTCATGGGTTTTGCAATCCGCGGTTTTGAAATGTACCGTGATTGGTATTATGGGATGTAGGTAGGTATTTGATTGCCTTAGTGAAACACAAAAATAATCGTCTAGAAAATTAAATAGTGATAATTGAGGTTGATTGGTATGAATTTCACTGTCTGCTCAATGAAATTGGGTGTGAATCCATTTTTTAATAAGTAAATGACGGGAAAGAAGTAGTTAAGCAGACAGATGTAATTTCCAATGAAAGAAAAAAAAAATTTCAAGGAAAATCACAACATAGAAAAATCCATATGAGAACGTGATTTAGTTGTAACATCTAAGCTTCGCTATCTAGTATTCGATCCATATATTTTCACTTAACGTTCATTCATCGATAAAATAGCCGAATAAAATTTGGCAGTTAAATCTATTTTAATTTAACCTTTCAGTGATGTGATTGCTCATTAACGTCGCACTGAGAAACAACTCGAGGACTATTGGCGACGGACCTCGTAATATTGAACCGAAGTCAAGTGAATAGGATGATACCTGAGCTGGCACCTCTCTCTCTTCGAACTTCCACACCACGCCATTGGGGGATTTGGGACCTCGACTAGATTTAAAATGCATCAGCAACGCTACATGCTGAGTAAGACTATACGAAAGTCGACTACCGCGAGTCCGCGATCGTGACCACTAGGATAACGTGGCTACAATTTATTCTTCCAGTAAAACTAATCAAATATTAAGATACTTATAACGCCTGTGGAACAACCTCTACACTTTCACTACAATAGATAATCAGATATTAATAAGTATGAGGGTGTATCATAAAGTTTTAATTATTTCTAAGAAATAAACAAGATATTTAGATAAAAAAAAATTCTAAATGTTAAATGATGATTAAGTACATGATGTTGCAAATTACAGCTGTCCTCGAAGATTTGTTTAATTTCAGAAAAACGTGGATTGAAGTAGTTATTGTTTCCAAGGAAAACGAAGCCGTTATATGGCGACTATAACATTGCGGTGGATGATGTCAATCAAACGTTGTCTGCGTAAACCAGACGTCGTGGTTTCCTGAAGAGCGTTGAATGCGAGGAAACAACACCACTGGCTTGCATTGACAACGTTTTAATAACGTTTTTCACCGCAATATTGCGACCGTTAGATAACGGCAACGTTTTTTTAGGAAACCGTAGCTTTATTTGCAGAATCGTAAAGTTTTAATTATAATCCCAGGTTGCAGAAAAGTTTTAATTACTAAAAACAATCGAGTTTGAAACTTATTTTATTCATTATTCCTAGGACTTCCCTACATAATCACCATACAGAAATATACATTTCTCCCAGCATTTCTGGAATCTTTCGAAGACCATCATGGTAGAACTCAGCAGATTGAACTCGTACCTTCTCTATACTAACGATTCTATTTATTTCGGCTAACCAACGTTCATTTTTCGAAGATAGTTCATACAAATAGATTAAAAACTAAAATCAACTGCATTTTCTAATTTTATATATATAATATTCTGATACATAATGCTATTTATTGATAACAGCAGCTGACGCAGAACTAAATCAGGATTCTGGAGTAAGATTTAGTCACACAGTCAATAGTTCGCAATTCTATTAAATTGCAATTTGTTTTTATTTCACTTATTCTGTTCAACTGGTTAATTATCGTATTAAGTATAATCTCACCTTTGTTACATATTTTGAATTCAACAGCTTGCAATACATGAAGGATATCCAGAAAGTAAGCATACTCAGTTTCTTAAAAAATTCACTGTACGTGCATCAAACAACATTTTGAGACGTAGTCGTTTTCCTTCGCAATGCACTTCTTAAGCCGAAGGATGAGTTTTCTAATATCTTAGTCAAAAAAGATCTCCCACCGCCCTTTTTTTATCCCACTGCATGATGACCCTCTGAACCTCATCGAGGATCGAAAACCTTTTTCCACCTATAAACGACTTCAGAGAGAGTGAAAAGATCTGAAGTGCCAGATGAGGACTGTGTGAGAGGTAGTTGATGATGCCCCACCGGAATGATTCCGAGAGTTTCTTTGTGGCGTTGGCTGTGTGGGCAAGTGCATTGTCATACAAGAAATATTCTTCGTTAACACCCCCCTCTTTTTTGTTCAGTATCATTCACTATAATTTTAAGGTATTAATTGCTACACCTCTGGGAAACCATTCAATGAGGAGAATCACTTAACAGTCCTACAGAATATATGGGTATGATTTTTCGAACCGAAACCATGGCGAAGAGGTCCCCCCCCGCCACACCCCTTCTACACATTAGTGTTGTTCATGACACCAGCTCCGTAAACAGTTTTCATATCGCTAGAAATCTGGAACCGTACGTTTCCATCCGCGAGATGAAACTTGATTATGCTCCTGAACTCGCAACTGGTGGGATTCGGAATCGATACACTCATTTCAACGCGGCATTACAACAAAAGTTTTTCAACCCACTGAGATAAACGAGAGTATATCTTCGATTCCCTCAAAAATTTTCCTTTGAGTATCAGAGATCAGTATTCTTACTCTATGGACACCTCCCGTAGTTTGTTAAAATTAAAAATTTAGTCCCAAATCTGTCTCGTCGATTTTAAGTATTCGAATTTAGGATATTTTGTAGTTAATCCAAGAATTAACTAGATTTTCAAAGTTCATGTAAAAAATGTTACGCAGTCCTTATTTCCCGTACTCAACCCAATAGCTCACAAATATACAAAAATAAAAGAGGACTGCACTACACATTTCTTACAATCAGGCCCTGTCTGCTTCCTCGTCACTAACTCGCAGCCTTAAAGACGCTTCAAGTGCTCTGACATATATGCAGACAGCTTTAAGAATATCAAATGTTAGCTACCTGCATTTGCGATTCAAATATTGAAAGCAAAAAGTCATAACTCATTAAATAAGATCTTCAATTTTCTTCCATTGGAAAACTTTTTATATGAATGTCATAATTTATTACACAATAAACTGATACTAATACTGAATACCAACAAGTTGTCCTGCACACACACAAAAAAAAAAAAAAAAAAAAAACCACTTGATGTAAAATGTATGATGTGATAAAAGATTCTTGTAGCGCAAGAATATTGATCTTGTAATATCCGACAGCATGAGAAACAATCTAACATTGTTTGAACTTTTAGTTATTGAATTTTCCTCAAAAAACGAGTTGTTTGTGGGCGCCAACCAGACCTAGACAGCTCAATGGCGCCTAATATATATGAAACAGGATCGCTCCGTTTACTCGTACTTTTTTTCGAACTGATATACAACTGAAGGGAAAACTGCCTTGTCAATCGAGATTAAGTACAGAATTCTGTGGTGATTGATGTAGTTATGTTAAACCTAGTACAGTACTTCCTCCATAATCCGACCCTTCACCCTTCCAATCCCGCCTGTAATTCGGCATTTTCACACAAGTAGACAAGTGTTAATTTATACCTTCAATTTAAATGGAATAATATAGGATATCAGTACAAAACAATAAATTCTTAGTAGTTTTTAGTTATTTCATGTGTTTGATATTTTATAAGCGAGTACTGTATTAAATTTTATACAATATATCATAACGCAATGAAACCACAGAAATTGAAAGTGATTTTCTAATAATCCGGCGTTTTCGATTATCCAGGGGTGCTTGAGTCCGGTACCTTCTGGATTACCGAGAGAGTACTGCAACGTCGTGACCTCAGATTTCGTGAAATGTCTCGGTAGCGTGAAGGATCGCAAAGCTTAAGTAAAATTACTTCTTTTATTTACAAGTGTTAAGAGTTATATTCAAATTACAAGGAGTTTTCATCTTATTACTTAGAGCAAAATGTCAAGGACAAAAGGTCACGAATAGAAATAGATCAATAAGAGTCCAGTCAATAAGCGATAGAGTTCACCAAAATAGCACGAGCAGAGGAATAGCATAAATCGCAACCTCTATCGCTCACTCTTCGCGGGATCACCTCCTTTCGCTATAATCGCAGGATTCCATCTCGCCGCTCCTCTTTGTTTTTCTCCGTCCTTTTTAAATCTTAATGGTAAGGGCGTCTCACGTCCCCTTCTATTCATTATCATTGTCGATTGGAGACCAATGACTTTCACAGGCAACCTCCGTCTCTGTCCCCCAACACCATTCGTTCTTATCAGACCATATCCAGTTTGACGCACGGACATGCAAGTACCACATACCTAACGTCAAACGGATAGGCCCTAAATCCCTACGTCATAGTTCACAATTCTTCATGAAGGTGGATCATCCCTTCCACACCTGTGTAGCGAGTCATGTGATGAATGAATGCACCAAAGTAGCTGACCCCAGGTGTGGTTTATCTATTGCCCGCTTATATCTCTGAAGAGGGTTATCTAGAGGCTACGTGACAATACCACATTCCAAAAATTACAAACTTTTTCAAAAAAATGTAACACAGATAGTAATATACCATTTTTGATACGAGTTCATCGTCAACTGGTCATGATTTAAAATGATGAAATACAGGGTTAACACAAATGAATGACCAGATTTTTAAAATTTATATTTTCGAAACTTTAACGCATATTACAATAAGTGATAACACGAAATTAAAGAAAAATGAACCAAGTTTTATTTCTCTCTCTCCCCCCCCCCCGTTGATCAATGAACGACAGCACACCATAGAATACTGTGATTGAAATCCAAAAATGGAGACAATGACAGAAGAGTTTTTGAGTCATCGAATAGCGCACGCACGCACGCACGCACACACACACACACACACACTATATATATATATAAATAAATAGAGTGTGTGCGAGTGTAAAAACCGTTTACACTGTTAGTGTGCGTGCGTAAAAACAGTTATATTTTACACATTCTTACAAACACTATATATATATATGTGTGTGTGAGTGTGTTTTTGCATTTATCTTATTTTTTAAATTTTTCATTCCGTTGCATTCAAAATTTTTGAATGACATTTAATTTGCGGTAATAATCGTTCTATTCTCATTCCACACAATTAAATAATAAATCGATGAAGACAAGATTTCTCTTATTCTCCTGTAACATGGATTTTTTTTAAAAATTATTTTTAGTAAGGAGGAACGAATATATTTATTTATTTATGATAATTATTTTTGGATTTAATGTTTCAATCACAAATCAAAATTTCCCTTTCTGAACATTCAATTCCTGAGCGTGGCCGGTTTTATTTCAGCCATTATAACCAATTAAAAACAAAAATTTTTGAACGGAGAAATTTGACTGATAAACTATAAAATGATTCGTAGCACGCGAAACAAATCCAGGACAGATTCGATTAGTTATATTTTGTAATATCCAATTAATGGCGGGCATTAAATGAATACTGATTCCAATCTAATATCCATTCGAAACTTCACATCCGAAGTCTTAAATCTCTGCATGGAAAACATAAAATGGCGCTCTTTCGAATTCACCAACTTTCGAAACTTTCCCAAACTATTAGCTCCATTAGCGACTCCGAGCAACGAACATTTCCCACCACTCTCTGCATCCCATTCTAAACTAATTTATACGTTCAGTGATGTTTACCAACGTCGGAAAATCAACCATAGGAACGAAAGGTAATTCGCCAAATCAGAAAAGCGTTTAAAACAACATCGCTCCGTCGAGAGAGTAATTGAATAATGGGAGCTCTGATCAAGGTCGCCATGGCATTCAGAATTTCGCATTTGGTTGCATGTCTAAAAAAAAGAAGAAGATAATTTGCCAAATGTGGAGAGATATTTTTGTATACTATTTAATTGTTGTTACTGCTCCTGGAATAGTGACTCGATGACAGGAATAGCTTGAAAAGTATGCAGCAAATTAGGTGATGAACGTAGTTTTTTCCTGAATCTAATCAAAAAGAGTGCTTGTTAAAAAGTCCTTCTATACCAATCAACAAATGGAAAGTATGGGAGAATTACGGGTCCCCTTCCCAGTAATTGTGGCTAGAAGTGGTTATTTAGTTTCCTTTGTCATGTTGATAGATTAGAATTGTTGAAGAAATAGAAAAAGGGAATTTAAAAGAGGCCAAATTTATTTTATTGATTATTAAATTTGACGGCAAATGTAAATTGCACAAGTAGATAAATTGAATACATTTGGTTTTAATCAAAATCAAGTAAAAATTGTTCCCAAAAATTCCGTAAAATTTGAATTTAAATATGTTCTACTATTTAGATGTTGAAGCAGAGCAAAGGAAAGCGGCCGCAATTACGAGGACATGTTTTATTTGAATATTTACTTTCTCATCGGAATTAAGATATTAAAATTTACAATAATGAAAAGGATGTTACATCATTAAATTTAAATTACCTTAAAAATTGCAGGGATCAGAGTGGCAAACGCTCGGGAAGCCCGATGATGCGAGAAAACCTACAGCTGCATAATTAGTATAGAATCTCTGTTGCTCCTACGTTTGATTGGATGAGGTAGTCAGAGGAGTAATTAAGAATGATATTACTCGTAGCACGAAAGCGCTTCAGTAGCAACAGGAAAATTATCCAAAAATAGTCTTCTCCAAGACCGATCAGCAACGCAAAAATATATGGACATAAAGAGGGATGTATCTAAGGCATATATAAACTGGATAAGAAGTTTTTATTTATGGCTTTTAGCAGAAAATATTAACAAGTCTACTTTCACCGATGTTGTCAATAAAAGAATTTAAATAAGTTAACTGGAAAATATTGCCAGTTCCGTAGCAATAAAATCATCGTCGGTTTTGGCAACCGTCACTTGACTTAAAAGAACGTGAGAGAATCGATTTAAATACATATAACGTGTGGTGGGTTTTTTTTTCCTATTGAGAACACACTTTGAGATTCTCCACTACCAGCCACTTTGAATTTGTGAACGTAACTTTCTCCTCAAAGCACTTCTATTGTATTTAAATCCAATTCAGTGCATACGAAAGAACAAACAATAAAGTTTTTGTGAGTAACATTATGCCTTCGAATTTTGAAAATATTTTTTGAAGATCGGTAAACCCTCACATGAATCATTATTCATCAAATATTTTCAAAAACCGGAGAAAAAAGTATAATTCCACAGAAACCTTTATTTATTTTTTCAGATACACTTGATAATTGTATTTACTTCTTCAGATAAATATAATAATCAAGATTTCAGGAGGAAAGTAGAAATTCCATAAGATTAACATTACATTCACGAATTCAAGACGGGTGCCCGAATATTTAAATTCAATCTTTTTAACTTGGATTTCCTCTCTTATACCTGTAGATTTTCAAGTCACCCAGTGGTCTCACGGAAGTTATTTTCGGATAAATCTTCGGCTGTTGTTGACGCGCTCGTTATAACCCCTCTCCTTAAGTGCTGCTTCCGATGGCATCGACCAATTACAATGGGACGGAGGCAGCCGAACATTCACTTTTAGTTATACACTGAAGGCTCTCGCACATCGGTATATGCTGATCTGATTCCAATGATTTTCATTGAAACTTAGTTTCAATCATGGAAAAAGTTTTTAATTGTTGGAATTTTGTATCTTAGTACTGACGGGAAGATAAAAAAAAATTATTAACTAT
This sequence comes from Nephila pilipes, assembly GCA_019974015.1. NCBI lineage: Eukaryota > Metazoa > Arthropoda > Arachnida > Araneae > Nephilidae > Nephila > Nephila pilipes. The sequence goes on along the minus strand of BMAW01128110.1, from coordinate 285,140 downwards.
ACGACCCTTTTGTAAAACATTCTACGTTAAAACTCAAAAATCATACAATTCAGATAGCTACGCTATAGAAAAAATTAGTCCCACATTACGTTCCTCTAACACAAAATTGTAAGATTGGTTCATTGATCAGTTCTATTGATTTTCCAACTTTTAAATAACATTACCAAAAGGGCATTGGTTTATCATTGAACCTATTCACAAACACGTTCAAAACCTGACAGTTTACAAAAGAGGGCAAAGATAAGGCTAATCATTCATTTAACCTGTACATGTATAAAAGTGAAATCCCCCCCCCCCACATCTTCTCAAATATTTTTGTAAACAAGGGATATTTTCAAAAATCAAGGAGAAAGAAAAAGAATTTCTTGGTTCTTTTTGTGTATAATACAGAATTAAACTTTTTTTCTTCTCGATTCGTGAAAAACAACCCAAAGAGAAGTAAAAAAAAAAAAAAAAAATGTCATTTCGATTTTGTATAGCCAATTTTTCCCCCCAGACGAAGTATTTCAAATAGAAGGGGAAAGGGAAAAAAAGGTATTGTTTGTAAATTCGGATTTTCGAAAACATGAGTCTTTGAACGAAAAAAAAAAAGTTCTTCTGCACAATGACCCCAGAGGGGATTGTTGCTATTTCAAGGGGTTGTTCCATCATTTATTTTGTGGATGCTGAGGATTGGAAAGTTTTCTCAGCGAATTTGCATAAAATGTGTGTATTTCAATAAGTCTATTTCCCTGAAATGTTAACAATGATTAATCTATTTTTAATGGCGGTTAAGCTTGGAAGCGAATTATTCCGGTCCAAGGGATTCACTTTTTTCGTTTCCTTTCCTTTTCTAGCCTGTAATGATATTGATAACAAGATTTAGTGGGTGCATTGCATAGAATGAAAATAACTAGACATTAAATGTATTATGAAACTTCCCAAAAATGATATCATCAATGTGTTTAAAAAGTAAAATTTAGTCTCACTGAATGGAAAATTAATAACAGCGTTTAATCTATGACCTAAAAGCATGCTTTAATTTTTTTAACTAACAAAGCACTAGAGCAAGGATGTCAAACACGCGGTCCACAACGATAATTAGTGCGGCCCGCTCAACAAATATTTTGGTACAAAAATATTTTGTCTTCCCTGCTACCAAATCCTACAATCTTTACTTCTCTCATGCATATGAGAACTGAAGTGATGTGTGGCTTTTTAGATCTGATGTGAAGCGGACGAAAGTAGAAACGAGAGGGGAATATAGTTAGTTATCGCTTTTTAGTTAGAACGCTATTAGGAACTCAACAAGTTCCATTTAGAGAACCAGGGATTGTCTTTACGTTAATGAGACGCAAATGAAGGTAAGTGCAAATGATGTGACTCAGAATTAAACACAAAATTCAGTGAAGCAAGTGTACCAGAATTTTACAAATTTTTATGTGCAAAGTTCGAAAATTCACATACGAGATTATTTCTATATTTGAAACTATATTTATCAGGGTAAGGTTGTTTTCACTAATAATAAGAAATGTCTCCTATCAGATCTACAAGGTGTCCCGTTCAAAAAGTTACATTAATAAAAAAGATTGTCAAAAATCGATAGTTCATGTTACGATTATTTCACTTCAGTAAAACTACGACCTAATGTCTATATTTCACGATGAAAATAATGAGAAGGCGATTTCATGCATCCGCAAATCGTTACTTTAAACAAAAAATTTCTTAAAAAAAAAATGGCATCTTCTCAGGAAAAGGCACGCACAGTTCTATAGTTTGCTGAATATCAGTAGGCGATTTTAAAGCAACGGAAGTTCAAGATGGAGTTTCATAAGGATCCGTCTTCGGATAAAAAATTAAAACCATGGCTTGATAAATATCTGGCAACAGGAAGTGAGCTGAAATCATCCAGGAATATGAAAAATGTGTTTCTATGGGGAAATTTTTTAATTTATTGGTGCATTGTGTTTTGCACAGGTAACTTCGTCTACATGTTTACCAAATTAAAACTGAGCAACATCTACAGCTGAATGACTAGCCCAAGAGTTTGGAACTGGCTATACATATGTTACAATGCATTAAGAATGATTTTCAATTTTTAAATTGTGTTTTTTTTCCCTCTGATGAAGCTACATTCTACGTTTGAGGAAGAATAATGGACGAATTTAGGGCTCGGAAAATCCCCATTATGTGATGAAGTTTGTTCATGATAACCCAAAAGCGAATATTTGGTATACATGATACACGACCAAGTTATCGACGCTTTCTTTTCTATTTAAAAGATAGTAAAAGGAGAAGGTTATTTCAATATATTGGGACAATTTCATTAGCATCCATCGATTATTTTTCAATACCTTTGACCTCATTGGAGTTCATTTACCAGGGATGCATTAAATGTGACTTTTTCAAACAGGTGGATTGGATGTGATAGCCTAATACCCCCTTGTTTACTAGACATAATTTCCCATGACTTTATTTTATGGGGCTATGCTAAAGATAATTTTTTTTTGCAGCAACGAAAGATAATTCTGTAAACAAACTGAAAACCAGAATTGAAAGCAACAGTTTCACAAACAACTCAAATAATTCTAACATAACGTATGGCTTGCGATTGACTATCGACTGGATATTCTACGCGCTTTTAAAGGATCACATGTAGATGTATGTTGGTTTTTTTTTTTTAATTAAATTTGGCGAATTACTTTTTAAGATGTTTACATTTTTTTAATTACATGCATAAAATTTTGTGCTCCGAGACGTTCAAATATGGAATTTTTTTGACGGGATGCCATCAAGAATTACTGACAATTATCTTGGGACAGTTTCGAAAGTAAGCACTGCAATCAATAAATTTTCCTAAGTATAAAAAGAGGTAGCAGAGAAGAGATGTCAAGCTTCAGGGGGAAAAAACAAAAAAACATTAAAATTGTTATTTTTTAACATACTTTTTATAAATAAATTTTTTTTCCAAGAAAATTATTTTTTTAGTTTATAGATTTCTTACGGCCCATATAAACTGAAGTACTACTAATTTGGACATGTCTGCCTTTGAGTTTGACACCCTTAACACTAGAGTAACACAATGAGGTATCAGCAAACGAGCTTATTATTTTGAATCTGTGTTAGGAAAGCGGATGACACTTCGGAGATTTATTGATTGTTTATTGACGTCGCACTTGAAAGCAACATGAGAGCTATTGAAGACGTACATCGTAATTGTGAGCTTTGGTCAATTGAGAAGGACAACACCTGAGCTGACCACTTACTCGACAAACTTCTACACCAATCCAAAATGAGGGCTTTGAGCCTCGACAGATCGAAAGTTCACCAGCTCCACCCCACGACGGTGACACCTTAGAAAGCAGGCCACACGCGGATATTTAAAGCCTAGTTTGTTTATTAAACACTTTCGGGTACCAATTTCACCCCAATTCAAATGCCCCTTAATCACAGCTAATATTCCTCGGTCAGATGAAAAGATCGACAACTTAGATGGTACCTCACTCCCTGCTTTCACGTCACGCTAACGCGAGACATTGAGGTGCAGCAGATTTGACGTGCATCTTCCCCTCTACAGGACAAATATAAAATAATTACTTGTTTACTGACATAGTATTTTAGTAGCAACATGTGGACTACTGGTGATGGACCTCAAGATAACCACGTTCAAATGACGAGGACGGTATCAGTGCTGGCACCCCTCTCCAAACTTCCCCAATAGGAGATGCGAAAGAAAGCGAGTGGACTTAGAAAGCACTGTTTACATATTGAATGACTGTTTATTAAAGTCGCATCAGATGCAGCACGAGATCTAATGTCAACAGATTTCCTAATTTTCATCCATGTTCAAAAGACGCGGACATCTGAGCTTTCAGCCCATTTTCCTTTTTGCATTCACTAACTTTCAATGATGAATAATTCATTCTACTAGCCACGTGCCCGTGACTCCAAAAAAATGCCATATCTCCGTGGAAAAGAGATGGTATTTATTTTATTGCTAATATTTGTAGTCAAAAACCATTTTAGCAAGTGTCTATTATTAATTCGTATGTAATAACTATATATAAGTGTATAACCATTTTTAATAACATATTTTGTTGATGGGGATAGTTAAATTTTTGTATTTTTCAAAAATTTCTAGTTTTTTTAAAAAAATATTCAAATTTCTTGATATTTTGTTTTTTTAACTGTATATCTCTGGTTTTTTAAATTAAAAATTTTTTCGAAAATTTTCAGTTATTTCAATATTTTGGGAGTGTTAATTTAATAATAAGGAATACATTTTAGTAAATAAATCTTTTAGAAAAGATATTTTTGATGGGAGAGAGAAACGTTAGATATTTTGTATTGTTTGGAAAACCCTTCAGGTCACATCACCGAAGATAGTTCATTACATTCAAAGGTTCCCACAAATTTCATTTCTAGCATAGCCCCCTTTCTTAAATCCGGATCGTTTTCCGGAGAGGAAAAGGATGACTCCCAAATTCGGGAAAACATTCCGAGAAAACGGGCGGTGTCGCGTAGCAACGCGCCAACCCCCGGGGGTGCAATGAAATAAAATATGATTTCTTCCTGCCGTCTAGCCAGCAATCACGTTTTTACCATCCCTCTCTCTCGTTTGGCGCAAACCTTTCCCTTTTCGAAAATCGTTTGGCCACCCCCCTGGGAATTTATGGGTAGCAATAGCGTCGGAATGGAGGTAGAGGGTACGGTGAGAAGATCAAGTGGAGAGGCCCTTCGGACATTTGGAAATTTGTGGACGTCCGGCTATGCAAATGGGGTGGTATCCGGGAAGAGTCGATTTTTCAATTCTCGGATTCCGGTTTAAAACGGTTAAAGTGGTTTTTCTGGAGGTGGGAACACTTTGATGTTGTTACAATGTATTTTTCCCCATGGAGAGAAAAAAAGAGGAAATATTCTAAAGTGTAGTTGTTGAAATCGGAAACAGTAGAGTGATGGAGACTATAAAATGTAGGAAATGTAAGTTTTATTTTAAAAGTATAAGCATTTTCAAACAAGTAGGGATTTATCGAGCTTTTTTATAATTCTTTTTATGTAGCAAGAAAATGCAAGGAGAAATACCAACATACACAATAAATGTCAATTTCTTTAGCAATGGGAAGAAATTTTCTTTACATATGACGATTGTGAAGTTTTTACCATAAATATTAATGTTTGATTTTAAAACTTGCGCGTCCTATATGCAAAATCAAAAGAGAACAAAGGTTTTTACATAATATGAGCATTAATGAAAATAACTTCAGTGTTGTTCTGCCTTAATCTAAAAACGATCAAATTTGCTTTTTGAAAACATTACGTTATTTCTCGGAAATAATTAAATTATTGCGATACCCTCTCGTATGAATTGGTTTGATTTATGACGGTCGCATGACGGAAGCAATCACGTGTATTCTGATAATGTCAAAGTGTCAAAATTAATCTCGTACTTGCAAATTCCATAAATACATTCAACTTGAACAATTAGATAAATAGTGTGATAGCATGCAGAATCATCAAAAAAAAAAAAAAAAAAATCTTAACATAAAAAAAAGAATATTTATTCTTGCATATACATGCAGTATACAATGAATGTTTGCTCATCACATATGTTCTATAACACCTGTCTTTCAAAAACTCCTATTTTCCATCATATATGGCGTTTCCGAGGTGCTGTAAAAATCATCCTGTGCTGCCATCTGATAAATGAAGTCAAAAAAAAAATTGGTACTGATTCAGAGGTCAGTTTTGATAGCTGCCGCATCGGGTAGTCGTAGTAATTTCGCGATGAGTAGACCTCGTCGATGAGACTATACACCGGAAACCAAGTAACAATGAAAACCATAATGGGTTGTTTCAAGTGAATCTGTGATGATTCTCGATCAGTTCATTCTACGATCGTTATTTGAAGTTGAATGAAAGTCCAAGTAACAGAAATTCCCACAATTCAATAAAAAGATGAGAGACGTGGGCCTCCGAATATTCCCTACTAATTTCACTACTGTCTCATTATAATGTTCGCTTATGGTTCGAAGATGTAGTGAAATGAAACACGACTTTTAACAAAAACTTTATTTTAAGACCAAAAGGCTTGTAGCACTTCCAAGGAGGCCTACTGTTACTGCTCCCATGCTACCAAACCTTGCACCTGCCACGTAAAAATAAACTTTCTCCCTCCTCACGGGTGGTATTAACAGCTCCGCGTCACGGAGGCTTCTGAATCATTGCGTGGTGGAGAAGGGAACACTATACTCATTATTCATCTTCATCACTTTTGTATGTATTTCTTTAAATCAGTTCACTATGCTTTAAATGTTAATCTAATTTGCGTAATCACGTTTCATTTGGTAAGTAAGGAGCTGGAAGTTTAAATATAAATTGAAAAGTAAACTATGTTTGTTGAAGGAATGTACGAGAATAGCCCGCATTATAAATATGTTCCAAAGAGGGCGAATGTCCACGGAAGACGAGTGGTCATAGTCGCGAGCTCGCGACTGGCTCGGAATCAAGGTTCTGGCCTGATGCTTCTACAAGATCCGCCATGTAGAGAAGCAGCTACACGTTAAATATGTCGAGAATCCAAATTCTCATCTATGTGTGGTAAGGAAGTTTGGAGAGTGCGGTAACAGTTCAAGTGTCGTCCTCATCTCTTGAGAGTGGCTCAAAATTACGAAGACCGTTGCCAATAAGGCATCGTGTTGCTTTTTAGAATGATGTTAGTAAAAAAATCAAACCGAAGAAGGCGCAGACGCTCTCATTCGGTCAGAACAGTTAAGGTGATGATTGTTTGAGACGCGAAGAGGGTCATTCATGGACTTTTTAGAAAAGGAAGCGATCATTGGTAAATACTACATCCCAATTTCATTTCCCATTCCTTCTACGGATACTTTTTGAATATATTTTTGGAGTAAATAAAAGAGTATGAATCAAAGAGTGAGTGATGATAAAGTTTAATGGCGCAGGAGCCAAATCTAGCTAAAATGTGCCAAATAATTGTTTAAACTGAATCTGGACAGAAAAAAAAATGGAAAAAAAAAGATAAGAATAGGTTGACAAGAAGGGGGGTAGGAACTAGGGAAGGATCTCTAGGGTATCCAGGTGGTGCGTCATCCATGTTTATCAAAGATAGTAAACACCATGGGAAAAAAAAAGTTTACTAAGGTACCTCGGGATCATGATTCCCATATGTGTCTAAGGAAGGCTGTCTAAATCTCTGAGGAGACAGTATGAATCAGATTATACACTTATTTGTTAATAAATAGAATACAAAAATAAAATCGTTATCTAAAATTTACTAAATATTGAAACATAATTGCATCCACAACTTCTCCACCAACTACATATTAATAATTTCAGTCTATATATATATATAAACTAGCAATTATCCAATCTGAATTTACAGATACTTCAGTTTAATAACATACGCTCCATAAACAGTTAAATTATACAACGAGTCAACACGTCTTAATAATGCACTGTTAGCAAATAATTTCAATGACACTAAAGTACCAGACGCACTTAAATTTGATGAATAAATGTTAATTAAACTTCGACCTCGACCAAGTATCTGAAAGCTTTTGGCGTAAAATATGAGAAGCACCATTTGGCGATATTTCAATTGATTTCACCTTAGGGTTCTGTTGTCAACCAAATGGACATTTCGGGCTCGAAATATGAGAAAATTACATCAAGAGAAGATAAATATTCCTTATTAACTCGCATACATTGCCAATACATATATGAAACGAGGAAAGTGTTACACAAAGTTGGATTTGTTGGCTTTTCTTCTTTCCCCAATCACGTAACACAAAAGGACTACTGGCGACAGATATCAGTATTGCGAGCCAAATGACATGAATGAAGACTTTTTTGTTGTACTGAATTAACGTGGCACTAGTGTTACACTAAGATTATCTCTAGGTAAGGGGCCTTTAAATTTGAAACCAAGGTCATTTGAGCTGATCCTCCTTTTCCTAACTTCCACGGAAAAACAAATAAAAAAAAAGTGCGTAAAGAAGGTCTCCTTTTTAAATCAATCAGACCACAACTTTTTCATTTTTTTTTGTTCCGATGTTTATAGAAAAGATAATGCAAAAACGAAAAGCTTTGTTCATTCGATTTATTAGCAAATTTCACCATAATCCATAAAACTTGTTTAACCACGCATTTCAATCCAAATCCTGAAACAGTAATTTAAATTACTTTATCAGCATTCTTTGAATCTTTATCTTCTTAATTGTTTCAAAAAATTTTAAAAAAAATATTTCAAGATTTTTAAATTTTTTTATTCCGATGATTTTCAGTTCATAATTGAATCATAATTCTCATAATACGTATGTATTTACTTTATAAGTTTTATTAATTCTAAGTATTAGATTATATGCATGATTCTTTTGTACTCTTTTTATAATTTATATGTAATTCCTATACATTTTCGTACAAATATATAGCTATATAAAGCTTATTTTGTAAGGAAGAATATTTGACCACTACCAGGTCAAGGGTGAATGAAATTACACACAAGGTGAATGAAAATTGGTTTACAGCGTTGGAACCGAATATGTCTGTGATCAAACTATGAGTAAATGTAATCGAGATGTACAAAAGATTGAAACAAAAAGGAAATAAGTGTTGACAATAAACAAGGAAGGATCGAAAATACATAATGATAGCTAGAGTATCCAGGGGGCGCGTCATCCGTGTTTATCAAAGACAGTAAAACCTTTTGTAAAATAAAAATATCACTAGAATACCTCGAGGTCATGATTCCGGTACTTGCCTGGAGAAGATAATCACTTTTTTATGTCTTTCTTCGTGGACTTTACTAAGAGAAGTCTATATGAATAACATAGGAAACTAACGAGTTTTTTTAACATGAGTTTTCCTTCAAACTTTACGCTTTGTGTAGCATAATATTTTTATACCTTAAATTTTAAGAGCAAAAGGGAAAAAGTTAAGTCAAATTGAATTAATTCAATAATTAGTTTTGATAATTTATTTTATTATTTGACGTTCATCTAAAATAAATAAGTGTAAAATTATATAGCTCAATTAAGCATTGGATTTGGCGACCATTTGACGTCTTGGCGAGAAATTTGGCGTACAATTTCATTCTTTAAATAATTAGTTTTAATCAATTAATTTTGATTAATTATAATTAAATTAGCGTATTATCATCCAAAACAATCGCATATTGAAAACTTCAGCTCAATTGAGCACTAAAATGTGAGAAAAAAAGCTTTTACAGTTTTGACCCAGACAAAGTTAGAATGTGAGCTAAAGAAAACCCATTAAAAAGAGTCCTTGGGCTTCACTTTACAAGAAGCTCATGGAACACATAAGAATGGTTCCGAATCTCAAATTTAATATTTAACAGTATATCATAATGCCCTCCAGTTCCATAAGAAAACTACCATAATTTATTAGATGAGTCAGGTGCAGAAATATTTTAATGATATACGACCTCTCAATCGTTAACGAAAACGAAGACAATTTATGAGCCTTTAAAAGATCCTTAACTTCAAATGCCTCTTGTGCTAATTACATTTTCAGCGAAATGGGAAATTCAATTAACTTTGGGAAAGCTAGAGGGGCCAATAGTTTTCTCCCTAAATCGTGCCAAGAGCCAATGAAGTTAGGGGAGTGGAATTTTTCGAGAGAGATAAAACTGCCAAAATCTTTTCTTCGTTGAAAAGCAAATATTTCAGATTTTTCTAATTTAATTAACTGGATGAAGTCAATTAAAGGAGTACTATACACGATAGAGCAATAAAACGAGAGGAAAAAAAATCGATTCATTTATCAAGAACACGATTAAATCGTGCGAGAATAATATATCGAAAAATACTTTTTTTTTTATTGAAGTGAAATTAAAACTAAAAGAGGAGAGAAAAAAAACCAGGTTCGATAGTTGTAAAACTTCTTGTGAAAATCGGAAATCTTTCTTGATTAAATACAAAAGCTAATTAAAAGCTATTTTTTAGAGGAGAGTCTTAATTTCTTTATCGAAGCGAAGTGAAATGAATGTGATAGTATTATTCTAATTGTTCGAATAGAAACGGACATCCATTGTGAATTAAAATGGAAACAACGTGAAGTGAAACTAATTGAGAGTAACTGTTTTGTTTCACCTTGTGTTTTATCACAATGAAAAGTTTACGTATTAGACAGTAATAAAGATCAAATTAAAGTTAAAAATTTAATTAATATGGCCTTGCTTTTCCATTCACTTCCTTTGTACTGTATGAATAGATTATTTTAACAGCTTAGGTAATTTCTGAAACACTTCCTCCGGTAGTCATTTATGTTTGACGGTAAAACCACTTAGGTTCTCGTCTACCGGCCATTTTGATTTCGTGAACGTAATGTTAATCCTATGCAACTTCTATTTTATTTATTAAATCAAGACTATTTTATCCATTTGAATCCAATAAAGTTCATCCGAAAGAACAAAAGAAATCATGAATGTTTTTTTGCAGAATTAGAATTTTCCTTCGATTTTTAAAAATACTTTAATATGTTTTTAAAGACTAGAAAACCCACAAACAAATTGTTAAAATAGGAGAAAAAAAATGCAATTCTGTAGAAAAGTGGTACAACACGGGTATTTTATGAAATTACACTGCTATTTTATGCAGAAAAACAGATTAATTCAAACAAAAATTAGTAGTTAAATAACAATGTGAAATATTCTACATGCAAGTGGCTCACAATGACAACACCAAATTTCTCGACAACGTCGTCTGTTGTACAACACCTGTATTTCTTGTGGTACTTTCACAGATGTTTTATGCAGGAAAACAAATTAATTCAAATAGAAATGAGTAATAAAATAATAACATGGGAAGTGCTCCATGCGTAAGCAATGCAGATAGAAAATAACGATATTTTTTTTATCCACAAAAGTGTATCGAGGCAAAAGCTTCCCTACTGACTGCCGTGTTTCTTTGTTATTAATTACATGGTCGAAATCTGCACATTATCTTAATAAAAACATAGAAATACGATGGGGTATTATTAAGATATAATTATTACTAAGAAATAACTGAGATATACGGATTATAAATTTATTCCTTACATCATTAATTAATCCTTTTGTACATAATTTTGTAAATTTACAGCTATTAACGTCGATTTGTTTGATTTCAGGATTCCATTGATTGAAGTAATCCGCAGTCAGTGTCGTAGTGGAGATGGGAGGGGGATAGTACGGGAATCGTAACCCCCCCCCCCAAAAAAAAAAGGAATTGCTGAATATTGAAATTTTAAAACTGAAACTTTTTATATTAATTTTTTTTTCTTCGGAAAAAAATTAATGTTCGATACCCCTCACTCAACATAAACATTCATTTCACCTTGAAAATAAACAATGAAATTTGAAATTAATTTTGAGATATGAATTGAAGAGGGAAAATCCCTCTTCCCCCAAAAAAATTTCTCGCTACGTCTCTGCCAGCAGTATAGAGAATGCAGAGAGAATTCAATCTCCTGAATTCCACAATGAAGACCTTCAAAAGGTCAAGAAAACGCTGGGAGAAATGTATATATCTGGAAAGTGACCATGTAGAGAAAAACCCTTAATGTTAATAAATAAAAATTAAGTTTCTATTCTTTTGATCATTTTTAGTATTAATTAAAACGTTTCGATACTGCTTGTTACTTCAATCCACTGCTTTTTGAAACCGAACAAATCAACATGAATAGCAGTATTTTACAACATTGTGCACACAAAAATCAATTTTACACCCAGAATAAGTTTTAGCCAAATATTACGGTTTTCTTTGTAATAATTAAACATTTAGGCTATTCCCCAAGTAAAGGTGTTTTCTCCTGTTTTTCGCCAACTAAAACCACCTCTAGATCTAAACAACCTTCCCATCTAGCACAGAAGCATGCAGACTAACAACAAGATGAAAATCTGCAGTCGTCATAAAACTGAGTGGCGGCGTTTCTTTGGAAATCCACTTCTGAATAGAGAAGACAGATGCGAGTGATGTGGATAGGCCTCCGCGGCCATCGTGTTACATAACAAAGTGATATTGTGTTTCCACCGACAGATGCGGGAACCATTGTGAGCCATGAAACTCTCCGAGGAAACTTTATTCCCCGGTATCTGCAAGTGAAAAGAATGGTTCGTAATGGAAAGGCATTGTGGAGAAGGAAATAATAAGGGGGGGGGGAAATCTCATCTGGAAGATATCGAAATAGATTTCGTAACGATAGAAGGTTAGTAGGCGTAATTTTCATTTAAATGAAGCAAAATTTTTAGAAACACTTTTAAGGGAACCGATACTTTGAGTAAAATGATACAAATTTCGTATCTTTTAAAAAAATTTACTGTGTAACATGGGCTGTTCGCGAAATTTCCTTTCACTGACATCTAGGGTTTTTTTTTTCTCACTTTATATTTAAATTTCCAACTTCTTTCCAATTAAATGAAGCGTGATGATGCAAATTAAGTAAACTTTAGAAGTGCAGTGAATAGATATAACCAAGTCGTATAAAAGCGACAGATAATTGAATTGGAAGAAGTTACGATAATAGGAAAGGTGCTAGTATGAAGTGCGCAGAATTTCTCTTGCGTGCCTGCTTAATTAATTGATCGAGACTAGGATTCAACGCTGTCTGATTGATTGAATATTTGGAGGATGTACTCGCATCATATTGCGGTAAGTGTGTTCTATGATACATCATTAAACTTGGTAGTACTCGTGGAAAGAGACTGTAAAACTGTTTGAGAGCATCCCCCTCAAAAAAAATTAATGTTCTCTGTTTTGAAATATAATTGACTATTTGAATTTCTTTGTGCTTGAACTTAAGTTGAAATTCAGATTTTGAAATTAGAGCAATATTTGAGATGATAGACGAGACGGGCAAAAGGCATACGTCTTAGCTGTTAAATAACAGAGGACGCCTCGCTGATCTCACAGATGTAACATTAATAAAATTTTGAAAAATAGAACGCTCAAAAACTGAATTTAAAGTTATGAACAACCGTACCACGTCATTAAGAAAAATATATGTATTTGCTTTTTTCTCAAAATGTGGAGTTTTAAAATTCTGGTTTAATTTCTTTCTCTCCTCACATTCTATTTTGTCCATCGAGATATTTTCCACGTTACAAAATGAGACTATGAGCTATACATTAAATGCAATTTTTTAAAAAATAAATACTCATACCTTTCAAGTATTGCACACAATTTGCGTAAAAGTTAGGAGAAATTTGAATCATAAATTTAAAATCTTTCAAATTCCATTAAATTCAAATTTTGAAATTATAATTATGTTTATTGCATAGAATGTTAAGTTCATTAGCAAAATTTTAAAATTATAAATGGTAACTTTAAATTTATTTAAAATGTACCTAAAGGTAAGTACACAACTTACAAATATAAATACTATTAATAATTATTTATTGTCCATAACATAATAATTTATACACAGAGATATAATCTTCTTTATATATCTCGATAAATAAGTACACAGATCTTAATGATTTCTTTTCCTTTTAATTACAACAATAAGAATTATTTAAACTTTTGGAATAAAATATAAATTTATTTGTCCCCATGTAAGACATCTCGGTTACTTTAAAATAATTAAAGGCATAAAGAAGTTTCACGAGATGATATTTCAACTCAGTTTTTCTTTAATAATAATAAACAAGATTTTAAAAAAATAAAACCAGTTTCTTTCTTTATTGTCTAGCTTTCAAACCCCGATTAAATTCTACTTTAAGTTCCAGAAGAACAATTATATTGAACGTAAGATTTCAAAAATATGTCATTCCTATACCATTCCAAATTTATTGTATAAAGAATCATTATTACTGTATTGAAGGTTGTATTTAAGCTTATTTAACTATCAAATGTTAGAAAAAGAAAAAAGGTTTCTTTTTTAATGCAATCAAATTAATTTCTTTGTTATCTAGTTTTCAGTTCTCGATTAGTTTCTATAAAACGGCGCAGATGAGATGATTTTATATCAAATATAAAATTTTAAAAATAAATAAATATCGCGTACCTTTGTACAATTCGAAAACTTCTTGAATTTAGAAAGAGCTTTGTGATTGTTTATTAACGTCGCACTTAGAAACAACATCAGGGATATTGGCGACGGCTCTCGTAATTTTGAACCTCGGTCAAGTGATGAGGATGACACCTGAGCTAACACCTCCCTCTCCAAACTTCTACACCACGCCAACGAGAGGATTTGGAACCTCGACATATTTAACGTACGTCAGCCTTGGTATAAAGTGTATCTGTGGCATCAGGGTATTTTTCGGAGCAAAGATGTTTCCGTCGCTTTCTGGGGAGATTGCTTTTTCACTCCTTGGCAGAGGAGGTCGGTTGACCTTAGTCATAAAAGTGATTCGAACTCGAAGAAAACTCGTCCAGTCGTGTTTAATTATCACCTTGAGCAATCGAGCCGAAAGGAATTCAGGCGCATTTGTTCCTTTCGATGTTGAAGAGAGAAGCTGCAGCCTAAAGGTTTTTGATTGATTGATTGTTTGTTTGTTAAAGTCGCATTTAGAAGCAACACGAGGGTTATTGGCAACGGACCTCGTAATATCTGAGGACAATATCTGAATTGGTTCCTCCCTCTCCATACCATGTCAACATGAGGACTTGGGATTTCTACCAGATTTAAAGTGCAACAGACACGCTACACTGCGGGTCTTCAGTGGCACCTGGAATCGAACCTATGAATCAACAGAAACAACGCCGCCACGAGTTCACGACCATAACCACTAGGCTACAGCAGCTTAAAGAGGAAGAGGGGGGGGTGAAACATGAAAGTAGGCCTATTGTTTGGATCTATGGTAATTGGTTTATCCCTACATTTACAGAATAAGTTATTGGCACGATGGACTTCAAATTTAGAATTCAGATAAGACTAAATCCTCAGATAGTGTCTCATTCTGTAAATTTTTACATCGAATCGCATATAATCTTGGAAACAAAATTATATATAAAGCGCAGCAAACCTCATCTTTCCAAGTGAGAAGTCCTAGTACAAAGAAGAACCGAACAAGTGACCCATAAACGAAAAAGAACACGATTTTATTTTTAAAAAATTATTATTATATTAAAGGAGGAATTTGACTGAAGAGAGAGTGAGAGAATGATGGCGAAGTCTTATGGCGCAAGAGCCAGAAATGGCTATGCTGCTTTAAAAAATGTGTAATTGTGACCTAGATATAAGGAAAAAGGTAAAAATTTAAGGAAAAGAAAGATGAACGAAAACAGGGAATGATTGCTGGGGCACTCCAGCGGCGCGTCACCCATGTTTACCAAAGACATTAAACCTCATGTGAAGATCACTAGGGTGCCTCGGGGTCGTTATGCTCGTATCTATCTCAAGAAGACAAACCCCTGAGGGCAACTTGACTGCAAAAATCGTGAAAGTACATACCTCTATACACTTTCATGTCAAGATTAGATAACATTTTTTTTTTCACATGGTTGATATTTGAATTTCTCACTATACATAAAATTCCTTATGACCCCTTCTTAATAAGGCCATACGAGATATCTGAAAAATGTATCTTTAAAAAAATACACCTTTATATTACAACACAAGTGAGAAGCATGGCATTCAGAACTGCTAAGTGCTGCTCACTGGTCAAGAAACCGCTCTTCACCCCTACACTCCACGGGATAATTAAATCCGACGGGGACAGTCGGCAAAGTCGTCGAGCATTTCCCTGAGGGACGTTTTAAAAGCAGCGATTTAATCGATTATGGAACCTCCCCCACCTCACGGCCACGAAATCAAAACGCTTTTGGCAGACTGCCATTTATATATGTCAGAGGCACATTCATTAAACACTGGCCCAGAATTTAACCGAATTTTAAACGCAATGCTTCCAAAGTAATCGCTCTTCCGGGCCATTTCTAATGCACGTCCCCAGGCGCTTTAATCCTGCCAATTTGAGCTCCAGGGGACGGAATTTAAAATGATTTGTCTTTGTTTTAAAAGGAGGGAGGGATCGTTTTGTTTATATATACTTAGCCTAATGACGCGATCCAGGTCTGGGGAGTACGGCACACGTTTCATAAATTACTCGAAACTTAACTCTCTCGCCTCTTATAAACAAAGCTACGAAGAATTCGAGTTACAAAGCAAAAGGGGGTGGGGGTCCACTGGAAAAATCTTCTGTAGAATTCTTTAACATTCGATCGCGTTTTGGAGGAGGTAAATTGCCTTTTGCAAATTATATCTGCTTGAGTTATAGCTGGACGAGTTAATGTACCGCCCGGAAATATGATTTCTGCAATTCGAAATGGCCATACTTGCAATCGCATTTAATAAGTCGATAAATCATTATTTTAATAAATAACCGGCCAAAGACTGTGTTGCGTCCGATATACTGAATTGCAAGAGATTTGCCGATCTTATTATTAAAAACAATAATGATTCGAAATGCAGTTTTCTAATATTCTGCACGGCCTTCCATAGTTAACAATTTCCTCAACATTAAGTAAAGCTTATTGTTTCATTGATCAATCTATTAAAATGCGAACAGAAACATGTTCATTGTTTACTGGCTGTAACTTAAACATATACTCACTGTAATTATTCTTAACTCAATTTAGTTTAATTGAATTAAAGTTGAACTAGAAAAGTCTAAATGCGCTCGTGACGGTGTGTGTGTGTGGTTCAAACATGATTAACAAAAACTAATTTTTTGGATTGTAATTATCGAATGAATACTATTTAAAGTCAGTATTCACACACTGTAATTATTCGTTGATTAGTAATCATTCTTGACAATACAGACGCTGTAATCATTATCAGCGTAATTTAATTAAAGCTGTACTAAAAGGGTCTAAAGGCATTCATGACAGGATGGTTCAGAGGTATTTCTTAAAATCTAATTTTTTGGAATGTACTTCTCGAAGGAATACTGTTTAAAGGCAATATTCAGGCGCTATAATTGTTATTAGATTTGTCGCAATTATAGTTTAACACAGACACTTAAATTTGACATCATTCTTAATAATACATATACATCAATTATCCTTTGCTCGGTTTAGTTTAATTTAATTAAAGTTGAACAAGACAGGTCATAATGCACACATGACGATGGTACAAACGAAATTTTAAACAATGTGATTGTGATTGTTTATTAATGTCGCATTGGAAAGCAACACTAGGGCTATGGGCGACGAATCTAGTAATTTTTAGTCTCAGTCAAGTGATGAGGACAATATCTGAGCTGGCACCTCCTTCTCCAAACTTCCATACTTCGCCAATTGGAAGACTTGGAACTTTGACAAATTTATAGTGTATCAGCCCAGCTTCACAGCGGGTCTCAAGTGGCATCAGGCCCCGGCTCCATGACTCGACAAAAACAACGCTAGCCGCGAGTCTATGACCATGACCGCTAAACAACATATGAAAATGCTTACTATTTTATAAAATATACACATTTTGCATACAAAATATCCAAGTGGAATGCGTCAAATATTTCGTAAAACCAACATTCTGATTATAGTAAGTATTTTCTCGAAATATGCATAAAAATCATTGTAAAGTTTTAATATTTTTTGTACAGCGTTATTAATAATTAATTTCTTTTATATCAGTTACAATTTAAATAAATGCAATGTTTAATTTAGATATTTGATATCAGTGCAATATTAAAACCAAATTAAGCACAAAAATTGCATTTTCATACAATTAAATGAAATCCGCTAAAAAGTAAAATACATTTAAAGAAAAATCAATTGTTAAATAACTGTAGTTAATGAAGTATTACACTAGTTATTTAAGCAATTTTAAATTGTATATTCTAAATTTTATCAAATTCTGAATGCAGAGTTCATTTTCCTTAAATGAACTTAAAATTCACTGCAATATTTTGATAATCTATGCGCTCATTTTTTAATACATTATTAATCCTTTTAATTTATAAGTTCAAATTTTTTATACATGCAACTTTTTAACACGGCAATTTGAAATCCATTCAATATTAAAACAAAACTAAATACAACATGATTTTCATACAGTTCATTAATATTCATAATTAATTCAAATATATTTATAGGAATACTAATGAATTATTAAATAATGTAATTAATTCTTGGAATTGTAATATTATTATGCTAACTATTAGTACAAATTGAAATGTGATACTCCCAATTTATCACAATCCAATTATTTTACTTCAACAGCCACAAAATTCTGTAAAAAATTAATAATATAGCAAAAATTGCAAACATATTAATTTGTTTAATTTACAAATTACAAATTTCACGGATGCAATGAAAAATTTCGGTATCAGATCAGATTACCAAATTAACCATTAAACCAAATTAAATATACTAATTTTTTCATGTAATTAATATCTAATGATTAATTAAAAAATTAAAAAAAAACTAATTAAATAATGTATAATTAATGTGTGCAATTGTAGTATAGGTATCTCTCGAATAACACGGTTAACTGGGTCCGTGTTATTCGAGGCATATTGAACTAACTATTGCGTTGATAATGCGCACAACATACAGTTTCCTTGAAAGCCGACGATCACACTGTACATATGTACAGTGTGATCGATTTAATTTTTGACAGTATTATTTGCGACTTCTTGCAATTCAAATACCGTACTATTCGAGAGATGCCTGTATTATAAGCTAATTATTAGTACAAATTATTGTGTTATTATATTAATTATTAGTGTAATCTGAAATAAATGCCCCCAAATTTATCAAATTATGCACATACAATTTATTTTCCTTTTGAAATTTACTGTAAAATTTCAATATTTTTTTGCACACACTTTTCACTATATTAACAACTAGTAATATGTTTAATTTACAAATAACTTATTTTTAGATGTATTGTTCAAAAACAAAATTTAACACATTATTTTCGTACAATTAATATGAACTATTAATTAAAATAAATGCGCAAAAACATTAATTTAGCATTGTGATTAATGTATGGACTTATATAAATTCTTACTTCTAATTAAAATTTGACTCTTCCAAATTTATTTCAAGGCTTATTTAAATTCCGTTTCGAAAATGAAAGAAACTTTTTTGATAGTTTATTTTAAAGGTTTCAATTTCAACAATCCCTTTTCTAACGTAATGTATAAAATCCATTTTTAAATCAGCTGAGATAATAGAATTTCTATTCATCCGACAACACTGAGACTAGCTAACATCACAAATTCTCACCTTTCCTAAGTTCAAGTGTCGTGCGTGTTATCGCATAATCATCAGATATCCACTCTCGTAAAAGAAGCTGCCATTCCCTAACTATAACGACAAACCAGATAATAAATTATATCCTAGGAAGTAAAGTGGGGCATCAATCAAGTTAAACTAGTTTTAAAATATAGTAGAAATAGCTTTCTGGGAGATGAGTTTTTGAAAAAAGAAAGTTCAGGAAATTACTCATACTTCCTAATATGGAAATTGTCTCAATCATTATTCTTTTCTTTAAGTCGATAATCTTCGTTTTCGGAATACTTCTTAATGCAGGATTAAAGATTATGTGCGAGAGCATGAAGTCTCATAAATATTTATGGTCTAAAAATTTATATCCCGTTAAAATTTTAGATAAATTAGCCAAACGGGAAAACTTTTAGAACTTAAATTTAAGGAATAAATTAATCACAAGCAAAACTCAATTTCAAAGTCATTATTTAGTAAACAAAATAGAATTCTTTGTTTGTGAGTGAGAATAATTAGAATATTGCGTGGAAGTATTTCAAAGCACATTTTGCTTGTCGAAAATACCTCGCGGACAAATTTTACAATAATATCGACTCCAAGTATTTGATGTAATCAGTAGATGTTAAAAGAAAGAATATTTCAATTTTTAAATTATCGATTTTAAATACACATTTTATATAATAGAAGATTATTAATGATGTAAGCGGCTGAATAGAGTGAAAATTTCATTCACTGTTGAGTTCAATTTTTAATACCAAAGCATGTTTTACAGTATTGAGTTACGCCAATGTGTGCCTGAATTCTAGGATGAGTTGGCGACATTTTCGGTTTGGCAATAGATTTGATCGCCAATATTAGTTTTGGTCTGAATTAAATTCAGTTAAACTAATCGTATTTAAATAATATAAAAGCAATTGGAATGAATCTTGTACAATGCCCTTTTTTTATTAAAATAACAAATAGGTTTTTTTTAAAACTATTAAAGACGAATTTATTCTAATTTGGCTGGGAATATTAGTTTATATTCCTCAAGTAAACAATCCATGCAATAAAGTTCGTTCAACACAATAAAGTATTAATTTAGCAACAGAATAAATTGTACATAACCTTCCAGAAAATTTACACATACATTTTAGATGTATTCCCATTTTTTAAAAGGCGGGAAAATGTGAAATTTAACCAGGAATACTTCATTTTAGAAATTGGAATTTAAAGCATTTCATTTCTGGATTACATTTGAAAGAAAACTTACTAAGCCTATTTCAACAATACAATACACTACACCGATTATTAAAAAAAGGAACAGGTCCTTTAATATTTCACAGACATACAATAAGTAACATCTCAACACAACTCAGAAACAAAGTTAATGTCGATTTAACGCATACCTCACGTAACGCAGGCGATAATAATTTTTTCCCTTCCCCCAGCCACGAACAATGTAAAAATGTAACATCAAATGGACGGATGCAAACAGTCGTCCAGTTCCTGAATATGAATCTGGCATCAAAAAGGCATTACTATCACCAGATGGCGCATTTTTATGTCGTCTTGCTCATTATCATCGCCAAGTCGGCAAAAAGCACGCGCCTTATCGTTTGGCAAAAAGAATCCCCGTTATATACCAAGGCAGGGGAGATTGAAAGAAGGGGGGATATGAAGACTACTATTTATGAAAAGCGGTCGATACAGAATATTTTTCCACATCATTCGGGAAATTGTCTTCTGAATGAGTGAGTGAGAAACTACGGGCAAAGGAATACATTAGATGAGGTATCGTTTTTCACGAGATGATTTTCTGCGCATGTGTCGTGTATGAATCGTAGATGTTTGAACTATAAACAGCTTTAGCTCTTTCTATTTTAAACTTTTGCTTAACTATTTTTTCACGTATATTTATTTATTAGATACTTTTAAAATCCTTAACGCACAAGATTGATTATTACAAAGCATTGAGAGAAATTATAAAACCACTAACAAATTTGAGCGTTTCTGAAGATCAAGACGTAATACAAAACTTTTAAGCGAGAGTTTTTAAAATGGATTAGGATTCACATTTCGTACTAATTGCAACTTTAAAAATTAAACTAAATTTCACTAAGATCATCTCATTTTTCAAAGAAAAAAAAAGAACAGAGAGTCTGTTTAATTATAAGATCACCTGAGAAAATTAGCATACTATGCGTCACACCAGAACATTATAAAACGCATCCGTTGGTAATTCATGATTGATTACTTGAGAAGCAAATTTTAACGTTTTAATCGTGTGAATCGGAAAAGCTAGGTTAATAAAGCTCTCCAAAGCTGTCATTCCCAATGTCATAATTAGAAAAGATGATTCAAAGAAAATAATACGATCTGGAAGAAAAAGAATTAACTAATCTTCCGACTGTCAAATAAAACAGGTCTTTCGACTTGTGAAATTTTTCGAAAAGTTCCAAGGGGAAAACTCCATATATCTCAGTTTGAGGAAGACTGTTAAATCAAACACTAACACAAAATTTATTTTAAGAAAAATCACCAAAGCTATTGAAATATCATCGAGAAGAAAGACTGAAATTAGCTAAAAACGTCACCTGCCATGGAACGATGAGTGGAAACAAATATTTTCTAATGAAAATAAATTTAACTTTGCTAGTCACAAACATTATTGGCACGATTTAGGAAGGAACAGAAAGAATGCTTTAGTCGACAAGTGGGAGAAGGATCAGTAATGTTTGGGGGAGCTTTTCGTCACGGTGGAATTGTGCGAATTCGGGACGTATGGACTCTACATAATTTCAAGATATGTAATATCATCCTCTGATACCGTTTCGGTCCTTATTAGGTGGTGCTAACTGGATATTTGAGCAGGACATTGTTTCTTACTATACTTCTAAATCCCTTTAGGAATGGTTATAAAAAGAAAAATATATTTAATATTTTGTCATATCCAAGTCGAAGTTCAGACTTGAAACCCGTGGAAAATCTTTGGGGTGTATAATGTCACAAAATTTATACGAATAAACAGTTTTCATCAGCCTATGAACTCGAAGCAGACATGTAAAAGAATGGCACAATATTTATGAAATCGGACACTTAACCACCTGATGTTATTTCAATGGAAAATAATAATACCAGATAAATGAATAATACATCATTACTTTATCCAATAACAAATATAAAGCTCAATATAAAATTGTAAATACGTTATAATAAAAAAAATGTTGAGCTGAAAACACTAAATTTTTAATAAAAAATGTATCATTTAAACAAATATTTGATACATTTAATACCCACTTAAATTATTATATTTTTCCACATAAATTTCATTAAAATTATCGAACTAAAATTATTCATAGCAGCTTCAGTGTTGCCAAATGAAAATATATAAATTTAAACAAATATTATCGCAACACCTGACAATTACATGTTCAACATAATCATTTTGTAAGGATTAAACGTTTCAAAAAGAATATCAAAGTAGAATTCAAATTAAAAATACAAACGATAAACATTAACCATATATTATATTTGTTTGTATATGTTTTTCTCTATAAAGGCTATTTAGAATTTTTATCTCTCTCATACTCCCTCTCGCTCAATCATATCCTCCCTGAAACCCCTCACTCTCACCCCCTTCACTTAACCTCCTTCCACTCACACACTCTCAAATTCTCAATCTTAAAAACATTCCAATCCGACAAAAAACTTCCAAAGGTCACCATATTCCAATTCTTGCTCAACACGATTTCTAATGGAGCACATAAATCGATAACCTAACATAGCACTTGCTGACCCCCAGGCAAATCGTGCGATGTCATCTCCAGAAACTTATACCCTTGACATAGCCCCTTTATAAAGTCCAGCAGAAACGACTTCTCAACAATTCATATCGTGCAGCACCCTCCAAGCGGCCTCGCGAGGCAGTTAATTATAAGGATGAAACAGCGGTTACGAGTACCATGGTCTATCCCCAGGTCGAACAGTTTTGGAACACTAGCGTGGCCAACAGGTATTTGCTCTGGAATGGTAGTTGGCAATGTCATGAATTATAACAGGTTATTGGGAAAGATAGAATGTGTAGGGTGGGGTTTGTATTGAGAGTACGATAGAAATGAGTTTGGTCTTTCGTGATGTTTTGATGAATTGGGGTGGAGGTTTTGGTTTTAGATGGATGGCTTTCTAGATTAATGAAAACTATCTTTCCTGTAATTAAAGGAAATTTCCAATAAATCATTATTTTCAAGTACAACAATGAGAGTTAATGGTAGTTTCCCCCCAGATATGAGGCCGATGTGGTTACTATTGCATATAATTTCCGAATATTTTAAAAGAGACAGTTCTAAATACATCTCTGCTTAATAAAATTGCAAATTAAGTCCTTTATAACTGTTTCTAGCAATGAAGATGGATGAAGGAAATTTGGTTAAAAATGTAAGACTTAATTGTATTTTACATTTCTAACCAAGTTTCCTCCCTATTTTTATTAGAATTAAATCTTTTTAATGTGGACCTACATAAGAACTATTTCTTGTAAAAGAATTCGCTTACAATTCTAATTCTTATTACAGTTTTTCCCCGACATAATTATTACATGTACTATGTCTCTTTAAAGGAGTTTAAAAAAATATTGTTGTGAAGTAAAAAATTGATTTTCTTTTTGCTGCAAAGCCAATTGCTAAGAGTTTAACTATTGTTCAATAAAATGAGACAAGAGAAGAAAAAAATCACATTCTCCCTTTTCGACTCAAGGGGAAAAAATCTGACTCTTTTGAAGTATAAGGACTTTGGAATTTAGCCTCTTAAATCTAAAAAAAAAAAAGGGGGGGGGATAAAATTTTTGTTCGAAAAGTACTACAAGAATTATTTTTAAAATTAACTTGTTTGTTTCTATACGGTTTAAAGAAAGAATTGCCAGCTTGGAAATATTTTACTTTAGCATTTTATTTCATTGAAAAGGGAAAATAAAACACGCGTGGTAGATTTGAAAGATAATTAGAACGAATAAACTTTCTAAGTCTGGGTTTGGATGGAATAAACTTTCTATGTCTGGGTTTGAATGGAATAAACTTTGCTAGAGAAATTCTCGATGACCACTGACGACGGATCTCGTAATTTTGAAAGTCACGATCAAGTGACGAGAATGACACCTCTGCATTTTCTCAATTACATCACGTCACACGAAGATTTTAGTTGCGGACGTTGTGGATTAACGTGCATCAGCCTACTACACGATTAGTAGAAATCGTTTAGTCTGGCCTCGAACCCACGACCTTTCAAACAGAAACAATGCCGACATCAGCTTGCGACCATCATCCCTCAGCTTCCGATAGCTTATCACATTCTTTCAGCTCATCACGATAAAGTGATACAGAAACGACACCAGAGCTGGTACTCGAAGCTCCTAATCTCCACACAAATCCAAACAAGGTCAATAACAATATTTTGAATTCAGAAGGTAGCATAATCGCCAATTTCCCTCACAGCCCTCGTTCCCTTATACTACGTTTACATGAGAAAAATGATACTTGAGGAAACGCTCAAATTTTTGAACATTCGCATCTCACCAAGTGACCAATTAGATATAACTTACAATCACTTCCATTATTCTACACTTATTGCTCTATATCCCTAAAACGAAATAATCAATCATTCCTTTCGATCCTGATTGAAACAATCTATCAGGCCGTGGTAGTTGAGGAACTCCGTTCTCCTAACTTCTATGCCATTGTGAGGATTTAGAGCCCCGACGGATTTAACGTGCCTCAGTCCCGTTGTACGTTGTAGGTGGCATCAGGAATCCGAACCCACGACTCAACGGAAACAAACCTGGCCATGAGTTTGCGACCATGATGATTCAGCTACCGAGGCCGTTGAAGTGGAGGTGGAATGTCGGATGCCAGTTCATGTATCGTCCATCGCCATCTGACCTCGAATTGACTATGTTGAGATGGGGGGAAATGGACAGCAGGAACGTTCAATCAATGAAAACAAAGTCCTAAAAATTGCCATAAGTAATTATCACAAGATTAAAATCTTGAAAATTAAAAAAAAACATTTATTTTCTATTAAAATCAATAAGATGAATAATTCCAGAAAATGAAAAGAAAACGATCCAATAAATATGTCTGTTCTGAATACCCACAGAGACAATAAGAACTACTTTTGCAACTACTTATTACAAAGTTACTGTTTTAGCTTTAATAATAATGTTAACATTAGCATTACTAACGTAAACATTAACCAAGCTACAACGGGGAGCATTTAAATTCGGTTATCGTTCGTCAAAAGGCACTATAAAAGACACTAAAGCTAAGATTTCCTCGGTACCTGAAATCCTAGGTACCTAGCGACTGTAATGTTACGGTGGATGAAATCAAGAAAATATTGTCTATTCAAATTAGTAACGTGGTTCCTCGCATTCAACGCTATTTAGGAAAAACCACGCAATATGGTTTACACCGATTACGTTTTAAGTAATGTCATCTACCGCAATATTGCAGTCGTCAAATAACGGCCCGCTTTCTTAGAAAACCATAGCTTAAGGCTTCTTAACATGGCAATCGAAATTCTTGAAATTTGGCATGAAAAACCAAATTGAGAAAGTTAAAAAAAAGAAGAAAATGGCGCCAATCTGGCCATATACTGCATCAGCTCCTACATCCCTTATTTATTTATAAATAAAATAATGTTTATTATGTATTATCTAAAGGATGAAAACGTCACAAAAGCGGTTTACTTCGGATGACAATTGTTTCGGTAAAAAAATTATTGATTGGGTGGAAACCGGCGATCGGCGATCTTTTATTTAAAAGATTGTAATGAATTGTCTTCGTTATTACTTTTAAGAGACATATATGGATGCCATAATAAACAGTCAAATATCTTTAACAGGCTTTTTCACTTTTAGGATAAGCTGCATAAAAATAAATTAATAAGATGGGACATTTAATTAATCGCATCCATAATTAAATCGTATAACAGAGATATCTTTCTATCTCAATAACTCTAAACAATGGTTTAACTCGATCCAATTTAATTAGATTTTTCATAACGGGATCAGAGTCCGGTATATGCACTTAAAAATCTTGCCTTACATTTTCTTGCTCCAATATAGTGCTCCTATCAATGTCAGTAATTCCTTTCTCTCTTTAATCCTTCCTATCTTATTCACTACACTTCTGATATAAAAATGTTAATTTTCATTAGTTATAGTTCCTTCACAAGACGAGATTCGCAATCAAACATCGTAGCAAAATAGCTTCAGAAATTAATTGAAAGAAAATGTGAGCATGAGAAACCGTAACAAGGCCGCTAAGCGATTAATTATTTATTGTAAATATTTTATCGCCGAGATATTATCGCTGAATTTTGGCGGGCGCCAATATTTCTCCTCGGCCACTTATTATTATTTTTTTTTTATCTTGCAAGCATCAAAAACAATTTTTTCTATTAATAATACTTTTACAAACATTTTTAAATAAGAATGGGGATATTCGAATGAGTTGACCAAACACTCCAAAATGCGAAGCCTATCCAAGCGCACGCCAATAGTTTCACAGATATCTTCATGAACGCATCCATCCTTTAGGTCCTCAGACGCTTACTTGGCAAACATATTGTCATGCCTCGCATCTCGGATCGATGCCTCTAAGACTTGCTTACGTAATCCAAGAGGCTGAATGATACCACACAACACAATGCTATCTCTGGCCGGTATTGGTGATGAATGTCGTGCATGGTTCGGTTAATCGATTTCCTATTTGTCTCCACTAGGAATCAGAAATTCATTAACAGAAGGAGTGGACTTGCGGAATTTGAGGGAGGATAAAGATCTGTGTATGGAAGTGCTTATTTGAAGTTATAAGGAATTGATTCGGCTTTTGGAGAAAGGGAGGGTTAATGGTTAATACAAGTATTGTCATTTAATAGATGGTTTACGGTAGAAAACAAAGTTATAACTAGCGTGCAATTAAAAATTTTAAAAAAGGACAATTACATAGATATTATTTTACTCTAGAAATGCGTAAGAATGTGAGATAGTGATGATGGAGTTTAATGACGCAAAAGCCAGATATGGCTATGCTGCTCCTCAAACTAAGTGAAACTGTGATCTAGACGTTTGAAAAATGGGGAGGGTTAAGATAAAAATTGGTTGATAAGAAGGTGAGTCTAAAATAGGGGGAAATCGTAAGCGTATCACCAGTATTTACCCCATGAGAAATGTGTGACGTTTCTGTAACCACCACCATTTTATGTATATTTTTTAAAGTGAAACGGCATGACAACCAGAAGTATAAAAGCAGTGCGTGGGAACTGTTTATTATACACGTTCTCTTTTCATTTCGCACACACTTACCTTTTTGTTTATCTGCCAATTAGATGCAGATATGTTTCGTGCACGCAAGTGTTATGGTTTTTATTTGTTATTGTTTAAGTTTTAATAAAGGTCTTATTCAGATGTTACCGGTAGACTTCTGGTAGAATGAATTTATTCAATCCCAATTTGATTTACTGGAGTCTTAACATGTAGGGGTGCAGATAAACCTTCCCCTCAAAGGAAAAGTATCACTGGGATGCCTAAGGTGAGAAATGCTTTGCTTACTTCAAGAAGATAAGCCTCTGAAGGTGAAATGGCTCAGAAAAATACGTTGCTATGTACTGACAATAACGTAAGATCGATGGGTTTCAAATCGAAAACTTGCATTGCGTGGATATTTAGATAGAGGGGTGTCAGTTCAAGTGTCGTTCTCGTCGCTTGGCCGAGGTTTGAAATCACGAACTCCGTCGCCAATACCCCTCGTGCTGCTTCTAAGTGCGACGTCAATAAAAATCAACCAGTCATCAAAAAAGATATTCTTTGAACCATTATCATAAAGGAAGAATTTGATAAAAGTGTTTGATTTATTGATTGTTTAATTAACGTCGAACTTAGAAGCAACACGAAGGATATTAGGCACAGACCGCATAATTTTGAAATTCAGTCAAGTGACGAAGTGACTTGAGATGACGTCTCCCTCTTCAAACTTCCGCACCAAGTCAGTGACAGAAAGAGTAATCTGTTAAATAAAGAGATCGTTTCATGTAGTGATATAGAAGACTGATAAGGACAAAAAATAATCAGAAAAGCAAGCGAATGATGTCTAAATGAAGAAGAATTGCATTAATTTCTCATACAATGCATTTATTCTTATAACATCAAACAATACACTACAGCTAACAGATTAGTGAGAAAAAAAAATCTTTATGATTATGAATCACTATCAGATTTGTTTACCGGGCGTTTTGGGTTTTGTTCTGCAAGTTCGATAACCACAATCAATACATCTCGTAATTCTGAAACGAGGTCGACACTTGTGCTGACACCCTTCTCTCCAAACTCAAAATCTGCCAACGAGAAGACTTTAAGTTCTGTCAGATTTAACGTGCATCAGTCACGTTACACGTCGGATTTGATTATTGTTTTGATCGGATGTCTTATTAACGGGTCAAGTGAAGAGGATGATACCTAAGTTGGCACCTCCCTCTACAAACTTCTACACCACACCACTGGTGAACTTGAAGCCTCAACAAGATATAATGTGCGTCAGCCCGGTTACACGGCGGGTCTTTGGTGCCATCAAGGCTCGAACCCACGACTGAAGGAAAACCACAAGCCGCGAGTCCGATGCCTTAACCACTAGGCTACCGCGGCAATCAACGACGCACTTAGAAGCAAAATGAGAACATTAGGTGATGGACACCATAATTTTGAATTCCAGTCAAATGAAGAGGACAACATCTGAGTTGACACATGACTATCCTAAAGAGAAGACTTAGAGCACTGGCGAACTTAACATATCTTAGCCCCTCTTCACGACAGGTCTTCAGTGAAACCAGGACTCGAACACGCGGCTGGAATGGAGCATCATCTGCTATGAGCTCGGTGCCATAACCCTTTTTCGATTCCACAGCGTCCATTCCCACAGACTAATTATAAAGATGACGGTGGGCAAATTAAATAAAAGCAAATTTGCAGAACAAGGTGACAAAGTCTTGATTAAGAAAATCTGATTAACTTTAAAACATTGCTACGCACTCATATACACTATTTAAAATCATATTTTCGGTAAAGACATTGAATATTTTTCTCCTCTAAAGCCAAACTACGTGATAAGGGCATAGAGACACATGTTTAATTTAAAATCACATGCAAAGATATAATATGCAAAAAATACGCATATTAAACATCTTACAATTATGAGTCATTAAACGGATAACTTTTAACTATAAAAAAATTACATACGCTGCATTACATTAAGTTTAAATTGGAATTTATTATTTAACATCACTTTATATAAGACTTTTTTTTAAAATAGCTCTATTTCACTAAGGAAGAATATACTTTTCCAAATGGCCAAGTTAACCTAAATATTAGATGCATGTAGACGAACACCTTAACCGAATCAGCCTGAAAGGAACTATTTTCAGTATCGGAAAAAAGCATTTTCGACTGCAAAAAGCCGTTGAAGAAGATATAATTCGCGGAATTCGCAGCAAAGATGTTCATTTCCGTATCCGGTTTCCTGCGATATAAACCTACAGGGCTTCCAAGATGACCTCTTTCCAAATACTAGAAGAAATACAACTTCCATATATATATATTTTTATTTCGTTTCATTATACGTCGTGTCTGAATAGATTTTTTTTTAGAAACGAGGAACTGCAACTTGCAATTGCTTCGCTGTAGCAGGAAATAGGAGTCAAAAGTCTCAATTCATTAAGATTACTGGGTTAATTAAATTTACTTGTTCTTGAATAATTTTTTTCTTCACGAATAATAAACGAGAATGGTTTGACGATTGTTTATTAACGTTCGCAACTTATAAGCAATACGAAGGCTATTGACGACGGACTTCGTCAATCTGAAGCTCGGTCAAGTGACAAAGACGACTTATGAGCTAGTATCTTCCTCTCCAAACTTCCACACCACACTAACGGGTGGAATTGGAACCTCAACCATATTAAAGTGCATCAGCTCCGCTCCTGATGTCTTCAGAGGCATCAGGGCTCGAACCTACGAGTCGACGAAAACAACGGCGGCCGTGAGTCCGCGACCAAGACTCCTAGGTTACTAGACAAGAATTGATGGGGTGGTTTTTATTAACGTCGCACTAGAAGCAACACGAGGGCTGTTGGCGACCGACCTCGTAATTTTGAACCTCGTCCAAGTGACGAGGACGACATCTGAGTTGGCACCTCCCTCTACAAACTTCTACACCACTCCATAGGTGAACTTGGAGCCTGAACATGATCTAACGCGCGTCATCCCCAGCTATACGGTGGGTCTTTTGTGCCATCAAGGCTTGAACCCACGTCTGAAGGAAAACCACCAGCCGCGAGTCCGATACCACAACCATTAGGCTATCGAGGTCTCAAGAATTGAAGCAGACGACAAATATTCTCAGAAAAATCAACGATACCTTAGTTACACCCCCTATCACCGGTGAAAAATGACATACGGTACAAGGTTGCCTAAATGGTGAATTCAATATCATAACTTTATGGGCATTCTTTATAGCTCACATTGTGACGTCTTTATTTTGTTTGTAAATAGGATTCGTACTCGATTTGTTCAATATAAAGATGATTTTCTGCAAGTACGTTTTACTTTATTTGTCCCATTCACCTGTTAACCCGGATTTCCGATATCCCGGACCGGATCTGGTCCCAATGAATCAGGCTCAAAGAGGTTTTAGTGTACTTGCAAGTAAAAATCGAACAATTACTAATTGCTTGATCTCATTTGGCGTCATTCTCACAACACAACACAAAAACACTACAAAATCAAAAAGTTTCTCTATTCTCATTCAGGAAAAGAAATTTTATCAACAAAAACAAATTACATTACATTACGGAACTAAGAGCAATTTAGTTAGTTAAGTGTAATGGGAAAAACCCTTTTTAACCAAATCTTATAACTACAATTACTAACTTTAAGAACTATCTCACCCGCATTCTAATTAATACATCTTGTTTTCGTATAAAGTTTTTTAAAGCTGTTTCAGTTAGTTAAAAAGGCATTTACTGCATGAGGAATAGAAGCCTTCTAAATAAATTTCTTAATAGAATCTTATTTCGTTAGTAGAGTTTTTCTATCCCAAGGGAAGAAAAGGAAGCAGCCGTAAAAAGAAATGTGCAGCTTTTATGGAAACGCCGGGGAACTTTTGTATTTAAACTTAATTTATTTTACGTTTCTTCTAAGAGCAACCCGTCCCGTTAGATTCTTAATCGGATGGTTTTGGGGCACGTGGAACAAGCAAGAGAATAAATGTATAAGGGAAACGCAGATTTCATAAATTAATTAAATGCAATGCATAAGGAAAAATATTGTACGTTTTAATTGTGTACCAACTGCTAAAATATTGCTTTTCCTGGATTTGTAGCAGTAGCCTTTTTATACAAAATTCATTGCTAGAAAATTTTTGGGAACATTTTTGTGTGTATGTGTCTCGGAAGGGAATTAATCTAAAGCTGTTGTTATCGAACATTGAAATAGTCCAAGACATTTTAACAAATTTATTTGTTACCATTCTTGTTCACAATAGAAGTTTAATTGGGAATCATTGAACTTTGCTTTACTCATAAATATTAATTTAAAAATTCCACAACAGGGTGATGTAAAAAGAATAATGCTCCCCTAAAAGCAGGAGCTTTAAACCAAATGGTTATATTCACTCATTATTTTTTCTTTATTAAAATATTTCACAAATACAAACAAAATAAAAAGTTTCTGATAGAAGTATTTTTTTTTTGGGGGGATAAGGGTGTCACATCCAATAAATCGCAAAAATTAACACTGTTTATGCAAAGTTTTGCAAAGAACAGATTTAGCCACCCAAGGTGTGCTTTTTTTTATAAATATAATTAAATTACTCAATTAAATATAAGAATTAAAGTAAACGATGGAATATAGAAAAATTGACAACAATTGATTAAATTGAACATATTTAAGCTAAATTTAATTAAAATTAAAGCAAACGATAAATTATTAAATTGAATATATTTACGCTAAATGTAATCAAAATTGAAGCAAATGATAAAAAAAATTGAAAAGTGATCTGGTATGCCAAAAGTGATCCTCCTAAAACAAAAGCCTTTTGGATGGCTAATAATAGTAAACAAAAATAATAATAATAATTTGTCCCCAAAACATTCCAAGAAGGAAACCAAACTAAAAAGACGTAGTTTGAAATTATAATTTGAATAATGTTACTTATTTTCAGTCAAATCTTGATTCCAGTTTACATATGATTTAAGGTAATACGTAAATCATAAATAAAAAAAATACTCAATTTTTATTTTTGTTTCACTTCAATCCAATAAAAAAAATTGGGGGGAATTTATTACGACATATTTTTGAAAATTGAGTTCATTTGTGATGGAAGCCGGTATCAGACATTTTACATACATTTTATTTCAATCCAATAAAAAATTCAGGAGAAATTTATTCTGACATATTTTTGAAAATTAAGTTCGTTACTGGTGAAAGCAGACATCAAAAATATACGCAAAACCAAGAAAAATTTTTGAAAAGTAGTCACGAACGACAATTTTGGGTTAACTAAAACAATAGTTTCTTGGGTGGCTGATTAATTAATCGCAGAGGATTCTTATAACGCAAAGCTATTATTAAATATAATAATTAAGTATATCAGCAAACAGCTATTCATAATTCTTAGAATACAATACCATCACTACCCCTCATATCCCCCATAATACGAAACGTTCGATGGAATCTTCTCTTCTATACCTGCAAAAGACGTTTCATACCGCCGCATTTGAAAGGGCCCAACCGTCATCCGTATCCGGTTGTTTCCGGAAGAGAGGGATGTACATCCGCTCCTGCAGAAAACGGAAAGAACGAACAGTGGGAAAAAAAGGAATCTTTTTCCGCCCGGATCCGCGCTCGGCAGGACAATGCGATCCGACTCGTTTTGTTTAACTGTCACTGCTGTGGTTTGTGTGGATGTGTGCCATTGTATTTTATCGAGGAAATTATTCACGCGCCTGCGCATTTTGTTACGGTTTCTTCTACCCTCCCCAGTCAACAATATATCTTAAATCTGGAAACTTCGGATCTCGTATTTTTTTGTGGAAATATTAGAATTGCATATGCAATAGTCATATGAGGTTTGGACTGTTCTGCACGACAAATTAAGAGTAACGTCATATAATTTAAGGTATGTGCTAACCAAAAATCACCGTTATCGTGAAAATTTTCGAAAGTTCCTTTGTTACTTTTTATTAAAGCCCACATATTTACGATTTCAAAAAAGGTTTGCATTTGTTTCTAGGATAGCTATAGTCAGGATTTTATAAAGAAAGTTCAATTTAAAGCGACCGGAAGTGGAATTCTTCAAGACCGAAACTAACCTAGAGAAATGTAAACAATGCATTTTAAACAGCTGTTTCTTCATTTATAAGCGATGCGAATGTACAATATACTTTTTAATTTAGCTTAATTTAGCTTTACTTAGTTATTTATTTTAGTTGTAGGTGCATCTGGAAAACATTTCTTCACTTAATTTTGATTTATAGATTTGCATTTTCTGGAAAACTGCATTTTTTTTTTTATTACGAAAAATCTCATTCCTTAAAAAGTATTTCATATATTCAAATGAAATTTTACCACAATGTTCTGTACATCTTTAAGTACCTTGTAGACCTCAAACACAGCCTTTAAGTATATAACTATTTATTTTGGAGCTATTTGTACTTTAAAAAAAAGTTTTTTTATTTTTTATTTATTTATTTATTTTTGTAAAATCATGTTATGTTTATAAGTTTTTGGCATAACTCAGTAAGTCTAAGAGATAACTGCATTTTACTGTTTCACAACACAGACATCTGTATATCAAATATATTGTTGAAACAAAAAGCGAAATACATTAATGAGAAAAAGTTACATGAACTTAGCGTAAATATCAAATTTACTAAACCAAATATAGTCAAAATTTGAAAAATAAAAACAAAGTTCATGAAAATGACATTTGAATTTACCATTTCATAGACCATTGAACTAAAAACATGAGTATTTCACAAAAAAAAAAAAAAAGTTGCTCCAAAGGTAGGCTTTCATGCCTTGAAAGGCCATGAGATCCAAAAATCTAGAATTTCCTAATTTTAATTTGTCCTTCACTAACCCTCGACATTATGAAATGAAAATTAAAAGTTACCTGTAAACAAAACTAACAGCTACATAAATATTTACTTTAAGTAAATTACAAGGTCGTTGACCATACAAGGTCTAATTATAAATAGAATTAACCAAAATAACCTAACCTAACACTGCAGAACTACCCAACCGATATGTTAGGTCAAGCTAATTAGCTATTTTTAGTAATTAAATATACAAAATATGCGGATTTTTCTCACTTAAAGTCGCAATTAGGAAGCATATCAATTAATGAAGCGTATCAACCAGTGGTGCATAAAGTGACGGTAATAAACACGCTCAGCAATCCACGACCTTACTAAGTAAAGGGGGAAAAAACGTGATATATATCTGCAAAACACACAAAATTCGAATCAAGGAAATATGAATTACGAAAAAGAACAACATTCCTAACGAAGCGACTAACTTCGTAATGATGCAATTAATTTCAGTTATAAATATTTTTTTTTCTTCAGAACGCTGTCAGAAATGCTGGATGGAACAGGTTTATGTCCTTTTATTGTTGAGTATTCCGACTCTCTTAATCTCGAGACTCACCTGTCCAAGGACGAAGTAACAGAAATTCAGAAGGAGACACTTGAAAGTAACAAGGACACTGCCATTCTTATTGTGTGAAGAGAACCTTGAGGTGAGAACAGATGAAAAACAATTTAGACGATGGTATCGTTAAATGAGAGAAAAAATGCGAGTTATCCAGATGCAGACGTTCATTAATCAGTATTACATTAGATTAATTGTCGTATAAAACCCCAAAAATACGTGCCTCACACCGTTTTTAATTGAAGAATTTCTAAAATTCAAATTGAGATTGGTATCGCTGTAGAGTTACACATGAAAGCTTTTAACGATGGAAATCGTAATTTAGTACCTTCTAGAACGAAATCTGAGCTTGTACCTCCCTAAATTTAATTTCCATGTCACGGAAAGAAAGGTAGATAAGTAGGTAGGCACATAAGTTTTATGTTCGGGCAAGGGTCATATCTGGCACGGCTGTACTAAAAAACAATCGTTAAAAAATGGAGGTTTCATCCTCATCACTTGACAGAGGTTCAAAATGACGATGTCCATCGCCGATAGTCTCCGTATTGCTTCTTAGTGCGACATTGAACGATGAATTACGATAAAATGGGCATGTGTGAGATCGACTACACTCAATTACCAATGTGAGACATGGTCCTCCATTTTTTTTTTTTTAAGTTTGATTTGATTGTTTACCAACGTCGCACTTAGAAGCAACACGAAGGGTATTGGGCGACGGATCTCTTAATTTTGAGCCACGATCAAGTGACGAGGAAGACACCTATGCTAGTAACTCCCTTTACAAACTTCCTCGCCAACGGAGAAACTCGATTAGTTTTTGGTTTAATTTTTTTAACGTTGCTCTAGAAGCAATACGAGTGCTATTGGCGACGGACTTCGTAATTTTGAACCTCGGTTGAGTGACGAGGGCGACACCTGAGCTGGCACTCCCCTCTCCTAACTTCCACACCACGCCATTGGGAGTTATCTTAATGGTTGGGTCCCGTCAGATTTAACGTCCATCAGCCCCGGCTACACGGCGGGTGGCATCAAGGCTCGAATCCGCAACTTGAAGAAACCGCCGGCCGCGAGGAGTCTTTGGTGGCCTCAGGACTCGAACCCAAGAATCGACAATAAGAAACGCCGTCCGCGACTATGACCACCTGGCTACCACTGCGACAGGTCATATACGTACTTTAATCCTTTAGTAAACGTTAATTCAGATGCGTTTTTAACGAAAGAAAGAGTAAGATAAGGAATACACTTTTTGAATCCATAACCTGAAGAAAAAACTTTAGTTAGTATTATTATGTGTATTTTATTCATTGGACTATTATTTAATGACCATGTGAACAAGATTTACGATGGCTTAAGAAGGTATTACAAAAGTTAAAAAAAATGACAAAAAGGTTGAAAATAGAAAAAGATCGCTAGAGCTTCTGGAGTGCGCCAATTGATTGGTTAACGTCACACTCATAATCAACACGAGGGCTATTAGAAAAAAGACCTTATTATTTTGCATATCGGTCATTGACGAGGAACACACCAGCGAGTTAGTACCCCTTACGCCTAACTTCTACACCAATCATATTTGAGGAGTTTAAACTCCGGCAGATTTAACGTGCATCATCCCCATTTAAACGATGCGTTTTTACTGGCGTAGTGATATTTAGTGACTTTCTATCTACCGACCACGGGATGCTCTACAAAGGGCTACTAAGGCTTACGAGATCTGTAAGTTTAAATTTTTGGATTTGGTTTTGAAAATTTTAAGATTTGGCTCACCGAAAATAACCTGTTTCTGAACTTAAGGTGGAAGAAACAATAAAATAAATTATTTTATTGTTCCTTCCAACTGAATTCATTTTAGGCTGAAATTTCATAAAATAATTACATTTATTTGCCATATGTGATCGTTTTTATATATATATATATATTTTCGAGTAGAGATGACTTAAAAATATAAAGAAAGAGATATTCTCAAATAGATTATTATCCATTCTATTATAACAATTATAATTTTAAAAAAAATCACATCCCACTGAAATGAAAAAGCAATAAAAAAAATTATAAAACGGTCTATTTTTAAAACAGCTCACGCGCTTGAAACTGATGAGAAACAAAATAACAAAATGAGAAAATTATCCCTCATCTTTAAGAACATATTAAAGTTAAAAATATTAAAAACATTTGGTTTGGATAGAGTGGAACTCATTTTTCTCCTTTGAGCTATTAAAAATCAGGGGGAAAAAACTCACGAGGAGCTTTAACTATAAATAGTTAATAATAGTTTTCATGAATACCAGTTCATTATCCAATCTAGCTATTTAATATCTCTCTCCGTCTTTTATCCTAACCGATTTTTTAACTCCAGTGCACAAACACAAAATCTTTCCGTCTGCACCAGATACTAAAGATATGATGGATCTATCATTTTGTAAAGTTTTCGGTGAATAAGATAGAGTCGTTCTTCTATATCTATCATTTATGCCTCCTAACCATTAAAGAAAACAATTTTTTTTTAATGGCAGGCAACGTTTACGAAATTTATTCTCTTAAATGCATTTCAAAGCTTTTCAGCGTTTCGTAAAAAATTGCTTATCTTTGTTCAGAATTTTATAAAATAATGCGCTATTCTTTACAAACCGAACATTTAAGTGCAAAGAAAGCAAGTTCCAAAGACGAAATTAGTTTTTCAAAAGAGGTTAAATTAATAGTTTGACAAAATAAATTGCTCGAAATTAGAATTGATTTTTAAGATAAGTCTGAGATTAGTTCATCTATATAAATATTTCGACTTCTATGTGATTTATATAATGCGTAGTTGCTTATTGGATTCGTGCTTTCGAAACACGTTGAAAGAGGTTCAGTAACACGAGAATCTACCCTTTTATGCGAGAATCTACCCCTTTTTTTTACTATAGCTCCCTCGATAAGCCATCGCTTGTGGTATCACTCCTAGACATTGTGGCGTCATAATAATTCTTCTTTTTATGAAATGCAGATTAATCTTTTGATTGGATGACGTCACGACTTCTTGTTAATAGTAAGTATTAATACCTTTTCTACAAGCTTTTATTGAACTTGCAATGTTCATATGTTAATTTGGAGCGCAAAATTTGTACTCAAATTGGCAGTTGAGTTTGTTAAACATCTCATTTTCAGTGTTTATTATTCTTCAGAATATGAACTTTATAACCCATACCAACCGGCTAAAATAGCACTTAACCTTACCATCAGAACACCTCTCCTGAATTTCTAAAATCCTACACAAAATGAAAAAAAAAAAAAAAAAAAAAAATCGAATCTTAATTTGGAACTTTGTTAGTTATTTCTGTCACATATTTAGATTTTTATTTTTAAAGCTTTTATATTTGATCATAAAATCGAACTTCTTTAAGTATGATATCCTAGTGACCTGGTGAACGATATCCACTTGCGCGGTTTTCATCCAGTTGTGTAAAATATAAAGTAAAATTTTCTTTAGCTTAATTCGCACTTCTACGTATCCAGTTTTTATCATTCAAAATAATAAAAATAAGATATTACTAGCTTAACGTTTGTCTGCTCTTCACAGAAACAGGTGAATAAAAAGATAAATTGAGCACAAGAATCCAAATCCATTACGGATTGCGATGATTCCAGATCCATTACGAATTGCATTCAAAACAAATATTCGGTTAAACGGTTTATCACAACACAAGGAATATTTTTTTATTCAGTCCATATCATTATTAATATTTACGAAACCTCAAGTGACATGCAAAAAAATTATCCCCTATAAACTGAACTATCCACTTATCCGATATTGTTTCACAATCGACCAAAATTTTTAAATGTAATAAATTTAAGAATTCGTTTCATTATTTAAAATAAAATTATTATTTGATTATTATAAAACGATGCAATTATTTTACAAATGCCCTTACTTGTAAATGCTCATTTTTACAAATAATTTAATAATATGCCTCCTTACTCGAAATTTACCACCCTTGACTTAGATATCGTCTGCACAATTTACAAACAATCTTTTGTTCATTTTCTACAAGCCATTACTTATTCTAAGGATGCATTGTGTATGCAAACCAACTTTAGGACGGTGAGGTCGCTTTAAATATTGGCATCTATAACGAGGGAAAAAATAACCTTACATCTACGCACAGTTTTTCCTAGTCATTTACAATTTGACACCTTATAAATTCTAAGTGAATACAGATGCGACAGTATGCTATCAAAAAAAAAAATAATAATAAATCTGCAGGCCAACAACATCATCAAAATTCCAGACATATGACCTTAACCGCCATTTTCTCATTCGGAGTTACACAAATAAACGCACATTTCGGTCGGGAGTATATAGGTCAAAAGGGTTTGGAGCAAAAGCAAACGTCAAAATTTTATCAAGTTTTTGTTTCTCTTTCGTCCGTTTAACACGTATCTGGAGCAGTTGGTTTTATTTTTAAAAGATATTTGAGATGCTGAAGAGTTTGCGAAAATTGATAGAACATAGCAGGAAAATTCATCTTCGTTAAGATAAAACCCTATATCAGGTGTTAAATAAGTTAACGGGAAATTGTTGAATCATTTGCTCTAATTTTGATTATTGCGATGATTGATAATTAATATTTGATACGCGGTGATAAAATATTGTAATGTAATGAAAAGTAATAAATTGGGGAGGGGGGAGGATTGAAAACACCAGAATGTTCAATACAAATGGCTTTTAATATGTTTTTAAATCCCATACAATTTTTAAAGAAATATTCGTAAATGATATTTGAAATTTTTATAGTTGGAAAAAAAAATTTCGAACACATTTAAAGTAATCGTTAATATCGAACACGTATATTAAGTTCAAAAATAAATTCCATAAGAGTTTAAGGTTTATGCATGATTAAACATTTTTTCCTGAGATCAGAATATATATTCACACGTTGAATTAACTTCTTAATTTAATATTTACTAAACATATTTTATGGGTTGAATATAACGATTAATTATACAAACATATCCAGATCCTTCCAGAGAAGAAAAATTATGCAAGTTGTAACCACATGTTTACGAACAAGTGAAGAAGTATGAACTGTTACAACCATCTCCGCCTAATATCAAAGAACCTGATCTAAATTTGGAACACTTTCCAGGCAAAAAATCTTTCTAATTTTCATATGAGCTTGTCATATTGCAACCACATACACCCGTTTATGATGAAACACTCTTAAGATTTCAGAACATTTGCAAAAAATACTCCATCTTTCACTTTCGAAACTTTCTTAGCATTACAATTTAGGAGACAAAATGCGGAACACATTTTACCCCAGAAAAATGAGATTGATTTGAATAGAAATGGATAGCATCATAAAATATGCTGATCCTTAAAGGATAGCGAAGTCAGAATATAAAATTAATATTCAAAAAATATTTTATCGGATGAAACATTCCGATTTCGGGACCTATTCTTTAGCACTACGTGAAAACAGCCTTAAAATGCCCTTGAGGCAGAAAACTTAAAAATTATATTTCTTTAAACTTCTACTCGCATTTAAACATAAA
This sequence comes from Nephila pilipes, assembly GCA_019974015.1. Taxonomy (NCBI): domain Eukaryota; kingdom Metazoa; phylum Arthropoda; class Arachnida; order Araneae; family Nephilidae; genus Nephila; species Nephila pilipes. The sequence goes on along the minus strand of BMAW01128110.1, from coordinate 244,703 downwards.
ATAAAGAATACGGGAAGAATATGACTAAAAAAAAATTATGAACGTTTCTTTGTGAAATAAACATCATTAATAAGCTTTTAAAATATCCTTTCTGAATATTTCAAGATTTTTGATTTAAATTCAAAAATACAAAACCATTTCTGAAACAAATCTTCTTCATTCTATTTTAACATATTAGTATTAAAGACTATTAATATATTCAAAGGGAAATAGCTTGAGGGATTATTCTGGAAAAAAAAGGCGATATTAAAGATCGTTGTGTTATATTCAGTATTTCTAGTTTATCGTACGATTTCTGTTATCTAGACCTTGCATATTTATCGTTGTTGACATTTCGAATGAGAAAAATGTGAGCTCTTTCCAGCAAGCGAATAAAAGTAAAATATTTTGAAAAGAATTCGCATAAATAATAAAAGACAGGCAAATAAGTTCAATAAATAAATAAGAGTAACGAAATTAAATTCAAAAGACGAATATTTTTCGTTCAAAAATTCTCTTTTATTCCGCTTCGAATCAATTCCGTGTTCCGAGGCATTTTTTTTTCCACCGTGACTTTACCGGGATATAGAAATTATAAAAAAGAATTCTTTTTTATCCTCGATGTAAACAAAGCGTTGCCAAAATGATTTCTGTAAAATAGCATTATCTGTGTTCCGAAAATTTCATGGCATGCTTTTCTATCGAATTACGAAGAAAATTAAATTTGACTCAGGGTGTAATTTAATATTCTGTAAAAGTTTCGAACAGTTTCGAGAAGAGGGGGAGGGGAAAAGGGAAAGACAATCTCTCGTTCCTTTATTTATTTCTTTTTTTTTTAATCGTTTGCTTTATATTCATGCCTCATTTTTGTTATTTTCTGTCTTTTGACATTTTTATAGTTATCGCTTGCCTTTTTTTTTTTTTTAAAAAAAAAATTTTACTCGTCTGTTTTTTTTTTTTTTTTTTTTTTTATAATTATAATTTTTGCTGCAGTTTATTTTTTAAACTTCTTTTTGAAGTAAGTTGTAAGAGTTATCCTTAACAAAAACGAATTAATCTCCGAAACTTAATTTTTTAGAAATACAAAACGCTCTTCTCTCTTTTTTCTAAAGGTTAAGCATAAAAAAAAAAAAGCTAAAATTAAATGAAATAAAATGTAAGCTAGAAAAATATTTTCTGTCTAATATTTCAGAAGTCTTTTTTCCCCTTTGCCAAATTTTTTTTATTAATTCTAAGATAATCATAACATTAAAAAATTCATAGTTATTCATAAACAACTGTTTATTTTGTTTCGTAATTATTTCAAAAAACAAATATTGGTACATAAAAGTCACTGAATTTTTTTTATCAAATACCTCTCCTTTTTAATTTTCTATATTTACTCTTATTAATCAAGCAAAATTATATTTTCTTTAAGAACATTTACTAGTTCCCCCCTCCTTTTTTTTTAAAAAAAAAAATTACCAGCGTTTTTATAAGGGTAATGTTCATTATTCTAAAAAGTTAAAATAGTACTGCATTTTTCAAATGAAGGTAAAATGTGTGGACGTTTTGAAATAAATATACATATTAAGAAAAACAAATAATGTTAGATATAGATACACAAGCCATGTGAAAAACACACAAATTTAACCATAATTAATAAAAATTAATTGATTAAAACGAATTATTTAAGGAATTAAATTTTGCGCCAAATTTCTCGCCAAGTCGTCGTCACTAAGGTGAAGGGGTCATTGCTTAAATTCTCTTTTGTCACCTGGTGACATTTGTGTAAATCCATCTTTTCCTTTATAAGAGAGAATTTGGAGGGAAGTATCAACTCACGTTCATAACATTGCTCCCCATCTTCAAGACAGGCGAATGTTTCTGAAAATGAATGATACTGGCAGGCGAATGTTTCTGAAAATGAATGATACTGGCAGGCGAATGTTACTTAAAATTTAAAGTATAAAAAATATGCTACACAAAGAGTGAAATTTGAAAGAAAACTCGTTTTTCCAACGCTGTTTTTTAAGCTTTTTTCCTCCTTTAATTTGCAGCATAATCTATTATCTTGCTTTTTATTGAACTAACATGTAATTGAAATAAGTTTATTTATTACTTTGGTAATAATAAATTTTTTACTAGTTTTAATTTTACATTCTAAATTTGATTAATTTTTTATTTTTACCAGCTGAAATATATCGCTTTGTGGGGGAATGCAATATTTAATAAAATTTAAGATTTACAAATGCAAATACAGATATTAATTACTTATTCTTCATAGAGAATTACTTATGAAAATAAATGTGATTTTTTTTTTACATAAACAGATACGTAAGAATAAAAACATTTCATTGTTGAAATAAAACTTCTTTGCTTTTAAATGAAAAAAAAAAGGAGGGAGGGAGATTGTTTAAACTAAGTATAAAATAAGCCCATTCTTCCTTGTAGAAGACATCTTAGTTAAGATAATGATAATCTCCAATATTATCTATAATGATTCATTATGATAAGTGAAATGCTAGTTTCTCATCACGAGGAAATATTAATCTCTATTGTAAGAAAATAAAGTACCAGGAAAAGAGGTTAAGTGATTATTGTTAGAAAATTTACGTAATAGTTCTCACAGGAAAAATACTATTTTTGAATAAAAATAAGAATACTTCAAAACACTGTTACGGCCCCAATGCAAAATCGTATTCATCAAAGCATTATGGAACACAAAGACGGTTACGATTCAAATATTAGGATATTCTATTTGGAAGAAATCTGAAACTGATTCATTTTCATACCTAGAAGAATTATATTTCATATCAAAACAAAATTCCAAAGCAGAACCTAGTTGGCACGTTTACTAAAGTATCTTATATGGGAGTAAAATCTTTATAAATCTTAAATTCCAAAAATTCATTAAATTTCGTTGCTTATTATAAAGAAAATAAAGTATCGACCATTTAGGTACAAACATACATGAGTTACTATGCTTTTAAACGCGATAAATTCTTAAAAAAATCTTCGAACAACAATTCTGCAGAATAATAATAGTAAATATAAAAGTATTTACTCTAACACAATTGCAGTTTTTTTTTTTTTTAAGAATTAGAAAGAGTGAAAAAGTAGTAAAATATCCTGATTAGAAATTCTACAAGAAGTGCGGAGATTTATAACCAATTTAAGAACAAGTTAATAGTGTCTCATTAGAGACGGTTCAACCCTTTTCGAACTATTTTCTACTGGGATTCCAAGAAAACATCTTTCGAGATCTCTTCATTAATCCGATGTATCTGAGCTTTAGATCTTCATCAATTTGATGCACGTGTGTCACAAAGTCATCACGTTTCAAGTGTTTAATTTATGAGATGTAACACTCAGAATCACACTACACTCATTGTATCAATGAGGTCACAGTATCAAGTAATCATTCCAACAAATTAAGACTAAGTAATAAAGTTCTTGTGGCGAAATCAATTCCCATTTTGAATTACATTCGATATATATCATAAAAGTAGAAATACCAAGAAATTAGAAAAAAGTTTCAAAAAAACACAACAACCTTGAAATTTTCTCGAAAACACAAAAATGGGGAATTATATTTGTTATGTTGTAATAGACTTTTGGATTGTTAAGCTGGGTTATTCAAGAATTATAGGCCTGAATATAACAAACAAAATATACATTGTTAAAAATGGTTATAACTCCAAAATATGATTTGAATTTTTTTTTAAATCCAAACAAATAAAATGAAAAAAAGAATATATATATATATATATATTATATAAGCTTCTAGGCCGTTTTAGTGTCTACTATAATTAAATATGTCATTGACAATATCTAAAGATTAATTACTTATCTTTTCAATAAGAAACACAGACAACACATTACTCTTCCATAAGTTTATAGATTTACTCTACAACCACCTAGGGACAAATTTAGAGGAGTTACGACAGCCATTTTTCAAATATTAATCTACTTTGGCAGTGTGAGCCGAAATGAGTTTTCTGCCTGCTTTCACCAGTGCTGCCAAGATTCAACGATCAATGACCCGCTGTTTCAACTTTTTCTAATGAGTGGAATTCTTCTTTTGTTATAAGAGGGGAGCAATTAGAACATGTTCTTGTGTGCCGGTTTGTCAAATCAGAGTTGAAGTGTCTCTGTCTCGTCTCATTACGGCAAGCTCCAGTAAGCAAAGGGATGCCGACTTTTTCCGATTTTTATATGTGTTTTTTTTTGTGTGTGTGCCCACTTCCGCCATTTGGAAACCGAGGCTTAATTGAAACACGCGGAAAATTGAATCAGAACTGAAGATATGGATCATCCGGGAGTCGTTTTCGTCGATTAATAACGTCGAGAGAAACTTCCCACAGGCGTCTTTTATCGGAGTTTTTTTGTATTGTTTGAGTCTTTTGATTGTAATCAAATCAAAACAATGAAACCGGCGATTGGAAGAGCGATTGCCTTTATGGAGGGTAATGTGTTTTTTTTTCCTTCTTTGTGTTGAGAAGCAGAGATGTTCAATGATGAAAAATAAATTTCACTGATTAAAATCATGTACTTTAATTTTAATGAATGACTTCTAAAGTAGATAGATTTGAAGAATATCACAGACGGAGAGTTAAAAATCGTGTTAACTAGAAATATCAATCCACATAAAAATGGGGAAGAAAGTAAGAATTGGGAATACAAATGAACACGCAATAATCCCTGCTAAAAATTTCTTTCAATTTATAATTATTCAATATGAAAAGAACATCGTTTTGCAAAATTATTTGGAATTTTCGAATCCATGAATGCCACATCCCACAGGGTGCATATAATATTTGAACGGACAAGAAAGGTATACAATATTCATTAAATTTTGACTTTGTCGTTCATTTATACAATACACAGACATTCAACTCTATACATGAATTCCACTCTGATGTCTCTCTAAACAGCTTACTTATTACCAAATTAATTAACAATTCTGATGCCTTATAGACGAACAAACAGGAACACACAATTTACTCTCGTTCAGTTTTTCTTCCTTCTCCTACTCACTTCACTTAAAATCTGAAACATTTCCTCGCTTCAATTAGTCTCTGTGTGAATGAAATAAATATCGGAAGGTTTGGTAGCATAACTGATTGCTTATTAACATCGCACTGAGAAGCAATAGAAGGGCTATTGGGGGCGGATCTCGTAATTTTGAGCCTCAATCGAGGAGCGAGTGAGTGAAAGTATTTTAGCGGCCCATGAATCACACATGGGTATGGTGTAGCAAAAACAAGGTAAAACTGTGAACTAGACACGTGAAGAATTGAAAAAAGATTTTAAAAAAAATTGGTTGACAAGGAGGATCAAAAATAGAAAATGATTGCTAGGGTATTCTGGGTGCGTGTCATTCGTGTTTAGTAAAGACAGCAAACAGCATAAGAAAGAAAAAGATTGCAAGAGTCCCTCGGGTTCCTACTACGCGTACCTACCGAGAGAAGGCAAGCCCCTCAGGTCCTCCAACATAAAACACCAGACCTCTGACATAATCCCCAAGGAAATGGTGATCAGCTATATCCGCAAACACTGGGTATCCAGTTTAGTCGCCTTTTACGACACGCATGAACTGCAGTGGGAATATTCTTTCACATACGATCACCACAAGGGGGGCCAAGAGACCTCGACCAAATTTAACGGGCATCAGCCTGCTACACGGCGTGTCTTTAATGGCATCAGGGCTGGAACCTACGACTCGACGAAAATAAAGCAGACCGCGAATCCGCAACCATGCCCATTTTGTGATATGACAGTGTATATATTGAGTATCTGTGAATCCTGGACAGATTCTTTATCAAATTATATGATTTTTTTTTCTATATCTATCACAATATATTTAATGGTATATTCCAGGGAGATAATCAAAAAACATCTTGCGTAACGGAACATCTAAGTCCTAACTAGCTATGGGAGGGTAGAGGCTTATAGTGAATTACCACTTTTAGATGGGGCCGCGGTAGCCTAGTGGTCAAGGTCGTGGACTAGCGACCGGCGGTTTTCGTTCAGTCGCGGATTCGATCCTTGGCTGCCAAAGACCCGCCGTGTAGCCGGGGCTGATGCACGTTAAATCTGTTCGGGGTCCAAAGTCCTCCCGTTGGCGTGGTGTGGATGTTAGGAGAGGGGGGTGCCAGCTCAGGTGTCGTCCTCGTCACTTGACCGTGGTTCAAAATTACGAGGTCCGTCGCCAATAGCCCTCGTGTTGCTTCTAGTGCGACGTTAATATAAACTAAACTAAACCACTTTTAGACATGCTCTTCATTTCGGCACAATATTTTCATATTAATTGATTGATTGCTTTTATTAACGTCACGCTTAAAAACAAAACGAGGTATATTGGCGATAGACTACGTAATCTTGAACCTCGGTCAAGACAAGAACGACACCTGAGCTAGCATCCCATTCTCGCCAAACAATATTTACAAGATGATTCTTGAAAATATAGTTAGCAACAAATTCCGGCGAGTTTATCCCTTCAACTAACTTTTTGCGCAACCTTATGATGTTATTTGATTTGAGAAGCTAACCTTTTGAAAGAACCGTGACTTTTGTGAATCATCATTGTTACACATATTAGAAATGTAATAAATGAGAGAGATTGATGAGATGAAGAGATTGGACGTGTTTAAATGCTCAGAGGAGTAGGAAGGTTAGCAAGATTACAGTGCACACGACTTTGCTGCCGCAGAAGGTTGTGATCGACAGATCTCGAACCCAAAGTATAAGTATTGTGTTTCTGACTCGAATCCACTTTTACAGTTATTCAGTTAAATAGAATTTTCAGTTAATCCTAGATTGAGAAAGCTTGTTCGTTTACCGCTCCACATTCTTGATACAAACATTTTTTTTATTTTTATTTATTCATTGAGAACAATAGAAACAGGTTACAGATTTGCCTGTATGACTATTTTTGACTGATTACTTGGCGACTTTCGATGGATCAAATCCTATGTATCGAAGCAACAAAAACGACTTTATTAAATATAACAAAGTCAACCATTTAAATAAAGCATGCTAATCAATTAGCGCGGGGCGAAGGTCTAAAAAATGAAGTAAGTTCCAGTTTTTACTTGCCAGTAGCCTGCTTATTATACCTCTAATTTGACGTTAATTAAACAGCAAAATTGTTTAGAATGTTTTCTCTTCATGGATATTGATCATGCATGAGGGTGTACGCCATATATCATCATGAAAAAAAACCAGACAGAAAAAACAGTCACGATGATTAGGAAATCCCCTTCCATTGAGGTTACAAACCGCCCTTGACTAACAACACAACACGAGACTGAACATTAGCGTGATTTCATACAGCCAACTTTAACCGACATTGACACCGCCGCAGGAAGATAATCAACACAGCTGCCGGTTGGTAAAAATCTACCTGCAGAAGCAATGTTGCCGTGAGGGTGGTTGACGGAGGGAAGCAAAAAAAGTGACCGGCACACACACAACCTTCGGCAGAGTCATCCAACCGCAGATGGGGGTCAAGACCTTCCGTCGAATCGAACCGGTATCTACCCTCTGGAAAGTCACTCAGCCGTTGCCCACATCCTCTTGCTAGCGCGGTGGCAGTGTGAGAAAAGTTAACGGTAACATTACCTGGGAGGTCCCCCATCCCTGGAAAGTTGATGGTTTCATGTTTGTTGTCTGGAACTTTGAAAATAAAGATCTAATGGATGAATTCGTCAAAATTAAGAAAAACATTAAGTTCAGTCTGAATATGTCAGTAACGCTGACTAAAACTGAATATCCTATCTGATTGTATACATGCAGAGTTTGGGTAACATTAAAATAATTATTTAACCTTTTCAGATCCCAATCATTGCTTTTTTCACCTTAAATTTAATTAACACAAATAAAGCCTTTCGGTGTTTTTTCTATGTACCCGTAGTTAGGGGTGTAGCGGAAAATTTTTCAAGGGTATTGTGGGGGGATACTCCCACTTCAACTCGTATCATAAAATAGATTTAAAATTTCATTGTTTATTTTCAAGGCGCAAAGAATCTTTATGCTGAGTGCGGAATTTTGAATATTAATTTTTTCTGAAAAAATATAAAATAATTCAATGTAAAAAAAATTTCAGTTTTAAGATTTCAGCTTACAGCAATCCTTATGGGTCGGAGGGTGCAACCCCCACTTTATCGTCTTAACCGAGAAGAGAAATCTACCCTGCTCTAATCTTCGTCCAGATGATCAGACCGGTCAATCGAACACAGAAAATGTAGAGTGTGATGAAAATCAAAAGACAATTAAAGATGTGAATAACTTTTAAGAAAATTATTTTTTATGAGATAAATTATAAGAATCAGAAAATCAAGGCTTGGGTTTTAATTACAGAAAAGTACACAACTGAGCGACGTATGAAAATTATCCAATATTATAATACAAATAAAACTTCTCTTGCTAGCATACAATGGACATATGTGCGCTATTTCATTTCAGAAGGCCTCCTTCAAGGACTATAATGTTGGCTTTAGTTAAGTGTTTCGGAAAACAATGTTCTGTCAAAGATACTCTAAGAACTGGATCACCCCGCTCGCGTCTCGAAGGCAGGCCAATCTTGATCGAGAAAAGCATTGCTGAAAAACCAGAACGTAGAATCGACGCTGTTGTCCAGAATTTGGAAACCGTTGAGGTGAAATCAGTCCCCAAGTTTCCCCCATCTCTCTGCATCAAATTGCTTCTCTCTGGTGGTACATTTAAGACAGTTTTCACCAGTAATCTAAAGCCTTTTTCTCAGCTCTACACCAACATCCGTTGAGAAATATTGCAAGGTGCTATGAAAATATGACAGAAAGAGCCAATAATTGCGAACTAAATAACGTGCTCGTTAAAGAGACATTGTTTCCCTAACTAGTTTTTAAAAAAACTTATAATATCTTACACATAAATAAATACAACCTGCTTAAAAAGTTAAAAATTATATTAGTTTAAAACTGTGAAGGGACTTTTAGTGCTAACTCCCTTCCCCCATCCCTGCATCACTTAAGAGATTAAAAATCAAGTGACTTCTAAAATTTTTAAAAACCTGTTACTTAGTGATTCTTCTGTTAACATAAAAAAATCAAAACCTCTTACATTTATTTTTACTTTTAGGACCAAATTAACATGGTATTTCTCAGATCATGTTTACAACCGTTTATAAAAAAAAATACACCAGAAAAAAATATCTAAGCAAACATCGCTCATCTACTATCTTAGAGGGAAAAAAACCGTAAATATTATCATCTACGTAGATATTTGTCAGGAGTCTTTCTTTTAAAATCTTTCGAAACAACTAATCCTAGTTATAAATCACTATTACACAACAATAAGACCCATTTCTTTTGAGAGCAACGCCGCAAAGCTTTTAAAAATATAGCACTCTGTGGAGTGGATTAATGGTTGGAGATATTTTCCTTACATCCAATAACAACTCCCAATCTCAATCGCATTATACTTAAAAGATATAAAGCTTCCGAAATGGCTGTCGTTCCAAAAATGTTAAAAAATGTTCATTGGATTATGCTTTAATTTTGATAAATTTCATCCCTTCGTATAAAATAAAGTTTATCTTCAAAAGATAGTCTTCATATATCTCTCCCGATGTGAAAAAAAAAAGTCAGGATGAAACGAAGACGGAAAGTTGATTTACGTTCTTTTTTATAGAGACTTTTTCGACGCTAATCCTTTCATAAATTTTATTTCTGTTTCAACTACTTTTTTTTCACTTCTTAAGAGACTAATTTTTGTAGGATTTATACATTGTTTTTTCACTTGCATGTCTATTAAAATTCACATCTTTAGGGCATATAATGGTGTATGAAAGATTTTTTTCTAAAGATATTTAAATGCGTATATCGGTGAAATAATACCATGACGAAATTTTAAATCTTCCAACGGACAAAGCAAGAGACAAAAAATTTCGGTTTTTCAAATGCTAAAACAAAGATTGATTGTTAGGTTTTCATCGCAATCGAAACTGAACTCTTTCTTTGCTAAAGTTTGTATTCCGAATGGCAACTATCAGTGTTGTTGGGATTCGGTTCCATGATGTAAGCCACATTAACATTACTTTCTAAAAAAACGCAGTTAACTGTCAGCGAAAGTTATTCATTCTAAAATGCTATTCTTCAAATTCCTTCCTTAAATTATTGTTTATATCTTGCTAATAAATTATTTGAGCCATTAACAAACCCGTATTCTTTTGAATAAACGGTTCTGTTTTTATTTGAAATGGTCCGTCAGACACAGCAACAATATGTTTTTTGCGAATACTTAAATATATAAAAAAAAAAATACTGCAGATTAAAAATTAAGCTACATTAAAAATGGTAGATGAACAACAATTATTTTACTATGATATATGAAACCGATAAATATGGGTGCCAAAAAATTTCAATTAAAAAGTTTTATTTACAAATATATACACCTTCTCCTCCCCTTTTACGAAAACAAAAAATTCATTAATTCCAGACTGTATTGTATTTATGTTTACATTACTTACAGCTAAGTATTTATTACATATTTTCCACACTATATACAATAATTATACATACATGGATTGAATTTGTGTTTTATGTAAAATTTTCATATCCGGTGTAAATAAAAATGGCGCTGAAAAATATAAGACTTACGACATTTTAGTCGACATGGATACGTAAATCGTGGGGACCTTGTACTTATATTGATATATAGTAATTTTGAGGGAGGGGGAACTGATTTTCTGAATCTTGCAAAGGAGAAGAATCCATTTCTGCACAAATCTGGGTCTTAAGAACTTAAGTTACATACAAAAGCAGAACAGATACGAGTACATTCCCCAACAACGTATTCTTGCTGATTTAAAAAAATAAATGATAATAAATTTGATGGTTCTTCAAACGAATTATTCGATGCTACGAATGCGAATGCAGTGTCAATTTCAAAAATGTGTTATAAAATGCATATTGTTTCGGTATGTTGAAAATTATTATTCAAATGCTCTATTAAAACCAATTACTGATCTAGATAACCCAAGAGAACAGGTATCAAGATTACAAAGTCTACAATTTGAAATAAATATAATTTACGGAGCCAGCTCGACGGATATATTTCACCTCATACAGGTCATACCATAACAAAACTGCTAAGATACCAAAAAAAGAAACTCACCTGTACATGGTGGTCTATGGAACAAGCCCCATCAGTGAACATGGAACAACAATCAAGTCATCAACACAAGTAATCCAAAGGTCCCCAGCGGGCAACACCACCGGGACAAGAAACATTTCCTCCAAACACAATCCAAAAATAATCCGAGATAAAAAGGAAGATGATACACAAAACGGGTAATCCACAACTGATCCAAATCACGTCCAACCGATTCAAAGTCCAAGAGGGTTGTCCTGCTTCCAAATTCTACACGGTAGAAAGTGGCAATGTGCGGGAAGGTAGAACAAAACAACCAGAAAAAAAAAGAAGAGGAAAAGTCGGTACCTGTCAGGCAAGCTCCGCGTCTGCTCTGCTTCCCTCCCCCACCCTCGGTAAACAGCCTTTTGCTTGAATTGTAGAAGTGGCCTTGGTGTGCGTGTGACGGCATCGTTTTTGACGTTGATGCTTTTTTTAGTATTTTTTATTTCCAAGATGAGGGGGTAGATTAGGAAAGGGGACCTCTATAGGGGTGGTGAACCTTGAGTCCAGGGGAAATGGTTGGGGTTGTTGTTGAGGAAAGTTGTATGGATGAGGGCTTGAGGAGGAAGTGTTTTGATTTCGTAGGGGGGAAAAGGGGGGGGATGGTGAAAGTTTACAGTTTTACTGTTGTGATTTTCTGGATGACGTGAAATGTTTTGAACATTTGTGTGTGTGTAGAGGAAAGAGGGTCTTTCCGGACATTTTTTCAGATTTTCAAAATAATTTGATTTCATTTTGATTAAGAAATCAGCCCTGGTTGTCATCAAATTATTTTCGGTGATACATTGCAAAACAGCAGCATTTGTAGAAAAGAAATAGCTGATGTAATAAATTGTGAGCGGTTTAATTGCTTGTTCATTTTCTACATCTGCTTATCCTCACCCTGACATGGAAATAAGGGAGGGAGGACATATTAAAAACTAAATTAAAAGCGTACATCGCGCTTTCTTCCGAAAAGTGCATGAAAACTTAAGAAAATTTTTGTATTACACATTCTTCAATAGTGAATTGCAATTATACGAGAAATTGTTTACACCTCTGAAATAATAAGTGATTGTTAATATTAATGAATGTGATGTGGATGTAATTTATTTGAGCGAGGCATGTTTTACAATTATGTTCATGTTAAAATAATTGCAGTTGAATGCTATTATTTTGTAATTAGACTTGTAATTATTTTCCTTATAATAATTATATTCGAAACAAAATCGAATGACGTCCGAAATAATTACCTGTCTAAGTTTTTGCTGTGAAGGTTAAATGAAACCAATCTCTAATCTCTCTCTAAACAATAATTACATATCTTGAAATTAAAAAAAACTAAAAAAAAAAAATTTTTTTTTAATTCTAAATTCTTTTATTTTTTTATTATTCATACCATTGCGAGCATATAAAACAGAACATTTGTGTGTATTTGTGTGATCATTAGCGTCTGCTTTCATCTGAAATTAACTTAATTTTCAAAATTATGTTATAACACTCACAACTTTCTCTTTAATTTTTTGTCTAATCGAAGTAACTTTTATACCAATTCATACTTTTCTACTTATCAATTGACGTATTATCCTGATTCATATGTTACCAGGATTCCAAAAAAATAGAGCTGAAAACAAGTTCAAATGAATCAGAAATGTAAAACAATTGTGGAACTACCATTTATAGCTCGTTATCTTTAAATTGGGAAAATTTCTTCTTTAATTGGCTTCTTTATTGGGGAATTTTGGCGCCAAATGATTAGGATATTAGAGAATGAATTGCTAATTCACGTATAAATCACTATTTTGAATAATCTTTTCAATCAAATTCCTACATTGACAAAAACATTAAATTTACTGTAGGGCTCAATGTATTTCACATCAGACCTTATTGTCAAAGTCCGATTATTTTTTTCTTCTTGAATAAATTTTTTATTAAATTAAACGAAATAGCAAAAAAATTGTCTTATTCATGAGTTCAAGAATTGTCATCATATACATTTCACTCCAAAATTACGAGACTTTCTCTGGGCAGTAGCCATCGCGTGTAATTTTAGAAGCGTTAATTCAAAATGAACTAATCAATAAACTCTTTCTTAATCAAGGGGATAGTTCAACATTTAAGCTGCAATTTCCCATACAAATATACATTTCCTATTTATAGAACCTGCAAAGAACCATCAGTAACAGGCCTGATTTTAACCAAGTGTAAATAATATAGGGGTTATATTGAGGCATTCAACTTTATACACCAAATAAACTAAATAAAGTAAAATTTTATATAAGATTAGTCCAAAGGCTCTATTTAACACAAATAAAGATTGGCAAAATACTTATAAGATGAATTATGGATGAATAATTCAAAGAAGTAAGACGTATTCGAGAAAATAAATGAGGAATCTAAAAATGTAAGAATGTGACAACCTTTTTCACTATTTACTGCTATTTCTCCCTAAGCACAGTCAATAATTATTAGACTCCAAATGAAGATACGTAAGAGCAAGATAAAAAAAAAAATACTTAACTGATAATTACTAAGAATAGAGATAAGGTCGATCTCTCTACATCCCATTTAATTCATCAATTCTAAATTAAGATCAACTAAAAAAGTCCCTATTCACTCGTTCTGATTCAACCACTTCTTACAAACAACCGATTCTTATTTCAGAACTTTCAACTAAGATTCGCTTCAAACCAAAAGATTAACTCCGGTGCTTTTATATAAACTAATAGACATTTATCAACTTGACATTATCTTCTATCTGCCTTCATTTTCCTTTCGATTCCATTTCATCTATATATCACTTTCTCTAATTCAATTCACTGTTCTTCTATTTTCATCTAATTTACCTAATCTCGTTTAAGTTTGGGTTGGGAAGAAATTGCAATTTTATGCAATTCAATTTACTATAAAGTCTCCGAGGCTAATGAGGAGAAAATTGCGAATAGCATAACGTCAACAAGAGCAATCCGAAAATGTAAAATGAATCCAAACATTTAAAATGAATCTGAAAATGTAAAAGAAGTCCAAAGGTTATATATGGTATTATAAAGATCTGGCAAAATATTTATAACGTGAATCCATAGATGCAATATGAATGCAAAGATGTAAGAGACTATATGACTAATAGAGATTGGTAAACTTTTTATAAGGTGAATCCAAAAGCTAAATATAGTTAATAATGCTTGTCTAAATATTTGTATATATAATAATTAACAAACCCTCAATTAGACATATGTGAAATTGCATTAGGTGTTATAATAGAAGTCCAATCCAGTCATCAAAGGAAAGGATGCATTGTACTTAACGAAAAAAGACCCATTCTTGACAAAGAATACATATATGACACAATGGCCGCTCGATTGTCTAGCGACATGATGCATAGACGTTTTTTTTTTGACAAAGCTTTTTGTAACAAATGATGTCAAACGGCTGTGACATCCATAACTCTTTAATTTATAATGGCAAGTTGAGTAACTTTTTAAAACAAGAAAATAATCGAGATTGTCGATTTCTTTTGTTTGCCGCGTTTCGTAATGGAAGGTGATGAAGAAGCCGACTCCTGTGATGCAAAATCCTGATTTGCATCTTTTAGCAATAGAAGGGGAGTTCTTTAACGTTATATATCTGACTCATAAATATTCATAGAGAGCTTGACCTCTCGCTTAAAGAAAGTGATATTTTTGTACCAAGAATTTAATCCATTCTACATAGTTTTCGTTAACGATATGTTTTGGTTTAATTAAGGTTGGTGGCTAAATTAATACGGTGACTATGTGAACCGATTTCATAACGAAAATTTAGATTACTTGAAAATTAAGAGCAATAATTAGTAAAACTAAAATATGTACGTAAATATGTAAAAAGAGTTACGATTATTTTTATTTTGTTCTTACCAGTTTTTAAAAAATTTTTCGAGTTTAAAGTAACAAAATGAAATAATGAGAAAATAAATGAGATAATGAGAAATACTCTTAAACAGTAAATTTGATCAACTGATTAAAAATTTATTAAAAATTTAAACACACATAAAAGCTACACGATGGCAATTGGTGACGGACCTCGTAATTTTGAACAACGGCTAAGTGACGAGGGAGATACCTGAGGAGGAACGCCTCCACTATCCTAACTTCCACTCCAATCCAAAGTGAGGATTTGAATATTCTACAGATTTAATGCGTGATGTGATTGTCATCTCACATCATTTTCCTTTTCCGTGATCCCTGATCTGACTCCTATAGGTTTCTGATTTTTAGGGATATATCAAATTCCCCCCGCCCCCAAAGAGTTTACATGTGTAATACAAATACTTTGTCTGATTTAAAAGATTCTATAAATAGTGGGGTTGTGCAAACAAACCTCATATGTTGCGTTCAGCTTTATTGTCCACCGTCTCCCGCATGCAATATGTAACTGCTTGTGATGGCTTAGTTTTAGTTTAGTTTTTATTAACATCGCACTAGAATCAACTAGAGGGCTATTGGCGACGGACCTCGTAATTTTGAACCTCGGTCAAATGACGAGAACGACACAGGAGCTGGTAAATTCTCCTAATTTCCACGCCACGAGAGGATTTTGGGCCCCGACATGTCTGGGACGGCACTCGTGTGGAAAATGTTTGATCTAAATTAATGTATTCTTTTGTCCGATATGTGTTGTCATCAGTGATTAGTGTCTTGTCTCTGTCATACACAGTATTTCTCAGTTCGCCCTGAATAATTGGTTTTTTTTGTATGTGCATAATACGTGCGTTTTTGGGATTATAAGTTCCGTTCCATCGCTTTTAAAGGTTTTCGCATGCGATGAACTTTTTGCGAGAGGAAAAAGTACGCGTTGCCAATCGAAAATTTCGAGTTTCTGTAACTATAACCGAAACCGTGAGCGTCACTGCGTTGCCATTCACAGAATCTCGAGCGCAATCAATCCAAATAACTATACTTGAAATTTCATCTCAATAGGTTGAAAGGAACGGACGGACGCTAGAAGTGTAGATATTCGCAAAGTTTTTTTTATGCCCACTCAGTATATATATTCACTATTTCTTTTAAATCTAAAATGTCTTTTTTTGTCATTTTTGTTGTGATCGTAATATTTATATTCTTAAGCATAATTTGCTTCAATGAATGGCTGAGCACCTCAACCTTGCCCTTCTCTTCAGGATTTGTACTTAATTGCATTCAAATAAATACAACAGCTTTTTGAGGAAGAAAGTGAAAATGTCATAGGATTAGCATTATGTTAACCAATTCAAAATGTCCGATAAACGAGAGCCTTAACATATGTGTCTTTGAACAAAACTGCCATTTTGACAACGCCTAACCCATAGGTCACGGTAAAGTCCTTGAATCATACGAAATCGTATTTGAATACTGTTTATTTCAATGCAGAAAAATCTAAAATTCAATTAGAAATTCCGTGCATCTTAAAAGCTATTCGCAGCGTGACCTTTCTTTCTCCAATCTCCCATACTGTAGTGGTTAATAGAATTTTTCTACATGGATAAAATTTCGAGTATTCCTATCTGTCTAACACCTTAAACAAAGTACCAAAAAAAATTAGGTTTCAGATGGCAAGTTTTCTAGGTTACATTATTTATTTTCTTAATTTTTCAATCCATATTTGTTAAATAATTAAAAAAACAAAGCAAATGGAAACTAGTTCATTAACGCCCATAATTTCGGTACAAAAACATATATTCGAGAACCGTAAAGTAGTCAAAATTTTTCGCAGTTTTCCAGATAAAGCACCTATCAAATTTTTTAAAACATAATATACGCGATTAGGTCCGGTTTACTGCTCCTCCCTGCTTTGTAGATGAATTAGCGAAAAATGAGACAAAAATGTGCAAAGAATCTAACTTAAGTGAAAAATATAATTTACCATTTTTTTCAGAGAAAGTCTCCGATTTTAATTCTGCAAGTGAACCGTGCTTAATGTGCTATCATGTAATCAAAAGATTTAAGTAAGATAATATGTGAACACTTAATTTGACCACTGTACAAGGGTTGTTAATAAAGCTCCTTTTCTGACTACAGATGGAGTTGCTAAGACAAGTTGGTGTTGCCATTCTGTGCTCTTATTTGTTAAACAGTTCCGAAACAAGTAGGGCACTTGTGACGTATTTTCTAAATATTTTAACTCCGTAGACATCTTAAAGTTTAATTAAATAGTCAATAAGTTCAAAACTCCAATAGAAGATCCGTAAGAGCAACTGAAAACACTTTAATAATTATCAAAGAATATGCAAAATCGCTTTCTCTCGAATCCCTCTTATAACTCACTTAATCCTAGTTTATGTTCTAACTATAAGGTATCAGCTAACCAAATCATTCATTCCGATCCGAATATTTCTCTATTATAGCAGATTCGACTCCTATTATTCTGATCAGGAGACTCTTCCAACTACTATCAATATAAGCGATTAATTTCGATGATTCAATTCAATCTACAGCATCTAACAGCTTGTCGTTATGCTCTAACTCCCTACACCACTTTCACTTAACTTCTATTTTTCTTATATATCATTATATCTAATTCAATTCAAAACTCCTCTTATTTTCATCTAATTTACCTTATCACGTTTCATATAATTGGCAGAGAGTTGTAATATTATGTAATTCAAATTATCTTAGAGTTCCCGAGGTTAGTGAAGAGAAAATCGCAAGTTAGCCAACGTCCCACACTGATTCACAGGTGTTTTGAAATCAAAGTTTGACTGTTACCGCTTCGAGCTGTCACTGTCAATGAAACCCAGATTCGTCATTTTAAATCCGAAATCAAAATACAATTAAAATGAAGGCATGTTTTCTGCCCCTCTGCTTCAAAAAAGGCGAAGATTAAAGGGCAATTCGAACAAAGTCTTAATTCAACAAACATTTTCCACAACTCAGATTAACATTAAAAATCAAATCGGGTTCTTTGGTTTCGTTTAATTTAAGTATCACTAAAACTTCAAAAAAATTTAAAGATAGATTTAACAATAACGAACGACGATCAAGTAATAACGATGACTACGGAGTAGAGCACTTCTTTTTAAAATTCTTACTCCGCCTTGCAGAACATAACAACACTGAATTCCAATTGGATGAAGGTGTAACACATCGATCAATAACTCCCGAGACTAACCCAGAGATGACGCTCGTAGTAAACCAGTAACCAGGTCTTTCTAGAGTACTAACCTTTGCTTGAAACATGTCAAAATTTTAAGTCGATCGGACCAGGAAAAAGGTTTTTTGAAGTGAAGTGAAAAAGGTTTTTTCCAAGTGGGTGCCGCGATTGCTTTCGATGGAACAAAAACAGCAACGAGTCGATGATTCAGAAAGCTGTTTATCGCTATTTACTCGCAACAAAAAAGATTTCTTGCGAAAAAAAAAAAAAAAAAAAAAAAAGATTTGGAAAAGCGTTGGAACGATTGTATTACCCTAAAAGGTGATTAACAAAAGGTGTTATGTTGATGAATAAAAAAAAAAATTTGCAAAAAAAATGTTGTTTTCAATGTTAGACTCGGGAGTTATTGATCGATGTGTTATAATCTGTCCAATTAATGCACACGTCGATTAATGGAATCTAGTCATATTCACAATCCCTCGGCTACTGAGAAATGACTCTTACCTACCTACATCTAAATAAAGGGAGTGGCAATATTCTCTTCATTGTTCCAAATGGAGAAATAGTTTCGCGGAAAGTTAATATCGGTTCTATTGCCTCTGACTTTATTAATGAACTAATTGTAATAAGGGAGACAATTTATTTACCGAATAATTCAACCATTGATTCAACCGGCGGATCGGTTTCCTTCTCAGACTCAAAATATGCTCTAAAAGCAATTAAAAAATAGTGTAACTAACATAACTCGCATTATATGTGATCACTTTACTCCACAATACAGGAAAACGGGATGAGCTTCAATGGGTTCCTTAAAATGCTAACATGGACAGCAATTAATGTGCAGACCTTTAGCCAAGTAAGCATGAAATATGAACCAAAATTCTCCTACCATCCCAATGGCTGGCGCAAACGCTGTTGCTAAGTGTTGATTTATCAGCCAACCTTTGAAGAAACCGCTAATTACAAGTCTAAACCACCCCCAGATTACTAACATACACAATAACGAGACTCGAAACAAATTACTATTATGACGTGTTCCAGTTACCTGTCTCGTCTGTTATCTTAAATGTTACTCTAATCACAAATTTAAGTTTCAACTGAAGTTCAAGCACAGGCAAAGTAATTAAAATAATCAATTATATTTCAAAACAGAGAACAGTAATCTTCTAACAAGAGGGATGTTCTCAAACAGTTTTACATCTCCATTTGCTAGTACTGGTAAGTTCAATGATGTATCAAAGTACACGCTTACCGGTATACGAGATGAATTATCCCACCAAATAGTAAATCAATCGGACAGCATGCGCATCGGATTCTAATCTTAAGTCATTTAGACACGAAAGAAGATCCCTGCGCTCTTCACATCTTATTATTGTAACATAATTAATTTCAATTCGTTTCTCTATCGCTTTTATTACATCTATTCACTACACTTCTAAAGATTACGTATTTTGCATCATCACATTTCATTTAATTGGAAAGAAGTAGGAAACTTAAACAAAGTCAGTATGAAACCCCAATGTTAGTTAAGGAAAATTTCGCGAATAACCAATATTATACAACAAGGGCATGAAAATTCACCCTGACAACAAAAGAACATATATAATCATTGCAGAAATTTCCGTATATTCCATCGACACCAGAGCATATTTACAACTGTCCATCTATTTTTCCAAATCTTTTTAAGTTGAACACAGGCCCATACAGTTATTTATCACCACAGGAATTACACATTAATACTACAAGGGCACCTGATCTGACAGTTGTTGCCATTCAGGTCTTTGAAATAGAATATATTTTTTCTCTACATTATCCAAAGACAACGATTACAACAATAACCAAGCTTCACCGGTTTCTGTACCCTTTCCCCTCTCTATTATTTCCAGAATTAGAATCATTGAAACCAGAGCCAGTGTATATGAAACTACACACAAAACGTGAATAAGACACGCTAAAGAAACACCTGAAATGATTCTTAAAGTCCTTTTATCTTGCAAGATCAGTAGATGCATCTTATCATTCCAAAGCCATCAAACTGTGACTCCAGACTCTTCCGGGAAGGCACTAAAAGATATTAAAAATCAATCTTTATTTCATGTAGGGTGTCGATCACACAGGTCATTCGTTTGTTCTTTTCTATTAACGGTACATTATTAATAGATCGTCATCACCTCCTGACCCCTTCTAGAAAGAATGGCATTATTCCTTCCTTTGCAGCAACAATGCATGGAGCGCTTGCTTGGAGAGTTTGGAGAAGAGGAAGAGCTACATCGAACAAAAGATTGTGCAGAACTGTTGATTCCCTCTTTTTTTTCCGAATGATTTCATTATTTTCCCCAAGGGTCCTTCAATGGGGCAAGGGTGGTTGACTTCATTTAATGAATCACTGCCTTGCCCCTATGGTGAAGTTAGTTTTCGTCCTTAAGGCCCTCAAGGACTCTTGCAGAACGTTTCTTTCTTTTGCCGCTGCACCCCCACATTGTGAACAGTGGATGATCCTTTTGTGAAAATAAATTTCTTTCATCCTCTGAATCCTTTGTGTTTTCTTCTTTTTTTCCCCTGAAGAAGGAGGGCGTTTAAAAATAATCGAATGCGCGGAATTCTTTTTTTAACATAATTTTATTTTCTTTCTTCGAAAACCTTGACCACTTTTTGGTTAGTTGAACACGTTTTCTTCCGCTGTAGATTCGTGGAGAAAAAGAAGAAAAAAAAAAACTCCGCTCGAAAACTTAAGCTTGTTGTGAATCTTATTATATGTTTTATTGAATAAAATATAGTTAAGCTTGTTAAAAGTTTTTAGTTAGTTTTTGGGGAACATCTTTGTTATTTAAGATACAGAAGTCCTTGAAAATTTCAGCTATCTATTCATATTAAAAAATTTTCAGGAATATTGCGTAAAATTTAAGTTTATAGCAAAATTTTTTATATATTCGCGCAGTCTCTAATTATTAAGAGTAGATACTTTCTTTTTTAAAAGTACCTAAATATTTAAATCTTTATTAAAATCTTTTTAAATACATTTAATAAAATCTTAATAAATTTTAATCTTTACTAAAGGAATCTTAATTAACCAGTAAAGATTCCTTTACAAAAATCTATTTATAAGCATTAATGCTTATAAACAATTTCCAAACTTTAATAGAAAAACCTAACTTGTTTTTAATTTCCATACGAAATCAAGAGAATCCCCTTTTTAATAATGCAAGAAAAAAAAAGTTTCTTTGAATTATTGTTGGATTTTTTCAAAAGCTGTTATTTTTTTTTTTAATTTTATTGGTGAACAGTTGTTATGTTTTTAATGCAGACGTACAAAAAATGAATCAGAACATAAATATGATCCAGTAAAGTGATGCAATGTGCAGCTAAAGTAAATATTAATTTATGACTTACCAAACGATTAATTGAACTCAAAGTTCTATGATGTAGATGTAGTAAGGAACTTTAAATTCGCATGCAAAATTTAATCCCTTTTTGTAATTATATTAATACAAAAAGCGCCCCCCTCACTTTAGGATCTCAATATCTCCAAAGGGGGTACTATATTACCATATGGAATAATTATAAATTTTCAAAATATACCTAATTGAAAACAGGAAAAATAAGAAAATATGAACATCAAAAGAGACTCGAACTTGAAATCAGACATTGTTTCTTTTACTACTTTTTGTCCAAAACAAGGGAGAAAAACTTATTTTGAATTGATCTTCATTTCATGTCCTACTTATTACTCGAACCTGATTAATTTGCAACTGTTAAAGAACATTGATAATATTTATCTTCTGGATCGCACGCATACCGGAATTTCATCCATACATGAAGTAACCTAGGTATTGATCTTTGAATATTCTTAGAAGCTGAATGAAATAACTTGGTTGCCATCACTGTCTGACTTTCCTGTCATTGATTTTATGGTTTTAAATGTCGATTAGTAATAGCCCATCCAAGAGGAAGTAATCCTGGGCATTACTAGAATAATATGATGCTTAATATACGACTATATCCATCTTTTCCCGCTGGCATGTAATTGAATTCAATAATAAATACAATCTTTGGTAAAATCTTATTTTACAGGAGCTGCTAGACGCGATTTCAAAAATCGCGCCAAATGCGGTATTTTCAAACTTGAAGCTTCTAGAAGCGTGAAAAAGATGGCGTCGAGTCTGAAAGACAAATTGTGAAACAACGTGTTTTCACATAAAAAAAAAAAAAAAAAAAGATTTGCAGTAAGTAAGACACGATGACTGAAAACATCTTTTTGCACGAAGAACACATACAAGAACGCGGGAAGGGGAAAAAAAGGATATTAGCACCATCTTTTATAGAATTTTAGGGTTTCGAGAAAAATAGAAAATTCTTGAAAGGGTTTACCAACTTGGTGATTTATTGACAAAAAATTTTACATCGCCAAGCAGCCCTCGTAAAACAGGATCCAACCTAATCTTAATTTAAAATAAGTCTCTGGCAACAATATTTTTTTCGGAATCAACTTAGAAACCAATTTTTGACACTACCAACAACAGTTTTTGAAAATGTCTCATTTAATGTGTCGAGTGTACCATTATTTGCATTGTTGGGGGAAAAAAGTTTTTTTGATGAGGAAGGGGGGGGGGTATTAAAGTGTCATTCTAGAGCAACACGAAAGCTGTTGTAACGAAACTCGTCATTTTGAATCCATGTTCAAATGTCTACCTAAGGTGATACCGCCATCTGGTAACATCCACAACACTCCACACGAGGGCTTTAAGGATCATCTCTCATTTATATCATCAGAGAATATAATGATTGTTTTTTTTAACGGAACACGAGGGGTATTGGCGACGAACTTCGTTTTTTTTTTTTCAATCACGAGGCAAACAAACTAAATAATTCGATATAAAAACCAACGTTTTTAAAAATAACGTTTTTATATGGTAGCAAAGTATATTAAAGAAAATTATTGAAATATTAGTTAAAACTGTTAGTTATTTTTAACTTTAAAATTTACTTAAAAAGATACATTTGTGAGCATATTAAGAAATTCATAATACTCATAAAATCAAAACATGCATTTGAAAGTTTGTAAGTCATTTTATTAAAAAAAAATGGGAACCAGAATTCAGAAAAGGTTTACCCTTGGCGACAAGAATTATTTGGCAGTATTTTGCCAAATGCCAATTTTTGAAATCGCGCCAAGTGTTTGGGCTAAACTGCATTATTAAAGAAAATATGAGTTAAAACTTGTCGCAAACGTCTAAATATTGCATTATTAGGCGAGTACGAACGATTCTCAAAATTTCAAAGCTCTAGCTTGATGGGAAGTTGGTTAAATTAACGATCGAAAATTTGATGACACACACACACACACACACACACCAAGTGAAATTCAGAAAAACGTTTTAAAATGGGTCCTCCCTCTTCTAAATTCCACACCACGCAATCGTCAGAACTTCGAACTCCGTCATATTGTATCTTTAGGGGAAGCAACATTCTGAACTCCTGGTTCGACATGAATATCACCAGCGACGATTAACCGATTATTTATTAATTTTGAACTCAGATGCAACATGAAGGCTATTGGTGACGGGTAATTTTGAGTCTCGGTCACGTGCTGAAGTGGCACCTCCATCTCCAAACTTCTATACCACGCCAACAGGAGGACTCGGAATGAATCTCGACAGATTTACAGAGCATCAGCCCCATTCGCAAGGGTCTTTTGTGGAATCAGAACTGAAAACGGCAATGAGCTGACGACCTCGACCACTTGGTTAGTGCGACTGCATGAAAAAGGGAAACTAATGGAAAAACATTTTCAAGCGAAATTGTTGTTTCAGTAGTTGTGTGTATATATATATATATATATTAAGTTACAGATATCAGTTTATTTAAAAGAGCATTTCTTTTAAATATGGTCAAATATAACATCTTGGTTTACAAATAAATTAATGCATGAAACAAATCTAACTACAGTAAACTAAGTATATTAGCAAGATGTATATATCTTTCAAAATATCTCAATAGTAATTAAATAGCAAGCGTTCTACATTTTTATAAAATCTCAAAATAAATAAAATAACAAATGCTGCAATCAGAATTTAAAAAAAAAAAAAAAGAGTTGAATATTTCCCCTTGCATGGCTTAGTCTAATTGCTAGACCTAAATAAACATTATCTTGACTAACAATCAGGAAGAAACAATTTCTCATCTTACTACTAGATTTACACATTCGACTGGTTAATATCCTCCTATGCCTGAGCAAAACCTATAAACCGGTTTGATTCTACACTTATAAATTGCTTTAAGAAAAGAAAAAAAAAGAAACAGATAAAGTTTTTTTTTTTTTTTTATTTATTAAAGAAGTAAGCTGACCTGTCTCTAATCAATGATTTTCAAAAACGAAAATAGCGAATGGAGTTCATATTTAGGATCATATTTAATCGAGATACAGAAGATTCTAATTTAAAACGAGATCGTTGGTTTGATGCTTCTGTCAGCAAGCCATTTGGAATTTGTGAACGTAAAGTTAAATTCGAGAAATAAAGATGAAGTAAGACTATCGTATTTATTTGAATGCAATAAAATGTATCAGAATTAGCAAAAAATATTGAAGATTTCTGTACCATAACATTTTTTCTTCTTCTGATTTTAGATAATATTCTTACGCCTATTTTAATGAATCGTTGGCGGATGTTCAGATCTTAGATTTTTTTCATAAAATAGGAAGCAGAATGCGAATTCACAAAAATCTTTGTTCTTTTCTCTTTCGAATGCACTTTCTAATGCATTCAAATAAACATAACAGTTAAGATTGGAGAAAGAAGGAAGAAATTTCATAGGATTAACATTGCATTCATCAATTCAAAATGGCTGATAGACAGATTGTGATTGTTTATATACGTAAAACCGAGAAGCAAAACGAGGGCTATTGGAAATGGGTATAATAATTTTGAACCTTGGTCAAGTAACGCTGACGATACCTTAGCTGGTACTTCCTTCTCCAAACTACCACGCAACACGAACCGGAAGACTTGGGACCACGAAAAAATTTAAAATGCACCAGTCTCGCAACACGGCGAGGTATCAGGGTTCGAATCCACAACTCGATGAAAACAACGCTGGTCGCGAGTCCACGACCATGACCACTAGGCTACTGCAGTCAAGTGACAGACAGAAGAACATAAAAGAATCTTGAAACATCAAAGAAATAAAACCTTTGCCCGTCAGTAAGCCACTGAAAAACTATTCTCACAAATTTTTTTCATATTTAAAAAATTATATTTTTTAAATGCTAATTTCAATGTTCTTACTAAAATTCTTTCAATTATTGTACTTAAAAATAACTATGAACTTCATTCATTACAATGATTAAAACAAAATTTTAAAAAATTGAAAAATTCTTATTTAGAAGCGTATTTTGTATTTTCAAATAAATCTACACAGTAAGGTCAATGAAAAAAAAATTTGCTATATTTCTCTTTCAAGCTAAATAATCAGTTGGCCACAAAGATTGAAGTGACCCCGAACTGGATTGTTAAATACGCCCCCCCCCCCACATAGTGTTTTTCAAAATCTCCAACTCTATTTATTTCGCTACAAAAAATGATAAATTGAATTCCTTGAGACGATTTATACTCCGAAAAACACAACATCCTGTAAAGCCATAATAATTTGCTTATATTTCCTCCATGCAATTTTGACCAGAAATAATCTAAAAAAATCTAGTTCTTTTACACGCTGATCTTCATATAAATATTTAAAATAACATATCAGTAGAAATAAACTCTTCCATCAGTAAAAAAAGTAATTATTTTAACGATCAAAGACATAACATATACTTCCGGGATCATATAACCTTATTTCTATTAACACTTTATTGCATTTGTATTGACTGAGTGCAGCATTAAAAAAAAAAAAACACCTAGGCGTCTTGAACAATGATAGGTTTTCTTTCAAGACGCTATTAAACGTTTTTACGATTAGGAAGAAGACGACTAACGACACAGTACGTACCTAGCGCCTCCAGCGAGGATATCGAGAACTATTTCCTGTCAACGGTGGCGACTACATTTTTAACAGCTATTGTGTCTCTTTTGTTTCATAACATACAATGGAAAAATAACAGCTAATAATAAGGTAAATGTGTCCACTGGGCCGTCATCAGATGATTGAGGTTCTCCTTTTTCATTCCTCGCTGTTTGTATGGATCTAATAAAAGGTTTTATTTTTTTTTTTTAAAAAAAAGAGATACAAAGCATAAAGATGCGCTACAAGTTCGTTGATTAGTTCGGCCGCTTTTTGTTCCTTTGATTTATAGTGCAATTCCTTTGTGTATTTAAAACTTCACAAAAATGATAAAGGGATTGAAGTACACAAATGAAATTGCAGTGATGCAGCTATTTTTATCTCGGAACTACACTTTTCTGTTTATTATTGGAGAGCAAGTGATGATAGAATCTAGATATATATAAAACTTCTTTTTCTCTCTTCTTTGTTACAGAGTCTTCACACACAAAAAAAAAAAAAAAAAAAAAAAAGATCAATTACGAGTCTAAAATTAAGCAAGATTTCTGTCGTTTAAAATAACTTGCAGATAATAATAATAATAAAAAACAAGATTTTATAGAATATACATACGAATATTATTCTCTTTACTTACATTACTTTTACTAAATTTTAAAATTTATATATATATAAGAACAAAACATCAAAATTTTTATTCACAAAATACCAGTCATAAGCAAATTCAACATATCAATCATACTTTCATGCATTAATATCTAAAAGATTGCATAATTAAAGAAATCAATAAAATACCAAAAAAAAAAACTATTTTAAAATTAATGTAACTCTTAAAAATTATTATAATTAATTAAACATACTAAAATTCAAACAAAAATCTATAAAATAACTGAAAAATTAAAAGAGAAAGCCCAGTGAAAGGAAAGCAAAATTTAGAATATCGTAAAATCTTGATTATAATACGCAATTTTTCCTCACATTTTTGTTCGTAAAAAGGAGAAGGTGCGTATTATACACGTATAAAAATTTAAAAAAAGGTTTTTAAACATCGAACGTGCAGTAGCTGTAAGAGATTGTTGTAACACGCATGCTGCGCAGGTGTTCTTTTACACAAACGGGAACTTACAGTGCGTGTCGCACACACGTACACTTCGCATATTACGACGGCACCAATAATTATGACTAGGACGCAACAATAGTATATTAATTGTGTTCTAATGAAAGTGATTAAGACCGATAATTTGATAGTATTGTTTGCTTTGTGTTAAAAGTTAAGTTTTTTTTTTTCAATCGAATTTGACGTTTTTGTTTCTTTTTATTAAAAATTTCAATTATGTCAAAAAAATACTTGTGCAATTTTTAAATAAAATATTGAAGTAATAGGTGCGTATTATATTCGAATTTTAATTTTTTTCAGAAAATTTAGTGCCAAATCAAGCATGCGTATAAAACACGTGTGCATATTATAGTCAAGATTTTACGATATACATACAAATATACATAAACATATAAATGCATAAAAACACACACATTATGTAGATAATACATATGGGATCAGATGGAAAGAAAAAGAGGATGACCACCAAAGACTACATAGCGCCGTATAACCATAGCAGAGAGGAATTCTTTTGGATGACCAGGTTCGGGAAGTGCTTGGGAAGCAGCGCTGGATCTAGTAAATGGCGTGCAGCTGTTATGGCCTCATGCACTTAGTTTAAATAAATTAAAAATATTTTTAAAAAAAGATAAAATAAAGCTAAACAGTATTCCTTAACATTATACCGAAAACTTACATATAATTTTTTTAGATTATAGAAAAAGTAAAAGAAAAAGAAACTTTTTTTTAATTGCTAAACTTTTTTAAATTGCAAAAACTAAAAATAATAATAAACAAATAAACAAATAAAAAAATACCCCTCTAAACAATTGAAAAAGAAAACAAATATATGAAAGAATAACTAGAAGCAAAACTTCAAAATGTGAATAAATTCATTGACATGAAAAATAAGGGGGGAAAATGAGATAAAAAAAATTAAACATTTATATATTCTGAATCAAGCTTATGACATATTAGCAGGTTTAACATGTTTTAGAGCCCCACATTCCCCACAGAAAAATGTTACATTCATATATTCATGAAGAACTTTCATATTGTTCCATGAAGAACAAACAATGCAAAATGCAAAAACAACACATTTGTAATATAAGAAACCAAATAAAAATATAGAGATATATTCCCTAACATTAATCAATGAAAAAAGAGAAAGAACAACCCAAAAATATCAAATTGAAAATGATTAAAAAATTTACAAGAGACAAATGAGTTGCAACAACAAACTGTGTATTTAACAATAACATGTCAAAACTTTCATACCAAGTTATAAAAAGTAATGCATTTTTAAGTTAAGATAAAATCTATACACATTCGTTTTCACTCTTTGTTGCATAATTTTTGCAAGAGGCTCTATGAAGAGTTAAAACTAAGCAAGATTTCTTGCGCTTAAAATAACTGGCAGAAAATAATAATAATAATAAAAAAAAAATCGGATGTTGATGAATGTGTATACTAATATTGATCAGATTTACTTGCATTATTTTACCAATAAATTAAAACTTTTCATTTATTAGCGCTATAAATACAGTTGCCATATTATTTTTGTTGCAGTTATATATATCAACTTCCATTAGTGATTAATTTCAAGTAAAAATAATTTAGATAAGTAAAGATAAATACACATTCTCTTTCTCTCTCTCTCCCCCTTCTTTGTTCTAGAATCCGAGTAGAAAAAGATTCAATTGAGGACAGAAAACTTTTAATAAGATGTTGGTGTGTACAGTGTTCCGACATTCTTACAAATTATTTACAAATACTAAAATTTTGTAATTATTAGTGTTATCTGTATAGCTGACATATTTGTGTTGCAATTATAGTTATTTTTTAAGCAATTATTAATTTTTTAAAGTAATTGCTGCAAAATTAGTACAAAACTATTGATAAATTTATATGTACCTAATATTAAACATATTTTTGTATCTGAATATTTTTAATGAACCATATAATTAAAAACAGGGAAAAAATATTGTATCAATGAGAGAAAATGAAACCGTTACTTTATTGACTACGAAAACCAATGTGTATATTTATTGTTCAATAGAGACTCCAAAGAAAAGCGAAATAGAGAATAATTTTAAAACTTTCTGTTTCATTTTTTGTATTTACAGTCCTATGAATTCGATCTTTTTATGGTGATCAGAAAATTAAATTAGTTATGGCTCAATGGTTGTTTAAAAAATTATTATTGCACCCTTTGTAACAAAAAGATTGGTGACCCAGCTACATATGGTTCTTTTAAATATTTCTCAGTACAATGTTTTTTTTTAAATGAATGAAAAATATTTAATGTTTCGTAATGTATTAACTTATTTAATGGCAGTACGAATTTTTTAGGGAAATAAAGGGAGGGGGGATATGAAGTAAATTGACGTAAGCATGAACATGAAATACATTTGCTGAAATTTGAATACATATTTTAGAAGGTTATTAGATTATAACACTGAAGATACATGTGATTAAATAATGAAAAAAAAAATTATTTTGTATTGTTGATGAATAAAATTACAACACAGAAAATTTAAACTACCATTAAATAGTGATTGCTATACCGGTAAATTAAGAATTTTAGCTTCAAATTATTACTGGTAATTCGGTAAATTATGCATATAACTATAACACACTAGTTTGTAGTTATTCGCTGGGGGGGAGGTTTTATTTCTTTCAATAAAATAGGTATTTTACCCGGTTTCTCTTCACTTACCTCGGGGACTTTATAGTAAATTGAACTGCATAAAATTACAATTTCTTCCCATCCAAAATGAAACGTAATGAAACAAATTGCATGTTGGAAGTGAAATGAAGTGATTTGGAGATAATGATACATAAATTAAATAACAAATGAAGGGAGATAGAGGATACCGACTTACTGATAAGAGATTTATAATTTGGATTGAAGCAATTTAATTAGTTTTGTGGATTATAGCAAATTCTAGTGGAAGTGCTAAGATAAGAACTGGCTGTTTGTGTGGAGTTGTTGAAATAAGAACGAGTGATTTGGTAAGCTAAGATATCAAATATAAATCATGATTTAGAATTGTTGAATTAATTGGGATTAAAGAGAGAGAGCGACCCTATTTATGCTTCAATGATAAATAAAATATTTTATCTTGCTCTTGCATATCTTCAGTTGGAGTTCAGTGGTTATTAATTATTTAATTGGAAGGAACAATGACCGTAGAATTAAATAATGAAGAGCAGTCGTCACAAAACTACAATGAAAAATCAAGGAATTGTTTGACCGTAGGATTTAGATATCATTTTTATTGCATGTTACTGTTGTCGAAAATTGAGAATGCACAATTCCATCGACATCTGAAACTACGCATTGAATTTATCGAATTTATTAAAACAAAAATAGATTTGCTCCATAATAATCGACCTTTGGCATACAAAAAGTATTTATAAAATCGTTAAAAAAGAATTTGAATATTTTCAAGCAAGAAAATATAAGAGGAATGTATTCAAATATAGTGTATGTGATTCTTTAATAATTATTAAACCAACAAGTATCGAATCTGAAAGATTTTTCTACGATAGAATTATTCTGGTACTAAAAATTATATCACAGTTTCGTGACCAAAATACGTTTCTTATGCTAACTTTTTAAATTATATCGACTAATAGATGACGCATTTAATTATATATTAAACATGTGCTAACATGGTGTCGTTTTAAAAAAATGGCTTCAACAAAAATATGTGTTCATGAAATAAAGGATACATTGTATTCTGTTCAAAAGACTGACGTTACAAAATACATTATGATTATAATAATAAGTACATTTAGTTTGCTTAAGGTGTATGTTTACATTGCTAAGATATATATTTAATTTAATATTTTATCGTCTGCTTTTATTTCAATATCCGAACAGAATACTATGATCTATTTTAATAATTTATCGTTTACTTTTATCTTATTTCTAAATTTAATAACAGATTCTTATGTGGCGGAAAAATTTGTTATAATTTTTTAAAATTTGTTGTTAACATCGGCAACGCTTTTTATACTCCAGAATGTTTTGCTTGAGAAAGTAAAAATGAATGATAAATTAGAAGGTATTTTCTTTTCTTGATAGTACTTGCTTCTGTGGAACCTGGGGCTCGGAAGTTAGCTTGTTGTACGCTAATTAATATTCATTTTGAATATTTCTACTTTTTCGAGAACTTAACAGATGGGGAAAAAACATTAGCGCATGTTGATATAAGATCATCAAAGTCAATTCCATTTTTTATTTTGGTTCCTTTTATAATTATTCTCATTATAAAAAAATTATTCATGTATAAATATTTCTTATAATTTTTTTAAAAACCACTGAATTTTATTTAAATTACTTATGTTCAGAATATAGTTTATTTTCATATACTTTTGCCCTAGTATATAAGAATTAAATAAAAAGTTTTATGATGACTTTTTTATTTTATGTGCATAATATCAAGAATTTCCGATAATTTACCGAAATAATGGTTTCGCTAGAAAATTTTATAAATTACCCCAAAAGAAAAAAAAGCCGGTAAATTTGCAATCACTATCTACTACTATACACATCGAATCTAGTTTTTTTACTGATATTCCTATGTAACTAATTTTTATTGAATAGAATCCATTTTATTGAAAATTCAATAAATCTCACTATCGAATTTATTTGTTATTTATTTAGAAAGAACAATTTTTTTAAAATAAATAATAAATATTAATTTAAATACGACTCTCAAATAAAATTTGAAATTATTGATTTGACTATACTGTTGTTCGAAAGCAAAACAATTTTATAAAAGTAAACACATGATTAAGGTGACTGACTACGTTTAAAACATGATTTTCGGCCAAAATTTACATTTTTTTTTTTATCATATCATTTTAAAATCCAACTCATTAATTTTCTAAAACTGCTTTTGTTGCTAGCCTAGGATAGTAAGAAATGAAATTACAACGATTTAAAAATTACGTCATAGCAGTCAACCAAACAGAAAATGCAGATTTAAATACCTTTTCTGGAAAAAGGAATTTTTTAAAAATATTGTCCACTCAAAACACGATTATACAAAATGTTAGTGAGATATCTGTGTAAAATTTGAACCGTATATTATTTTCACCATTGTCAAGCCCATGAACAAATGATTTAGTTTTAAAACTGCTGTTTTTGAATTTAAAGATATTTTTGCACGATGGTATTGGTACATTTTATAAAAAGATAACTGAAATTATACAATGAGCTATAACTTTTTCACATTTAAATATATATTTTTAGATATTAGTTTATTGTGTTAAGCTGGGTTCACAGGTTAAATGTGTATTACAGGAATACAATTTAGATTAGCGCATCAGAATTTTGCATGGAGTGCTTTGCATTGGGTCAAAATTTTCTCCAAATTTCTCCTTAAATTCTTAATTTATTAAACTTTGTGTAATAAATATAGTATTTTTGGACGTTTTTAATAGTTTTGAGTCCTAAAATCTTCATGAAAATGTAATGAAAATTTAAATATATTTTTTTTTAAAAAAAAAAGTTGCTTTAAATGTAGTCAGATATCTTAAAAATAATTTGAATGAAAGTAAAAACAATGGTAATTACTTAAATCTAGTAAATAAAAATTTATTACAAAAATTTTAAATCGATTAAAACAATTAATACGAATGTATTTCAGAGGAGGGGAAACCAATACGAATTAAAAATTCAGAGCTTTGCTTGTAATATATACCGATGTTATAAACTTTTTTTTAAAGAATTGATGACATTTATAAATAATGAAAATAGAAAAGCAATAAAAATTCAGAATAAATATGACAGATTTAGAATTAATCAAAAATATGCGACAGTTTATGAACATTTGTGCTATATTTCCAAAATTTTATAACTGAATGAAATGTTATTCATCATTATTGTACGAACGCCAGCTACGATCTGTTACCATAGCAACACGAGAATTTTTTTTTTTAAATCTATGTATCGTAACTTTACAAAATGCAAATGAAATTTTTATTCCTTATGTCACAGATCATCATTGAGGCAAATAAATCATTGAAAAGAAAATATTTCATTCATGAATTCCTTTTCTTCATTAACAGAAGAAGGTACAATAAAAAGAAAAATGTTTTAAGTGTGTCATGGTCTGGATTATGATCAAAAGTGAAAAAAAAAAAAGCAAATACATGTTTGGAATAAAAAACCTATTTTCTCAGATACATGCTCTGGAAGAGTCAAGGAAGTGCAAGACGGTTATTCGAAAAATGTTTTAATTATTCGTTTTAGCATCACACTTCGGTAGATTTATTTTGTTTGTCACGTGTTTTAATTTTCATTCACTTAGGAAACGACCTTGAAGGTAACGGTTACTGTATTTTAATGATCTGAATTAGACAAGCAATTACGGAGAAGATTTTGATTTAAATTTATTTATTGATCGCAGACGTGTAAAAATTGTCCATTGGAAACTGACTTTCATTTAGAGTGCTAATGTAACTTGATTATTATCAATGAGGCAGTATGAAAATTTTAAAAACGATAATAATTTCATAACAATATTTTAAATTGGGGGGAGGGGGCTCAACTTTACTTGTACGTACGTTTAAGCTATACCTTACCTACTTTGGAAACTAAAACTAATACATTTTTTATTACTATAACAATATATTGGGTGGGGTAAAAGTCACCTTGTAGTTTTGAATGAATATCAATTTTAATGTTTATTAATAGAATAAATTTACTTTTTAGCCACCAGTGTGGTTATTGTTAAGACAATGTATAAATTAATATAGCTGATCCCTTTCCAACATTTTATTTTAAAGGTTTTTGCGTATATATTTGATGCCTGTATTCACCAGTGGCAAACTTCAATTTTCAAAAACGAGTTATGTTTCTCCTAAATATTTTTTTTTTATCACAAAAGCTTTTATAATACATGTTTGATGCTTGCTTTCACCAGTAATGAGCTTAATTTTTAAAAATTTACAATAAATTTCTCTTAAATTGATCTGGGTATCAAGAGATAATACAGCCTTTGTTGCTCTATATCCCATAAAACCAAACAATAAATTTTCCTAATTTTTTTTTATCGGATTGAAATAAATCATAATAAAAATCATTAATTTTTGGTCTATTTTTGAAATATACACATCGTCATTTCTATCGTGGTACCATGGTTTCAACTATGGTAGACACGAAGATGTGTAAGAAAACTCGCGTTTTATGCTTTCCATTACAGGAAGGTTAATCGCTTGCTCTCCACTTGTGCAGTGTAGATTGAAAACAGCTTGTTTCGATGCTTTCTTTCACCTCTTATATCTTTTCTTATGAGTTTCGAATCACCTCACCTCACCCCCCCCACACACACACAGTGTGTGTATGCGTGCGTTAGTAAAACATTCTATGTGAAATGAATTTTACTATTAAAGTCGAAATATGAAAATTTTATAAAACCTTTTTCCCATTTTTATAAAAACAGATATCATTTTAAATATTTCAAATGTTACTATATTTCAAAGTTTTTCAAGAAATAGGAATTTTTGTTTTGTTTCCCCAAAAATAGATGTTAAAAATGTATTTATATGAATCGAAAATGAAAACATGCAGCTACATTTCCTGCATGAAACTTACATCTGACAGGTAAGAAAACGGATATCCTGCTTCAAATTTCACTCGAGATAGAAGAAATTTTTTTTCCCCTCCACTGAAACAGCCAGAAGCATTCTAAGTTTGTTTTGCAGTCTAGATAACCTGATATGAATGCCACAACGAAAACTGATGCATAACTTGTTCTGGTAAACATACTTTTTTCCCCCGCAAACGATTTTCTCATGGCCTTGTCAGTTTTAAAAATAAGATTGTAAAAATTGATATGAAAAAGATGTTCTTTAAAATGGAGAGAAATGTTCGTGGAATTAAAAGTGATTGATTTTACGTTTCTGAAAATGAATTAGTATGTTTATATGGGAGTTTGGAGAAAAATGTTCTGCATAATCCGGAAAAAAATGTTCGATATTTCTCAGATTAGAGATGGAATATTAGGTAGCAAGCATTTGTTAAATTTGTTTTAAGAACATAAATTCGAAGGAGGAAAAGGTCTAATAGCTAAAAATTTAAATTTTTAAATAAAATTATTAAATACAAATTCTGTTTTTGATAGTGAATAATAATATGATTTCAAATGCATATACATTAATTACCCTTAGAATGTAAAAATAAGAAGGTGGGGCCTAAACAGTCCTTGAAGGATATAGATGAATGAAACCACAATATAATTTCATTAAAAAAATGTAAACTTAATCAAATTAAAAGATATTTTACAACAATGTCAGTTTGAGAGAATGATATAAAAATGAAGAATAAATTCACACTTGGTTATACATATTTCGATCCCATTTGATTGAATGACGATAAAAGTATTATTTTATTTCAATATTTGATTCGAAAACATTAAAATATACCTTCACCAAACGATTGTGTTTTTAATAATAAAGAATCTTTGAAATAAAGAAATTCTTAACAAACTTTAAAATTTGTGCCATTTTTATTTTATCTATTTTTCTTTTCTTTACTTTATTCTGCTTTTAACATTTGGATTTATCGGCTCAAGTAGGTACAGAGTCCGAGGTCATATTTTGCAGATGTTTGACAAACATAAGATTTTAAGCGTAGCCTTATTGTGTGTGTGTCTTACTCTTTAAATCATTTAAATTTCTGCATTGATTTGATTTCTCTTTTATTATTCAGAATAATATTCAAAAAATAATGATACAATGTGCTTTTTTAATTCGGCATTCGAAGGTTCGGCACATTCTATAATCCAGCATCGTCGAAAGCATTGCGCTTTACTTATTTTTTCGCTTGGAGCCGTTGTTGACTTTGACTTGCAGGTCGCTACACAGCAATGCTCGCATTTTCGCCTTGTTCTTATCGTAACTATCAATTTTCATTTCAGTTTATTATTTCTTAATTTCTAATGAGTTGCATATCACGCTCACACTATATTACAAAAAAGAAAGCAAAGCGTTTCCGAAATCTAGTAGGTGTTCTTCAAATGCTAATAAAACTAATAAGCGTAAGCATGCGACTTCAATGTGCAGGCAGACTTACGCATAATTGTATGAAAAAGCCTGTCATAACTGAGTTTAACTATTATTATAATATATTAATTTTCCTTTTGAGTTTTTTCCCCCCTCTCGATACAAGAACACTTAATTAAATTAATCCTCAATTGTTTGAATTTTATCTTATTGTTAATAGAACGACTAAATTACTTTGTTGGATATTTATATCGTCTATACAAGTTCATATATGTGTTAAATGTAAGCAGGGACGTAGCGAGAAATTTTTCATGGGGTGATTTCCCAGTTTCAGTTTTCCAGTTCAATTCAAAATTAATTTCAAATTTCATCGTTCATTTTCAAGATGAAAAGAATGCTTATGTGGAGTACGGAATTTCGAATATTAATTTTTTCCTGGAAAAATAACTCAGTATAGAAAGTTTCAGTCTTAAAATTTCAGTATACACAGTCCTTAACAAGGAGGGGGGGGGGGGTGATACATCCTCCACGTCGCTGTATCACTAAATATATGTTTTAATCGTTTATTTATTTATTTTATTTTTTTTATCTAGGATGATTTAACTTTGATATCTATGTTAAAACTAAATTGGCGCTCGATTATCCGGTATGGTCTGGATTTCGATCGTACCGGATTAAAAGGTGCTAGAATACTGTATAAAGTGCCGTATGGTTGATATATGAGAGGAATACATTATTCGAAGAACAAAAATAAATATCTTATTTCCGTTTTTAAAATAAGTTAAAAATTACAAGTAAATTTTTTAAGAAAATGGTTTTCCGATGAAAAATTAATATTTAAACCTGATTTACGTTCCAAAGTTAAACATACAATTCAACAATAGCATCCGTATAATCGGAAGAAAGACGTGCCAAGATCAGCTAAAATTTGACATAAATTCTGGAGGAAATGTGAAGCGTGACTTCTTGTGGCAACACCATGTTTTCACCAAACGATTTTCACATGCTTTAAATAAGAATGCGAATTTCACATTAATATGCTTGTGAAGAACATCAACAAGGCATGAAAAATGGATCAAATAATAAACCGAAAACAGATATTCACGGTATATCTTTGGAACTCGTTTGGTTTCTTTCGCGGTCAAAGTAATCGGAAAATTATTCAAATTTTATGATTAAAGAAAGGATATTTTTAAACAATTTGTCGAATAATAAAAGCAAAATTTAGTTCTTTAATAACACAGTATCTTCAATTTTCTTATTTTTAAAATTTAATGTGATCTATTTTTCCTTACAGTCATAGTTACACAGAAGTCCAATTAAACTTTTGGAATCCAGACTAGAATGCAAAGTAAATGCAAATGAAGCCAAATTCAAAATAGCTTTCCCAGTGAAAGTTGTTTTAGCAGGAAATTTTGTGGTACATGAAAAAAAAATAGTTTACTTATATTGTTGACATTATACAAAATTATAGAATAGTTGAAGTCATGTCTAAAAGGAATTTTCTGGAATATAAATGATTTTGAAGGTATTTCTAACCAATTTATCCTCCCTCTCTCATGTAGTCTAAATTTAGAAATACGAATAGCTTTCATTGCCTCTATTTTGAGAATGAGATAATGTAGCTTAGAATCACAATAATCAATTTAATTTGCTGGTTTTTATCGATTTTGATTGTACTCTAAATGATATCGATCTATATTCGTATGCAGACTCAATGCCAATTAAATTTAAACTGTTTTGTTACAGCACAACTCACTTAATGATTTATTATTTCAGATTACGGTAACATCACGGTTTGAATCCAGTCGTGACATGACGCATTTGTGTCTACATCTAATAATGACCGATTTCGAATGATGATGGTGACAAGTCGTTCGTTGTGTAAAAATTTTCAAATTTTGCAAATTTCAATTTCACAATATTTCAACAATATGTTTCTGAACTATTGTGAAATACTAAAAGAGTCACCACCACAAAACTGAATTTACCAAGTAAGATAATGGTAAGTAACAGGACAAAATCATTTGTGTTTATATCTAATGATGACTAATTGCGATTAATGATGATGATAAATAATTCATGATGTAAAAATTTTCAAACGTCAATATGTTTGTGAAACATCAAAGGAGCTATTATCATCAAACTGAATATACAAAATAAGATAATGGACAGTAACAGGACACAACATAAATTATTACTCATAAGTATATAATTAATGTGCATATATACATTAAGACTACTTTAACACATGTGTTATCAAACTCTTATCTTTCTTTTTGGTTTTTCTCAGATTCAGAGAGATTACTATAAAGGGTTCTAATATCTAATTTTAACTAGTTAAAAGTTTCCTGGGAATTCAGGAACATTTTTTTGAAAAAAATTTACTTGTGCAAGCCTTCGTCTACATAGAATAAGGATGCATTTTTAAAATGCAAAATCACAAAAATTATTAATATTAAAAACCAATATAATAAAAATGTATTTTTTATCTTAAAATCTGAAAAATAATTTTCATTCGGTCTTTTTTACAAATTAGAACTTAGTGGAAAATTGAGTGGTTTTACAGCATTGACCACATTTGTTTTTTTTTAAATCAAATCATAAACTTTTTTTTAAAAAAAATCATTTAATACAAATTTTATCGACCCTCTTTATTTACAGAGAACTTTTTTCCTCTTAAATTTTAAATGTAGCAAGCTTTTTGAGTTCTGGCAATCGGAATTTTTATTTAAAAGAGGAAAAAAAAAAAACGTAGAATTATAGCAAAAATTCGTTTTATAATACATATTTTTCGCAGGAAAAGAAATTTTAATTTTCGTATTATGAAGTTTTATAAACCTATAAAAACTTTTTTAAAAATAAGCAATAATATACCAGCCTCCCCTTTTGAGTTTATATCGCATTTAAATAATATAAATCTTACGCACAAAAAAGAATCTCTTTAATTTAGAGAAATTCCAAAACACACACACGATTCAAAAGAATCTCGCTTCAGCGATTATGTGAAATAACCTCAGTTCTTAAACTGTGAATGAAATTTCGAACAATTTAGAAATCATTCCTTTAAATATTTGTTCCAACAATTATAACTTTTTTGCAAGATATCTTCGCGTTTGGATATGGACATTGCGTTCCATTAAGACAGCGATTATCTGCATAAAATGTAATTTTAATAGTCCAAAAACTATTTTTTAGTCTCTTGCAACCATTATTTTACTATTTCTAAACAGTCTTATATAAATGGACAGTAAATGTACAATGAAGAACTCTAATAATTAAAAAAAAAAAAAAGGCTTACCTGCTTCTTGGCAGATACATGGACCCATCAATAAATACCGATCCAGACAGCAAAATAAACCAACACGTGCTTAGTTCTCCTCGACTGCAAAATAGTCAAAAAAAAGTATTCGATTAACATTCGCACGAGGATTATAAGTTTTAAAACTAATTTTGTTAGTATATGTTACTTTGAAAAATGCAATTATTACAACGTCGATTGAATGAATTTCGACTTTTAAATAAGTTTATTTATCCTCGTTCTACTACTATGCAGTAGGCATTGGAATCGAATCTCACTATTTTGAACCGTTGTTTCAGATCTGATATGAGTATCTCGTTTTTTTAATTGTTCTCTACACCGACATATAACACATTCTATTATCCAGCACACATTTAAGGAATCATTATTACGTAAGATTTTCGAAATTTGCAAACTCACCACCACACTACCAAATTGGCAACATAACAAAATTTTCATAAAAACACTTGAAACAAAAATGAATTAATTTAAATCAATATCAGTTTCACGAAACCTTGCATTTCTTCTCTTTTTATCGTATTGAGCTTTTAATACTTTTTTTCATGCCTTTAATAAGTAAAATTTTTGAAGATATTTAACGTTAAAAACATGTTTAATAACGTTTTCCTTAAAATGAGCTATGATTTTTTTTCTAGTTGAAATAAATTATCGTTTTTGTAAATTTTCTGTCAATGATAATAGCTTAAAATATAAATGATTATAGTGTTGCGAAAAAAATATTAATAATATATTAATATATATTACATAAAATAATTATTAAAGAAAGCCAGTTTCACTACTGCATCATCTATATTACACATGTCTAAATTACAGATATAAAAAAATTTTGAAATATTTTTCTCAACCCTGTAACTATAAATTTCTAACTAAGGAAAATTTATTCTTTATATTCAAACAGTTAAAGTTGATTACTCTGGTTGACGCACAAAAATATTCATAAAAGAAATGACGCAACTAAAAATATAAATCATTAATAAAAGGAATTTTGTTATAAAAAGGTTAAACCTTGCACGATTTTTATTTTTAAATTAAGAAATAAATTATCATAAAGAGCACGCAGCTATTCAATTACAATATACCTAAAAAACGACTTTAATATTTGCTCGATTTTCGCCATAAAATTTTTTCTTTACAATAAAATATAATTCTACCTAAACAAAGCTTCATTGCTTTAAAAATGATTTAATATCAATATTTATGTAAAATTAAAAGTCCACAGCAGATACATATTAATTACACATATAACACGAGGAACCTAAAAATAATCTAATTAACTTCGAGGGTGGTTCAAAAAGTATCTGTCAGACGATTGATGGCGATAGAGTGAGTGAGTGAATGTAAATTTTATTGGCGCAAGAGCCAGATATGGCTATGCTGCGCCAAACAAGATTCAACTGTGGTCTAGACGTGAAGTTAAAAAAAGATAAAGTGGTTGACAAGAAGGAGGGTCGAATATAGAGAAGGATCGCTAGGGTATCCCGGGAGTGCGTCACCCGTGTTTACCAAAGACAGTAAACCCCATGGGAAAGAAAAAGATCACTAGGGTGCCTCGGGGTCATGATGCCCGTACTTACCTGAAGGAGGCAAGTCCCTGAGGTCCCCTGATATAATCCCCAGGGGCAGGGTGCCCGGCTATACCCCCAGACGCTGGTTACCCATTTGAGTCGCCTCTTACGACATGCATGAGCTACAGTGGGACTATTCTGTCATTCCCGGTCACCCCACGGGTCTTGATGGCGATAGAAATCAAGATGGTTTTTGTATTAAAAGGCACCAAAACAAATATGACACTGGTTCAGAGCGTAGTTTTGATATTTGGCAGCCTCCTAAATTAAAATCGGATGCTACCGAGTCAAGTTGTCATTTTTCTTTGCGCTCTAGTTGTCGCCGTCAATGAAACCTACATTCATCATTATACACAAAAGAGTGATGTGTTTCGATGGCGCAAGAGTCAGATGTGGCCATGCTGCACAAAACAAGGGGAAAGTGTGATCTAGACGCAAGAAAAAAAAAATGAAGACAAGCGAGTGATTGATAGTATTTTAATGACGCGATAATAAATGTGGTCATTCGGTGCCAAAAAGCTGTGATCTAGACGCGTGAAAAAATGGAAAAAAGATTTTAAAAAATTGGTTGACAAGGAGGATCGAAAATAGAGAAGGATCACTAGGGTATCCCGGAGCTCGTCACCGGTATTTACCAAAGACAATAAACTCCATAAGATAACCAGGGGGCCTCGGGGTCATTATGCTATACATAGAACAGAGCAAAAATAAAATCAATTGGTTATTTCCTGTGAATCTTCTCGACTTCAGGGAATAGCTTACTTTAGGTAAGTACGGGCATCATGACCCCGAGGAACCCAAGTGATCTTTTTCTTTTCCAAGGGGTTTACTGTATTTGGTAAACACGGGTGACGCAACCCGGGGTACCCTAGCAATCCTTCTCTATATTCGACCCTCTTTCTTGTCAAAAAATTTGTCTTTTTTTTCAATTTTTTCACGTCCAGACCACAATTAAATCTTGTTTCGTGCAGCATAGCCACATCTAGCTCTTGCGCCATAACATTTACATTCATTCACTCACTCACGCTGTGAATCTTCTCCAGAGAAGACGGTCTCATCGGCTGAAAAAGTTATGGCAACATTTTTTGAGCGCGAAGGGCATGGACTTCTTAAAAAAAGGAACAACGATGGATGGACAATACTATAGCAAATTTGTAATTGTGATTATTAGAATATTTGTTAAACTCGTACTGAGAAGCAACATGAGGATATTGTAGATGAATCTCGTAATATTGAGCCTCAGTCAAGTGACGAGGGTGACATCTCAGTTGGCACCCTTGTTCCAAACTTCCACACCACACCTTCGGGAGGGCTTAAGACATTGATCAGATTAAAAGTGCATCCACTCCATCACACATCGGGTTTTTAGAGGCATTAGGGATCGAATCCACGTCTCGAAATAAACAACGATGGTCGCGATTATGATTAGGCTACCGCAGCCATACTACAGTTAGCTTATCTCATTCCCAATATAGTATTACTGACTCCTAGTTCGAATATTTTTTGAACCGTTTTTATACAAATGAAAAACAAATATAATTCGATTTCATTCAATTTAATAAACTTCAACTACAAGAATTATTTCCTCGGTCATAAAATTTAATTTTTAATAACATTTTTTCTGCATTTTCATAATTTTATTTTGCAAAAGCCCTTTCTTAACATTTTAAAGATTTTCGAATTAAAAATCTGGAAATAAGTACTCAGAAATTTATATTTTTTTTGTCGAAAAATTGGAGTATTTTGTAATTCAAATATTTCCAAAACAATTCAAAAAGATTGCACCATAATAGAGACGTATGCTTTATTTTCCTAGCTATTGTGATAGAGATTTAAGTAAGCATAAGAAATAAAATGAAGATTCAAATTCGTCGAAAATTTGCTAATCTATATGTCATTACCGTCGACAAAATTTGCTGAGACTAGTTTTATTTGAGAAATACTTGAACTGAAAAATTTGTTTTCCACTGTCGAAAGGTGTAAATCGTTTAAGCATGTAAATTTCGAAAACGATCACACACACAAAACGTTAAGAAAAAAAGAAATTAAAATTTTTCTGCAACGATTTCAAATTATCCACTACACTAAACTTTTCACTTAAACTTTTTTGTTTGTGTTAGATTTGAGAAATATGGAAATTCGTTTCGAAAATTGAGAGCTGTTAAAAAAAATCATACATATTGTTTTCGTTTCGAGCAAATTGAGTCTGAGAGATAAACGAATTCGAGAAATAAATTAGAAGAGGAAGAGAGAGAAGCTTTATCCGAAATTACTTTTCAAATTATTTTTATTCTTTGGAGAAATCGAAATGATTCAGACGTTACAATAAGAAGAAAAATAATTCCTCCGGGAAAAACCTTTCAAGTTTATTTGAATTTATCGACAGGAGAAAAAAATTCAGACAAAGTAATTACGAATTTTAATTG
The DNA here is from genome assembly GCA_019974015.1 of Nephila pilipes. Taxonomy (NCBI): domain Eukaryota; kingdom Metazoa; phylum Arthropoda; class Arachnida; order Araneae; family Nephilidae; genus Nephila; species Nephila pilipes. The sequence goes on along the minus strand of BMAW01128110.1, from coordinate 201,059 downwards.
CAGTGAGAAAACAGATTTCTTTTAAAATGCTTTCAAAATATACCAGATATTTTTTAAGGTTTTGTACATTGTCAATGCGAACGAATATAATCCGCGTTAGAGTATCGGAAAACTTTTGAGAATTATAAAAAAAAAAAAATGACTTAAATTACTTGTAAATTAGAAATTAGTAACTTTATCCAGCCAAAATTATTTTAAAAACAAATTATTGGGGATGAAATCCTTTTTATAACTACATAAAAATTAATACAAGAGGATATCATTAAGATTTAATTACCAAGAAGTAACCGAGATATATGGATAAAATTTATTTTGCATTTTAATTGATCCTTATATACATAATGATTTAAATCACATTTATTAATGTTGATTTATTTGGTTCTAGGAAGTCATAGATTGAAGTAGCCTACAGTATCGTAAAATTTTAATTTTCACTAAAAATAATTGAGATGGAAACTTAATTTTTATTTATTATTCTTAATATATCACTACAAAGTCACTATCCAAAGTTATACATTTCCCGCAGCGTTTCTTGACCTTTCGTCATTGGAGAACTCAGAAAGGATTGAATTCTATACTGAGGGTTACTTCAATCTACGGTTTCCTGAAATCAAGTTTAGTTTAGTTTAGTTTTTATTAACGTCGCACTAGAAGCAACACGAGGGCTATTGGCGACGGACCTCGTAATTTTGAACCACGGTCAAGTGACGAGGACGACACCTGAGCTGGCACCCCCCTCTCCTAACATCCACACCACGCCATTGGGAGGACTTTGGGCCCCGAACAGATTTAAAGTGCATCAGCCCCTGCTACACGGCGGGTCTTTGGCGGCCAAAGATCGAACCCGCGGAGGAACGAAAACCGCCGGCCGCTGGTCCACGACCTTGACCACCAGGCTACCGCGGCCCTTCCTGAAATCAAACCAATTGACTTAAATTGCTGTAATTTAAATCATTCTTAACGTAAGGATAATTTAATACGCTGAATAAAACTAAACAAAATACCTCTATTATTTATAATTAATAATTAAAATTCTACGTTAACTCTCATAAATAAGGAATGTTATATTATTGACCAAATTTTGAGTTTAAATCGACTTAATAAACTATACATACATGAAATAATAAACTAGATTTAATATTTCAATTTTTAATCAAATATTTCTCCAATTATCTTCAGAGAAGTGGTGCAGCCTAGTGGTTATGATCTTTAGCTCAATGTCCACCATATTTAAAGTTCAGTCATTGGTTTGCGTCCTCCGAAGATCCTATTGGCAGGCACTGTTTCAGTCCGGTTGAAGATTCAGTTCTGACGTTTAATAAAGACCCGTATAGTAGCGGGACAGATGTACCATGAAACTGTCGTGGATCAGCGTCCTCGAGTTAGGATGGTGTGGATTTTTGAAGAGTGAGTCGTCCTCGCCACTTGACAAGAGGCACACAAAGACGAGGTTAGCCATTAGTAGCTCTCGTGTTACTTCTAAAAGCGACGTTAATATAATAAATCAATCAATCCACAGAAAACAGTTACTCTTTTTTTTAAAAAAAAATTATGAATTAATGCCACATTAGAACTCCACGAGGCCATTGATGATGGGATAATTAATTTTTATTGATGAATGTTTATTAACGTCACACATAGAAAAGACACGAGGGTTATCGAAGACGGACCATGTAATTTTGTGCCTCAGTCAAGATATGAGGACAATTCCGAACTGACACCTTTAATCCTTAAACTTCCACACAATGGAGGGATGTGGAAGCTGGACAGATTTAACGTGAATCAGTCTAACTACACAGTTAATTTTAAGGATAACTTTTTTTTATTTTAAATCCAGATCAATTGACGAGAGCGTCACCTGAACAGGTACCTTCTCTTAATTTCCACACCACATTAATTCATCGGTTTTCACATTGATTGATAGTTTATTAACGCAATACCAAGACGCACCCCGATGGCTTATGGCAAGGGATCGTGTAAATTTGAATCTCGTTTAAATGACAATAGCAACATCTGAGGTTTCACTTCCCTATCCAAGCATCCACACCTCGTCAATTGGAGGATTTGCAGCCTCGACAGATTTAACGTGCATTTAACAATGGTTCGAAATTAGTAGCCAATATTCTTGTGTAGCCTCCACAATGATATTAATTTAAATATACCACAGAATATTTTAATTTCAATCCACTTTAGGCTTTTTTTATATTTCCAATAGAATAAAAATTAAAGCATTGAAAATACGTAATACGTCGGTCAAAAAAAATTGTATTTTCTCTTTTTTTTTCTTTCTTTTTTAAAATGAAAAATATAACTTTTATACCTTTCAATTTATCTCTTAATAAAAAAAAACTTGATTAAAAAAATGCTTTTAATTATATTTAATTCTTCTTAATTTGGAAATATTTTAAGACTAAAAAATAATGACGTGAGCTATATGTGTGTACAAAATTTCAACTCAATTGGACGTTGTTAAGTACAAGTCCCGGAACCCCAGACACCCCCATAAATCCGTCACTGCCCAACACAGTATTGTATTGTCAACGGAATACGTGCATACAAAATTTCAGCTGGATCGGATAAAATTTGAGTACAAAATTTGAACTTGAAAGTCATATTATAACAAAAATTTCGTTCCAGTGGGTGTGCGATGAAAACAGTACGACAAAGTGGATGATGGAGAATGACACTTTATACACAAATATTCAAGGCGGGATGAAATACAGGTAGAAAAATACGGACAAACAAGTAACACAGCAAGAACAAATACAGAGCTTCTGCAGATCAGAAAAACAAACAGATACAAAACAGAACTTCAAATAAGACACAATATAACACTTTATATAACATTCAGCTCACCAGTTTAATAGTTAACCTTACAGACGAATCTCTAAACTAGTATTCGGCATTTTAAAGGCTGACTTCAACAGTATTCGACAGATACGAACTGCAGCCCGATTCAGATTCCCTCAGACATCGCATCTCTCCATACTTATGGCCGCTCAGGCCTGGTGTAACATTACAGAGAAAATTCAAGTCAGTGTTTAACTTTTCTCCTTATCGGGATATTGACATTTCTGAGAATCTTCATTTTGTCGCTTTAGTCATCGGGTTTCTCGCCAAAATGGTCTCCAAGATCGGGGTCATTGATTAAGCTTTCTTTGGTGTCCGACGAAATCTCTGTAAATTTCTGTTTTCTTTTAAAAATATAACGTTACAGGGAAGCATCGGGGCAAGTTCGTAACCAATTTTTTTAAATACATGCGTATGAACATAGCAAATTGAAAAAGGCTTGTAAAAGGTAAATTTGTAACGTTGGGCGCCTTTTGGCGCTCAGATTTCATTACTCCTGATATGCTCCATAAATGTCACTTACTGTTCGATCACCGAATAAACATATAAACAGAAAATCGCATCCTTAACTCAATATTTATTAATCTTTTGATAGAATAATCAACACTCAATATGTTTAATCACTCCTGTGGAGGAAACTCTCAGGAGATATTTTTACCTAAAAGTTCAACTTATCACTATTACAGGTGGGTCCGAGTTAGGATTGAATCCGGCTTCAATCATATCGATCGTATACTTTCCCTTAACTACTACTTCAATTACTCCAACCTACTTCTATCACTACACTGATTTTAAGAATCATCTGTCCTCATTTTTCTTCATCTTTCTATTTATCTCCCATTCATCCGTCCAGTTTGGTGAGAGGGGTGACAGTTTAGATGCCGTTCGCGTCACTTATCCGAAGTTCAAAATCAGGAGGCCCGTCACGAAGAATCCTCGAGTTTTCTACATGTGTTGTAAATAAGCAACCAATTAACCTATCTATCCATACATTTCACTAAACTTTTTTAATTGATATATTATTGAGGATTTACAATATTCACCAGTTAGGGCTCTTGAATCAAACAATGTCTTAGAAATATCCAGCTGAAGAGGAAATAAAGAACAGTGGAAGAAAAATAAAAGGCCCCGTTACAAAATCTGTGTATGATCCAAGTTGATAAAATCACCGTTCTATAAATTGAGGAGCGTACAAATGTGAAGAACATATTAAATATTTAGAGAAATTGAATAAATATCTCTTTAGAGGAATAATTTTAAAAAAATAAGAAATGAAAGTCTCTGAGAATTCGATTTAAAAATTAGTGGGTAATTTTTTTTTTTTTTTTTTTTTTTAAAACAAATGTAGATTTTAAGTAATAGATTTTAAAAATGCTCTTTAATTTTTTTTTTTTTTTTTTTTTACTTTGCTGTTAAAAATAATGTCCACATTTCTTATTCCATAGAATATTATTTGAGAATTTTATGAACAAAAAGCTAGAAAATATAATTTTAAAATTGTAAGCATGTGAAACGCCATAGAGAAAAATATTTGCATTTGTGTTTTTCTCAATACGTGTGCGTGTTTTTTTTTCTTTTTTTAAGAATACTGGTTCACTTTCTTCAAAATCTACTTAATCCATAATATTGATAATTTTCACATTATAAAAAAATGAGACTATTGTTTATACAGAGAACGCTAATTTTCTTTTCTTATTAAAAACTCACACATTTAAGGTACTTCTCAGTATTTGAATAAAAATTTAAGGACATTTGAACCTTCCAATTTTTATTTTTTCTAAAATTTCCAATTTAGAAATTATAATTATATTCAATATATAGAATATTATACTTCTAAATATTGCGTATATATTCAAAATAAGGATTTTATGCAAGATGTAACTAAAGGAAAGTACCCGACTTGCAAATGTAAATACAGCTCTAGTTCACACTTGGTTATTAATGTACATAAATGTTATTTTCTTTACATAAATGATTTTTTTCAAGTTAACAAATGTCTCAGTGTTAACATATTATTTCTATTGCAACTATTTTTAAAAAGTGAAGTTTACTTAATTTCTAGACATAAGATAAATATTTTGTTGTTATTGAAGACTTTATTGTTATCTTTAAGCTTTAATAGCCAACGTCAAAGAACCTGATCGAAATTTCGAACATAATTTCAGGCAGAAAATTGGAACAAGTTTCACTTAAAAGATTGTGACATTATAACACGTGCATCCATGAACGATGCAATGTTCTTAAAATTTAGGAACATTCCAAGAAAAAAAAACCATTTTTTATTTAAGGTTCAAAAGCCATTTAAAATTACAGTATAGGAGAAAAACATAGAACACATTTTGCACCAAAAAATTGGGATTGCTTCAAACAGAAACGAATAATATAATAAAATATGATGTTCCCTAAAGTATAGTGAAGTAAGAATACAAAATTAATATTCGAGTGTTCTTTTTAATCGGTAAAATTAAAAAGAAATAGGCTCCGCTTCCGGGACCTATTTTTTAATATCACACGAGAACAGCTTTAAATGGGGATGTAGAGAGAATAAAAACTCTAAATCTCCAAATGGCAATATAAACAATATGCAGCTGGGAAGGTATTCTAACAATGTTTCAAGAAATTTCAAGAAATATATATAATTTCCACTGATTAAATCTCTTTCTATTATTTGCCGAAAAGATTGAACAATAGTTTAAACAAAACTTCAAAGAATCCAATTCCTATTCTAACCAATTCAAAGAAAATTTAGGTCACACAAAATCCATCGACTACCCATAATCTTCCCAAACTCAACACAATCGAATTCGCGACTAAACGAGTTGAACTGTCAATCAAAGCACCTTTTGTTGCTCAACATCAACACAAGCAAAACAACACTTAAAGCCAGGTTAACGCTTTCTCTCACCTCTGAAAGGATGAAAAGTTGATGAAGATAACAGCACTCCGAGATTATTTCGCACACAATGTTGCGCTATTAGGAGTCAAGTTGTCAGGTTTTTATAGCGTGCCGGCACGCTATAATGGCGTGTGCGTGCAGCGGATGTTACTGTTAAGTAGATGTCCTTTTCCTCCGCTAAAATAAAACAATCATACTGTACAAAGGGCACGGAGCGGTCAGGTAAGAGATTTACGTAATGAATATGTTACGCGTCAGACGTGATTGTATGGGGAGATGTCTGCGACTGTGAAAAGTGTGTTCGACACTTCCTCTAAAAAGGATCGTCTTTTTCTCTCTTTTTTTTAAAAAAAATCCAAGGTAAGAGTGATTTTTGCATCAGGCTTCAAATTTACCGGTTGCGAAAACACATAATTTGTCAGAGTTATCGATTCGAAGCTATTTTGGAAATTAACCCTAAGCACTCGAGATTGATTATTGCAATACGTACCAACGGATCGATGGCGTGTGGTTGAATCATTAAAGTACGTGCCTAGTAATGAAATAAAACAAAAATGAAATTGGCCTTGATAATTTCATTTTAACATGTGATAAGGTTATTTGTTTTGTTTTCTAGAAAAAGCAGACTTATTCAAAAAGAATATTAATTAGCATAAACTAAACGCACATCCACAAGCTCCACAGAAGCAATTACTGTCACGAAAAGAAAACTCCTTCAAATTCCTAATGCATTTTTATTTTCTCAAGAAAAACATTTCAAAGTTCAAAAACGTTGCCATTGTTAACAACGTGAAGAATAAAAACAAACGATTATGCCATATAAAAATAAATTAAAACAAGAGCAAATAATAATTTATTAAAATAGACAATAATATTCTGTTCGAGTATTAAAATAAAGATATATTGAATTAAATATATCCGAGCAATGGAATGTGTCTTAATATAATTATAATGTACTATACAGTCAATCTTTTGAACCTAACACCATGTATCTTTTATTTTATGCCCACAAATTTTTGTTGACACCATTTTTCTAAAAAACGTGTTAAAAATACGTGGGCACCTGAACGAAAAAAAGTAAATTATAATCCTTTTCTTACTCAATTAAATTTATCTTTTTGAATATGAAATGTTTCAAAATAGTTCCATAAGTGTAGAGAAGGGTTCTCAGGATATATTGATGTTTGTTTGCGTCCTCTAACGATTTTTCATCGGAACATACTCCGACTAAATTTTTTTATTGTTTTCAGAAAGTAAAATATGTTATGTTCCGTCAGTTCATT